>OY986435.1:23787180-24387180 GCA_963920525.1 Dichetophora obliterata | reverse complement strand
TACTTACGCAATAGAACACAATCTGTTATTTTAAGCTCAAGAAATCACATGAGTTTCCTGTTACTTCAGGAGTACCTCAAGGAAGTCATCTTGGGCCCCTTCTGTTTCTATTTTTTATAAACGATTTGCCATCTGTGATAATGCATTATAGCATCTTAATGTTTGCTGACGACGTCAAACTCTTCGTTTCTTTTAAATATAATAATGACGCTGTATTTTTGCAAGCCGACATTGATCATCTTCATAACTGGTGCAAAACGAACCGTATGAAACTCAACATGAAGAAATGCAAGCATTTGTCTTTCTCGCGCAAACCACCAATTAAATGTACCTTCAAAATTTGTGGCTATCCATTGGAGTCCTTAGATATTTTCAATGATCTTGGAATTACAATGGATCCTAAGCTACGCTTTAATATTCATGTAAATGAAATAATAAATAGAGCAAATAGTAATTTAGGATTTATTAAACGTTGGGCAAAAGAGCATTAAACTCCATTCATAACGAAAACCTTATTCACTTCCCTAGTGCGGCCTATCTTAGAATACGCTTCAGTTGTTTGGTGCCCACGATACGGTTGTTAAATAGACGACAATGAATCAGTGCAAAAACAATTTCTTTTATTTTGCTTAAGCTATCTTTATTGTAATACTGATTTTCACTTACCACCTTATGAATATCGGTTACAACTCTTAAATCTTCCTTCTTTAAAAATCGGAGAATTATGATAAATGCTTGTTGGATTACAAAACTTTTACATGGATATGTCAACAGTCCATATTTATTGAGTAAAGTATATTTTAATATTCCTCTTCGTCCTAGAAGATCTTTTGAGTTACTCCACATGAACTTTTGTAGAACTAATTATTTGCAAAATGAACATCTTAGAAGCGCTTGCGGTGATTTTAATTTTGTATCTGATGTTATATCCTTAAGTAAATCCATGGACTCAATCAAATATAAAATTATAGATTACCTGCAGTACCGACTTTGATTATGTAAAGTTCTTTCAAACATATATCTGATGCATCTGGTGATTTGTAAACACATTATCATTAATATAACAATCTAAATGGATAAATGGACCTAAGCGTAAAAATGGTGTATAAACATCAATTGCCTCATATCTTCATGATGATTGTGACTACATTTATCGACGGTACCGTGGTGTCTTGATGTCTTTTTACCTCTTGAAACACTACGTTAGATCGATTTGTAATATATTAATATGAGTGGCCGATAAGACCTAGTTTGTCTAAGTGCCTGCGTTCGTAACTGGTTTTCTTTATTTTATGAAAATTGGTTTGGTGAAGTTGACCTAGTTTGTCGAGTAACCACCCTGTCAAGCCAAGATCTCACCGGCTTCAGGAAGATATATATTATATATATACCTATTGGAGTGGTGTTTTATTGGGTATGAGACCTTGTTTGTCACACGACTCTGCCGTATACAAAAATTGTTGCTAACTTGACCTTGTTTGTCTTGAAAACGCAACCCTGCTTTGCTGTCTGACATTATCGATTTTGACTTAACGTTTTTTTTTTTGATATTTTTTATAATATAATAAAATTATATACTTTAAGCAATTTATTAAAACTTTTTAGTTTGTTAATAATACATGATTTCAATCAAAATCATACTTTAAATTTTTGAATTGTATTAAATATCTTATTTTATAATTTTAAATTTGCTATAAAACCTGTTAAGGTTTAGCAATCAAGTAAATAAATAAATAAACAATATTTAAGAATAAAAACTCACGATCGAGGAAAGCAGTTGAGGAGTTCAAAGAAGAGCGAATATTTTATCGGCATACGCTGAATATTTTAAAATGATACTCATAGCAAATATAACTCAGAAGAACGAGATCGCATTTCGATTGCTTTACGCATCTTGAGTTAAATAGAAAGACAGCGGAAGCTTATTTAGGGTGGCTCGCTAGCATGGGAAAGTTAGTCTTCGTGCAAGCTCAATCGCATGCACATTTTGGGTGAATTTACTAAAACAGCTATAAATAATGTATTATATCTGCTATAATCATGTAAGATACCATAAAAGTTTTTGTTAAAATATTTTTTATAATATCTAGTTGCAAGAATTGGAAAACTTTACATTCTTCTTATACTTTAGTGTTTTTGAATCTTAAATAGTATTTTTTAAAAAGCCACATTTTTTTGACTCTCTAAAAGATGTAGTATTTAGAAAATTCCTCAAAAAATTGTCAGAACGGCACAAGTGATAGCTTAAATGAAAATTAACAATGCCCAGTTTTTGATCATATATTGGATTTGCTATATCGTATAATAATTTTTGAGTTATATGATCACAATTGGGGCAATTTTTTTTTTTTGCAAAGATGAAAAAATTGAAAAATCAGTCTATATTTCGAACTAACTTTAAAATCTTGAAATTTTTGTTTAAAAAATTCGTTTTTGCCGCTCAGAAATGTTTACTAAAATCTCTTATATTGACCCCTTTATTATTAATTATTTTATCAATATGCTTTTATTAACTAGCGCGAAATTATCAAATTGACTTTTTTTATGCAAATTTGTTCCTTACCCCACAACGCATCACCTTGTAAAATATTGTAGCTGTAATCATTTTAATAAATTATTTAAATAAATATTTTCAGATAAGATAGATTTATTATCTAGCACATGCTGAATTTGGTTTTTTTATTGCAAGCTAAAGCACAGAAATGTAGAAAAAACGCTCTCCTCTCAAATTTGGTTTTTGGCACATACGATAATGTCGCGCAAAGGCGTCGATATGTGTAATTAAGTCAGTTAATTACAAGAAAACAAGTTAGAATTTCAACTAGTTGCACTTAAAAAAAAAAATATGTTTAAATTAAACTAAAGGAAATTAGTTTACTTTCCTACAGGGATATTAATTGCATTGCAGTTGTGTGTGTGTGTTTATCTTATTTCTTCTTTGGGTATATAAATTTGAAAGGTTGCCACAAATGATTTGTTTACATGCGCCAAATGATTATTTCATGTCATTTAGTTGTCGAATCGGAAAAGCAACGTGATTTTGTTGACAGTGATGAGATTTTCGTTTTATAGCTATGTAGATACATGGACAAAAGAAAACAGAAAATAGGTATGCAATAAGCTATTGGGACTGATGTTATGAGGCGATTAACAGCTTTTAAGATATATTAAATTTGTAAAATTGTTCGTAGAAATTTTTGTCCTAAACAAAAAATTATCTAATCATTTTATTGAGTATTAAGAATAATATTAAATTCGAACAGAAGTTGAAAAGCTATGTATCCAAAAAGATTTAGAAAAAAATACTACCTACTTAATATAAAAGTGCTCCAAAAAAAAAATTGAGAGCTTGATTTTATCCTAAACATAAGAATAAAATATATTTGTGTGTATGATTTGGCGACATGATACTATATTGTAAAATATCCAAAAAAACGTTGTTATTATATGCAGGAATATAGAATGGAAATGTTGTAGTTTTTTCCTAGTTTTTTCAATTGGAGAATGCTGACTGACACTTGACAGCTGTCAAAAATGTTCCAATGTCATTAATATTATTAGTTTATATCATAGTAAAATTAGAAAAGATATATGCATTTCGGACTGCGTTCTCTTTCTCATATCCAAAATTGTCTAAGCGATAGAGAACAAACTAAAATCAATGGCCGCATTCAGCGGAGTCACGACTGTTACCAAGTCTGCGTGTTACCAGTTGAGTTTCAATTCGCTGAAACACTAAAAGAATGCTGCAAATTTGAGTGAGAAGCATTTGCAATGAAGTTATTTACATAATTAAATAATTATATTATATAATTTTTAACTTCTCCACGGTATCACTACCATAACAGTTCACAACAGTGGACTCCGCTGAATGCGGCCAATTTTCACTTTTTCAACAGTTTCAGATTTTCTTTAAGCTGTCAACTTCGTTTTGACAAATTTTGCAGTATGTCTCTCCGAAATGCATCTACCTTCTCTAATTTTACTATGGTTTCTATTCAAATCAGAAGTCTTCATGAAAATTATTTTGATAAAGTGAAACTTTTGAAAATTAAAAATAAGACCGATTTTTGTGAAAGAGACAGAGAGAAAGTGAAAGAGACAGCATCTAAAAAAACATACAATACAAAATTTACACAAAAAATATTTTGTTTGTATACAATATACAGGGTACACACATTTTGTATAGATACACACTTTTTATAGTATATAAAAACATTATTTGTTAAATATTTCCTAAATAAAAATGTTTTTGTATTAAATTTGATAAGTAATTTGAGTTAATTCTTAAACAGCAGAATTCTTAAAAATAAAAATTAAAATATTTAATACAATTTCAAATATGTTTAATACCTTAAAAGGAGCATTTTATCGAAAAACTCATCACTCAATTTATTTTTTCGTGGAGTGAGAATATAGCCTCTAAGGCTAAAAATTCGTTCAACGTTTGCACTGGATGTCAACGTTGTGTTGCAATTTACGAAGTTTTTGAGATTCGTAAAGTTGTTCTTGCTCTTTTTTTCCAGATTTTATTGATTAATAAAAAAAAAAGTTTTTTCAAAGTAGGTAATATGTCATAAGAACCCAGCAAAATCTTTGATACAAATGTGACATGCATTCTTAGGAAAACTGCTTCCAGAAGACATTCTATAGATGTGATTCTTCTTAGTCTTATCAAGAAGCGCTTTCAAGAGACATTCTCATAAACTACTTCTGGAAGACATTCAAATAGCATTTAAATTCAAAGTAAAAAAAATGTTATATAATTGTGATCAATGTTCAAGATACTTTCTGTGGGATTTTTTTTTTAAAATCCATCAAATTCCTACTTCCAACATCAAAATGCAGTGAAAATCAAAGAAAAGGGATATTTTACACCCCAACAAAACCCTTACACGTCTCATTCCCAATGCCAAAATTGCGAGAAAATTGGAAAAGGGATATATTCCGTGGGATTTTTAAACCCCCTTCCCCCCTAACCCCAAAAACCATTCCATTCCATAGAATGCCTTTTTAAAGTTCTCCTGGAAAACACTTACTAGAATCCTTTCAATGAAGGGCTCAAAGAAATCTTCCATTGAAAAAATTCTGGAAGCACTACTAGAGAAGGCTAAGGAAAGCATTCCTTCTAATGACATGCATACGTTAAAAGAATGCCTTCTGGGTATGAAAGTGGAAGGGATGGAATTCACTTTGGGAAGCACTTTTTTTTTGCTGGGAAGCTATCAAAAAAGTTATAATATTACTGGAGATTATTGCTTTCGCTATCAGTCATAAGTTATATTACCTAATTACTGACAAAGCAGGGGAGCTAGGGGATGCTTGTGACAAAGGAAAAATAAATTTATTTTTAAATATTTTTAACTTTTTCAGATTACAACCGAAATTTATTATAGCCCCACTATTTATTCACGATATTAAAAAAGAGAAGTTATGAGAAAGTTTGTTGGTTTAAAAAAAAACTATTTTTCCGAAGAAAGTCAAGTGTTACAATTTGCCCCATTTTTTATTTTTTATTATTATTATTCTTTATTCTCATAGTAAAAAGCTTTGACAAGATTATTCACTCAAATATATTTACAATCACTAGAACAATTATTACTTATAAGAATAGTATTGACATTTAGCATTAGAATAAATAGTGTTAAATGCCACTTCAATCTATATATATAAAAATGGATGTATGTATGTGGGTATGTGGGTATGTGGTTATGTGGCTATATCACGTATAGACTCCAAAACCGCTGAACCGATCTTTATGAAATTTTCAGGGAAACTGAACCAACATCTTGAGAGTGTTCCTGTGAGGTTTGGTAACTATTGGACGAGGGGGCGTGATACCTCACATAAAAGCCAAATTTACGCTATCGATCACAAACCAAAAAAAGGATATATTAAGACGGTTTCAATCGTAAAAAACTAAGATTTGGTAATTTTGTTCAGATGGTTACTGTCGGTAACTTTACGAAAAATGGGCGTGGTCGTAATATAAATACACCCACTTTTTCGAAATCATGGCAATTCCGGAGTTTTGCACATTTTTACAGTGAAATTTGCTGTGTAGGTGATCTAAGAGGCGGTCACTATATGTAAATGTTTTCACGCCCACTTTTACCGCCCACAAATCAATATCTATATATATAAAAAGCAAAACGATGTGTGTCTGGCTGTGTGATGTCTATAGACTCCAAAACTACTGAACCGATTGACCTGAAATTTTGACAGTCGATTTGTTTCAGGTACGAGATGGTTTAGGAAAAAAATTTGCCACACCCACTTTTTACCGCCCCCAAATCAATAAAAATGTTATATTTCAGTCGGTTTGGGTCGTATAAGGCTAAAATTTTGTAATTTAGTATGTACGGTTACTGTCGACAACTGTACTAAAAATGGGTTTCTACGCCTCCTTTTACCGCCCACAAATAAATGAAAATGGTTTATTTCAGATGGTTTTGGTCGTATAAGACTTAAATTTGGTACTTTGGTTTGTGTAGTTACTGACAGTAACTGTACGAAAAATTGGTTTCCACGCCCCCTTTTTGCGCCCACAAATCAGTGAAAATGCTATATTTCAAGCAGCTTTGACCGTATGAGACTAACATGTGATACCTAAGTTTGTATGGTTACTTTCGGCAACTGTACTAAAAAAAGGCGTCATCGCTATATAGCCACACCTACTTTTTGAAAAATCATTAAAATTGACTACTGGGTCGATTGAGCTAAAATGTTGGCTTAGTTTGTACAGTTACTGTCAGCAACTGAACTAAAAATTGGTTTCCACGCCCCTTTTTTCCGCCCACAAACCAATGAAAACGTTTTATTTCAACGGTTTGGGTCGTTTTAGACAAAAATTTTGTAATTCAGTTCATATGGTTACTCTCGGCAAGTGCACTAAAAATAGGCCTGTCCCACTTTAGTTAAACTCACTTTTCGGGGAGTTAGCGTCCAGTGAAGTAAAGTGCGCCAGGCTCAACCTAAATTGCGCTGAAATTTGGGCATTCGATTTGTTTCGATTACGAGATGGCTCTAAGGAAATATTTTGCAGCACCCCTTTTTACCGCTTGCAAAACAACAAAAATGTTATATTTCGCACGGTTTTGAACGTGTTAGACCGAAATTTGGTTATTTAGTTCATATGGTTACTTTCGGCAGCTATTCGACATTTTCGTATATGGCAGTAAGGCGGTCTATGGCAGAACAACGTCTGCCGAGGAGAGTGAGTGTTCCTGTGAGGTTTGGTAACGTTTGGACGAGGGGGCGTGGTACCTCCCATGCAAGCCAAATTTGCTCTATCGACCACAAACCAAATAAAGGATATATATCAGACGGTTTCGATCGTAAAAAAATAAGATTTAGTAATTTTGTTCAGATGTTTACTGCCAGTAACTGTACAAAAAATGTGCGTGGTCGCAATATATACACACCCACTTTTTCGAAATCATGGCAATTCCGGAGCTCTACACATTTTTATAGTGAAACTTGCTGTGTAGGTGCTCCAAGAGGCAGTCACGATACATTAATGTTTTCAAGCCCACTTTTACCGCCCACTGTATATATTAAAAATATACAGATATATATAAAAATATCTGTATATATTAAAATGAATCGTGATTTGTTCGGATGCTTAAAACTTGAAAACGACTGAACCAATTTTCTACTGGTTTAGGAAAAATATAATGCCACACCCTCTTTTGTCGCCCACAAATCAATAAAAATGCTGCATTTAAGACGGTTTTGGTCGTATTAAATTAAAATTTGGTAAATAAGTTCGTATGATAACTATCATTTACTTTGATAAAAATGGGCGTGGTCACACTTCATCTACGCTTACTTTTAAGAAAATATCAAAATACTTCGAAACTATTGGACCGATTGAGCTCAAATTTTGTAAGTACGCTTTGCTTTGAGTACGAGATGGTTTAAGAGAAAATGCCACACCCCGTTTTACCTCCCACATATATATAAAAAATTGTTGTTATCGAATAGCTTTAGAGTTATGGGTCGCACAGCTTAGAAATTCGGTATTCGACCACAATTTAGACGTACCGTTTCAGTGATGGAATTTTATGGGAGTGGACAAGGGGGAGGGGCACGTCCCATAAAATCCGAATTTGTGATATCGAATAGCTTTGAAGTTATAGGAATTCAGCTTTGGAATTCAGTTTTTGACCTCAATTTACACATGCAGTTTCAATGGTTTTATTTTATGGGCGTTGGACAGGGAGGCGTGACATCTCCCTTACAACCCAAATTTGCGATATCGAATTGCTTTGAAGTTATAGGTTGACAGCGTAAGAATTCGGTATTCGACCTACATTTATGCATGCACTTTCATTCCTCTACATTTTATGAGCGTAGGGCAAAGGGGAGTGGCACTTCCCATGCAACCCAACTTTGTGCTATCGAATAGCTTTGGAGTTATAGGTCGCACAACGCCGGAATTCAGTATTCGACCTCAATGTACACATGCAGTTTCATTGATTCAATTTTATGTTCATTGGTAAGAGGGGCATGGCACCTCCCATTTAACGTAAATTTGCGATATCGAATATCAGCGTCAGAATTCAGTATTCGGCCCCAATTTATACATACAGTTTCATTAATTACATTTTATGAGCGTTGATAAAGGGGGAGTGGCACCTCCCATACAACGAAAATTTGTGATATCGACAAGGGGGAGTGAAACCTCCTATTTACCCAAATTAGAGATATCAAATAGCTTTGGGGATATAGGTCTCACAGCTTTGGAATTCAGTATTGGACCTCAATGTACACATGCAGTTTCATTGATTACATTTTATGAGCGTTTATCAAGGGGGAGTGGCACCTGCCATGCAATGAAAATTTGTGATATCGAATAGCTTTGGAGTTCAAGGTCGCACAGCGTCGGAACTACGTATTCGACCAAAATTTACGCTTGCAGATTTACTGATAAAATTTTTTAGAGTTTTTCGGCGGGGCGTGACACCTCCAATTTAACCCAAATTTGCGATATCGAATAGCTTTGGAGTTATAGGTAACTCAGCCTCGGAATTCAGTATTCGACCTCAATTTACACATGCAATTTCATTGGTAAAATTTTATGGGCGTAAGGAAAAGGGCAGTGGCACCTCCCATACAACCCAAATTTGTGCTATCGAATAGTTTTGGAGTTATATGTCGCACAGTTTTGGAATTCGGTATTCAACCTCCATGTACACATGCAGTTTAATTGATTACATTCTATGAGTGGTGATCAAGAGGGCGTGGCACTTCCTATGCAACCCAAATTTGTTATATCGAATAGCTTTGTGGATATAGGTCGCACAGTCTCGGAATTCAGTATTCTACCTCAATTTAGACATGCTGATAACATTTTATGGGCGTTTGACAAGGAAGAGTGGCAGCAACGCGCCGGGTTTCAGCTAGTAAATATATAAAACAAAATTAATTTTGTTAACATAAAAATTGTTTTGTGGGGTGAATTGAATCAAACAATATAAGTAAAAGGCAGTTATAAAAATTAACAATTATTATTAGAAGAGAAAAAAATTATTTCTGTCTAAAAAATAAAGAACAAACAAGAATTAGCTAATAGATCGCATCAAAAATTCAACTTCCGGGTGGTCTAACTCAAAGATCCACAATTTTATTTTTCTTAAGAATGTACTCAAATTTCTTTCAAGGCGTCAATTGTAAAGTCTATAAGATAAAATCGAAAAAAAATTACGATAGTGGGTAGAATTACGAACAGTCACGGTAGAATTATGGTTCGTTCTTAAGTTGTAATTACCATATATGGGATTCTGCATATACCCACTTCTTTTAAAAAATATTTTTAGAACTTTAAAATAATAAAGATGCCTTAACGGTAAGATCTTTAGACGCCTAAATAGATTAATAGATGCAGTCAAGCGATTTACTTTACAGATTATTCTAACGGCAGACTTTTGTAATATTAACAGGGGACGTATATTATTCAGATAAGCACCTCCCCAGCAACTCATACCATATTGTAATCTAGAATGAAAAATCCCGTTTTATATTTTAGTTAATGTACTTTCAAAACAAAAATGCCTTAGTTTATAAAAGCATCGTAATGAAGAAAAAAGATATTTTTTCAACAATGAAATGTGTGCGGTCCAGGTAAGATGTTCATCAACCATTACTCCTAAATATTTATAGCAAGGAACTCTTTCGACAACAAAGCAATTATTACTGCAAGGAATTCTACTGTTATAGGTTGAACCTAGGTTGAACCATGACTCGTATCCGATGTTAATCTAAATCGACAACAATCATATCCATGAAAAATGATATCAATTTTCGGCGATACTATATTACATTAGCTAAAATACAATAGTTTAGTTTTTCTGCTAACAATAACTTATGTTCTGCAAACCAAACTCTCAGTAAATAAACGTCATGATTTATATCTGCAATTAAGTTAAGGGGGTAAACTGATGCATACCCAATGGCTAGATCATCGGCAAAAGCAGTAACTTTACCAGCAAAATTTAGAGAAAAAAGAGAATTAATATAAACTAGAAATAGAACCGGACCAAGTACAGAGCCTTGGGGAACTCCTATATTATACATTTAAAGTCACTTAGTTCGCTACAAATTTTTACTCTCTGCTTTCTGCAATTCAAAAAGGGCATAAGCCAATTGTAAATAAAACCAAGAAAGCCAACATTATGCAGTTTTTTCAGAAGAATATTGGGATCAACCATGTCAAAAGCCTTTTTTACAGTGTTGCGCAAAACAATAGCAACAAATCGGTACGCTGTTACAAAATCGTGTATCTTTTTAAATATTAGGGACACACAAAAATGATTATAGGAACCAAAGCATATATTCATACATCATATTAAAAACACATCATATACAAATTTGGTTTTGTTTTCTTTATTAAACTTAAAATTAATGTGACTTCATTCAGTTTGTCTGAGAGCAAAACAAAAGCAACATAATTCATATTTGGTGTAAGATCCATTATTCTTGATAACCGCTGCACAGCTGAGCGGCATCGACTCTATTAAAGTAGATATGTAAGTATTAGTATATGTTCCCAATTAAGTTTCAGCGCTTCATACAGTGCAGTCTTATTGGAAAACCTTTGACCAGAAACTTTTACCTTCAAAATCCCAAAAAGATTTTCAATGGGATCCAAGTCGTTGTGACTGTGCCGGCCAATCAAGGACTTGAATCCCATTGCCTCTAATGTAATCTTTGATGAGCTTTGAAGTGTGCTTTGGGTCGTTGTCGGGCTGAAACGTTCACTGAAGCGACATATTCCACTCTGAATGTGGTTGCATCTTGCTTTCTCTAATATCATTATATACAAATCGATCCATAATTCCATCGATTTTTTGAAATGGTTCAACTTTATTATAGGAAAAGCAAGTGCAGACCATAATGCCACCGCCTCCGTGTTTAAAATTTCTTTTGCAGTTTCGGGCTTCAAGTCGTGTACCTGGGGGGCGCCGTACCATGCACATCCCATCTGAATTAATCAAGTTGAACTTTGATTCATCGCTAAAAAAACGGTTTTCGATTTTTGAACGGTCCAATTTAGGTGCTATTTTGCAAGACTGAGTCTAAAAAACAATAAATTGCAACTAGTTGTCACAATTTCAGACAGAATTGTTTAAATTGTAACACTTCACCTTGTTTTTTATGCTTAGCTGTATGCAAAGGTTTCTCTGCCGATCTGTAACTTCTTTAATCGTTCTCAACGGCTCTTCTTCAAACAGTGCTGTGGTGGATATCTAAATCAAGTGTCCGAACAACCTATTTGGATGTGGCAAATGCATTTCGTTTGAACACACCACAAATGTTTCTGTCATCACGCAGCGATGTTTTCCGCGGTCGCCTTCTTTAATGTACCGTTGTTACGTCTTTTGTGAAGGTATATTTCTTTATTAATCTGCAAACAATTGACCGATTAATATCAAACTGTTTCACGTTAGATATTTGCGAATTTTCGTTTTTATATTCGGAAATAATTTGAAATTTAAGAGCTTCACAGTATTAAAACGTGGAACAGTCAATGTCACAACTAGCACAAAAAAAACTAAACTTAAATGTTTATGACTTACAAACAACACGTGCTTTACAATAAAGGAACTTTTACCAATAATTCTCGGAACTTCTGTTCTCTTTTTACATTTTTCAAGTTTTGTTGCTTTTGTTTTGCTCTCAGACAAATTGAATGTAGTCACATTAATTTTAAATTTAATAAAAAAAACAAAATCAAATTTGAATTTGATTTGTTTTATATATGATGTATGAATATATGCTTTGATTCCTATAATCATTTTTGTGTGTCCCCAATATTAAAAAAGATACACGATTTTGTTGCAGCGCACTTATTTTGTTGCTATTGTTTTGCGCAACACTGTATATCAACAAAGAGGCCAGCACAATTTTTTTTATCATCAAGACCTCTGTAAATCGATGTACAGAAATCAAGTAGTGCGTCTTCAGTTGAGAGACAAGTTCTAAATCCGTACTGACAAGAACTGAAAAAATGTTGTCTGTTCAGAAAAGCTAAAATCCTCGCCTTAAGGGCTTTTTCAAAAATTTTTGAAATTGAAGATAGCAAACAAATAGGTCTGTAATTATTAGTATCTCTCCTGCAACCTGTTTTAAAAAGCGGAATAACAATTGCGTCTTTGAGTTGGTCAGGAAATATTCCAGACAGGACACTTAAGTTAAATATATGTTTTAAAATATCAATTATATTTTGTGCAATATATTTCAGAATATTGTTTGAAATCTCATCAATGCCAGCAGAGTTAGAGTTTTTAAGGATTTCATTATGCTTAGTAGCTCAAGACCAGAAATCGGCTCAAAATAAAAACTGTCATTAGAAAAGTGTTCTAAATTGGAAGAAGAGCTTATGCATGCTTCCTCCGGAAATAGAAGCTGCCTAGACATTGCAAAATGATTATTGAAATCATTTGAAATTTGCTTTATATCAGTAACGATATTAGATCCATTATTTAAAACGAACGATTCCACATGATTGGCTACATTACGATTTAAAATGTTATTAACAACTTTCCATTCTTTTTTTGGGTTACATTGTGGAATTAGAATCTGGTTTTGATAGTTGAAGTATACATATACATATTATTTAAATATTTAATTTACATTAATGTATTTCATTATAAAACAAGCTTTTCTTAAAATAAGTAATATTGTAATATAAAAACCTCTACTGTAAGAATTTTCGAGAACATGCACAATTTTAAACTTGGGTTTCCTAATCATTTGCTTGACCAAATTATGGATACCTCAACTTGGCCCTATTATGTTATAGTGAAAAAGTTCATAAATGGACAGTAGCCAAATAAGTCAAAAAAGTTACAGGGTTCCCCAAACCTAATGATGGCGCCATGATGATTTCTCCAGTTCTATCACATTTTCTCATTTTTTACCACAATATTGGAGGATTGCGAACGAAAGCCCGAAATTGTTTATTGTTTTCTTCCTCACTTCAACACGACGTGATAGCACTTACTGAAACGTGGCTCACAGATAAATATAATAACACTGAGTTTTTTGATTCTAGGCAATACAATGTCTTTAGGAAAGATCGATGTCCACTCTTATCCGGGCTAAGTAGAGGTGGTGGAGTCTTAATAGCTGTTCGATCAGTGCTTTCCTGTATGCAAATTGCACTGCCTTTTTCGGAAACGCATCTAAACTTGGACCAGTTAATTATAAAAATAAATGTTAACTCTTTTCAAGAAATTTTCGTTATACTAAGTTATATACCACCAAATAGTTCTATTGATTTATATAAATTACATATGGATAATTGTATAAGCATATTGAATAATCTCAAAGATAATCAGAATGTTGTAGTTATGGGTGATTTCAATCTCCCCAACATAGATTGGAGTTTTGATGAGGATATGCATTATTGGTTACCATATAATGTTGCTAATAATAGTGAATGCGAGGTTGTTGATAGGCTGGCAGAGTTTGATCTCCACCAAATTAATGGTATATATAACAACTCCAATCGCTTACTTGATTTAATTTTTGTGGATAGTGAAATCAATGCCGATGTAAATAGCTTTAGCTCCGCATCGTTACTTAATTCAAATCATCACACAGCATTATGTCTTAGTGTTAAATTCTATAAATATTTAAAACCTGTAAACGGAAATAGTTTAAATTTTGATTTTGCCAAAGGTGATTATACCAACATTTCGCTTTTCTTAAGAAATGTTAATTGGTTGTCAGTTTTAAATAATGATAACTTAGTAACAAATTACAATATTTTTTTCAAAGAAGCTTAAAGAAGCTATAAACCTTTACATTCCTAGAGCTTCTTTAAAAAATTTATCAAAACCAATATGGTTCAATAAAGAGCTTATTAATTTAAATAATAAAAAAAATAAAGCATATAAACTTTACAGAAAATCAAATAATAATCAAATTCTTTTAAATAATTATCGCTTTCTTCAAAGGAAATGTGATCAATTGAACAAATTTTTATATAAAAATTATATTTTCCAGATAGAATGTCAACTGAAGACCAATAGCAAAAGTTTTTGGCATTTTGTTAATAGCAAAAAGAAGTCTACAGGCATTCCAAATACTATTCAATACATGGGCAATACAACATCTGACCCTCTATCAATTTGCAATATTTTCGCGGAGATCTTTCGATCAGTATATGTTTCTTCAAACAACATCACAAATACAAATACCTACACAGACTCATCCTGTTGTTTACTAAATTTTGGTGACCTAGAACTTAGCTCAATAGAAGTTTGGGAAGGGTTAAAGCAACTAAACCTAGATAAACAACCCGGATGGGATGGTTTTCCACCCATTCTATTAAAAAGTTGCGCAGACGCGTTATGTTTACCATTAACGACAATTTTTAATCAATCATTAAGTAAAGGCGAATTTCTAACGGATTGGAAAATTACTTACATTACACCGATCCATAAATCCGGTTCTAAAAACGAGGTCTCTAATTATCGTCCAATATGTAAAATATCCACGATCCCTAAACTTTTTGAAAAATAAGTATATAACAGACTCACTTTTTTAATAAAAGAGGTTATATCACCGTATCAACACGGTTTTATCACGGAAAGGTCAACAACTACAAATTTGGCAATATTTTCTAAATATATTTTGAATTGTTTTGAAGAAGGACATCAATGTGATGTTATATTTACAGATTTTTCTAAAGCCTTTGATAGAGTTCATCATGAGTTACTCATAAAAAAACTCGAATTAATTGGCTTTCACTCTAACTTTTTAAAATGGTTCGAGTCATACCTTACAGGACGGACACAATTTGTTCGTATTAACAATATACTGTCAGACGCTATATCGGTTTCTTCAGGAGTTCCGCAGGGCAGTCACTTGGGGCCACTTCTGTTTCTTTTATTCGTAAATGACATTCCTAAAAAAATAAAATTTTCTCAGTGTTTAATGTATGCTGATGACATAAAGATTTTTTTCTATTATAAAAAACACTAACGATTGTTTGAATCTTGAAAGAGATTTTCTCCAATTATCTGTTTGGTGCAGCGACAATTTATTGCCGCTGAATATATCTAAATGCCAAAGTTTGACTTTCAATCGAATTTTATCGCCCGTAGTTTACACATATAAACTCCGAATTATGACATTGTCTAGAATAACTGAAAAGAAAGATCTTGGAGTTATACTTGATAATAAACTAAGGTTCTCAAAGCATATAGACTATATTGTAGCAAAAGCTAATGCTATGTTAGGTTTTATAAACAGAAACACTAAAGACCTTTGTGATCCATTTTCTTTAAAATCGTTATATTTTGCATTTGTAAGATCTATCTTAGAATACTGCTGCATAATCTGGGACCCTTTCTATAGATGCGCTTCTAATAGAATCGAAAGAATTCAGCGACGCTTTACGAGAATTGCAATCAGTCGCTTAAATTGGAATATTGAAATGCCAGAATATTATGTGAGAAGGCTTCTTCTTGGTATTCTATCCTTAGAAAATCGCCGTAAATATTTTGCCATTATGTTCGTACGGGATTTAATATGCTTTGAAATAAACTGTTCCACTTTGCTTTTTCAAGTAAGCTTTCACGTACCTTCACGTGATCTGAGATCTCAAAGATTATTTCATGAGCCATTTCATAGGGTAAACTACAATATGAACGAACCAATCACTCGTTGCTTAAGACTGACAAATTCAGTATGTCGAGATATAGACTTTAATCTAGGTTTAAGTAGGAGTGTCTTTAAGAATTCTCTGCTTTTATATTTTAATAGTGTAAGTAATAATGCCAGTAACTTAACGTAACCTGTATCAAATTGTTATAATATACTGTATTTTCAATTTTTAAGTAGTCATTAAGAGAATAAATCTCTGTTTGATGAATAATAATAATAAATAAATAAATAATATAATATTCAAACTAAGTTAAAGTAATACACCTCTACGGTATGTATCACCTCATTTCATTTTTATACTAAGATATTATTCAAACAATAAGAACATATGTTCATACTAAGCACTACTATCTATCTCATTCGCACACATGTACCCATATGGCTGAATACAAAACATATGATATTATATTATACTTTTTACTCCTACACAAATATGTTAACATATGATTATGTTTACGTTTTCTATTCTACTCGCTCACACATATTAAACTAATAATACTAAACTACAAATATGTATTACGATATTCTACTATTACTTTTACACTAATTAAAGAACATATGATTCTATTTACATTCTAAACTACACAAACAATTGTTAACTAGTTTTAAGACAAAATACCGTTATGCTTACTATAAAAGGATGAACATATTTGAAAATAAATCAATCTAGTTTTGAGCTCTAACAGCTGCCAACTATTTTCATTTTAATAAGTCTTGAGCTTTAATAGCTGCCGACTTAAACCCTTTTAGCCTCTGCACTTTTTTTAGTGAACGGCATAAAAAGGATATTTAAAATAGCGCCAGTGGCGAACTTCGCCGGCAACCAATTGGCAGGTCCTACAACTTATTTTTTTAGAACGCGAGTCCTTTTTTTATTATTTTAAAAATAAAAAGGCGCGTACATGGCGATCCTGCGATATCTCCAAAAATATTATTACATAGTAGTGATTTCTACAAGATTTTATTTCAATATTTAATTTTTTACAAATACTAGTATAACGTTGGTTTAAACTGACATTAAACGGATGTTTCCAGCATTTATTTTTTAGTTTATTTTTTAGCTTAATTTTCTCAAGTAGGCTACGAGTCATCCATGGTTTCAACATACGCTCTGAATTTCTAAGAACAGTTGCAGAACTAAAACTATTAATAAGATTTGTCAAAATATTGTACTTAGGAATATGGTATATGCATGAGATACATTTTGTTCGGAATAAACAAGCTCCCAATCTTCGAAACGTAAAGCATTATTAAGTTGTACAAAATTAATTATCCTGACTTTTTTGAGGCCTATGTTGAGCCAATGTTGAGCCTATATTACGTCAATGTTGAGCCAATGTTGAGTCTTCATATATTTAAAGAAGGAGAGTTATATAGTATAGAAGGACATTTACGTTCTTTTACGACTATGAACGGCAAGTCATTCAATTGTCATTAAAAAAAAAATCATATAAAAAGCACTAAAAGCTAGTAGTACAAATTTTTAAAGAAAATAGAAGCTTCCTTCCCTGGCATTCAAGCCTATACGAGGCATAAGAAAACACTCATTGTTATTGATGTTAAAGGTGCTTTTAATATTTATCTATTTCTAAAGAATTTTTCGTTTATTTTTTATTGTACATACATACTTGTAAGACTTGCAAATATTTTCCGGTTACTGAACATCAGCTAGCTGTTCAATGAAATGTCAAAGTTCTCAAGTAAGGCAACACTTTTTTTAAACAACACCCATCACAAAACAAGAAAACAACGAACAAAGAATTTCATCAGCATCATTCATTATCGCATTCAGCCGTAAGGATTTTCAAAATATCCTTAACAATGCGCTGGTTAATGGAATAAATCGCTGCTGAGAGGTATTGATTTCATAAACTTTGACATTATTACTAAGGCGTTGAATGCAAAGATTTGTATCCAGACGACGGCGAAGGTGAAAATGTCAGCATTTAATTAATTATGGTGATGATGATGATGAAAATGATGATGGCGACGGCATCGACAACAAAGATTGAATTAGTGACGCATGCAACGCAGTAAGTTGCCAAGTGTGGCACGGAGTGGGAGAGTAGATCATTTCGGTCTAAGTAATGCCATATTTTAATTATAAAATGTGTATTTTTCACTCAATTTTTATTTGTATTTGATTGTGTATCTGAGTGTGCGTTTGTATATGTGTTTAAAAAGACTTTCATAGAACTGCATTAAAAAGGACCTTTTCCTCTATTTATTGAATATGAGTTGATATAAAATCTGTTTTTATGCCACGCACACAGCACTACTTGACTTCATTTCAGCGCATTCACACACACAAATACATTCTCACAATACAAACGAGTACATGCACTTATGTGGGGGTAAAAATACTCAAACGGTGAATGAAATCGCTATGATTAAAACTAGTCCGGGGGAGCGTGCTGTTTGTAGGGAAAGGAATCCAATCAACATAACGAGCTACAACAGCGAACTCTATTTGTGAGGCAGTAAAACTGTGTCGGCTCAGCATGAGTGTGGCACACACACACTCTCCCATTCAATTCACCATAAAGGGGTGTGGTAGAAAAGTAAAACTTTTTAGTGTTTTTACTCATTCCTTTTTTTTATGGTTGCCATGTTGCTGCTTATCAGCTGCAGCCACTTGAATTTGCAGTAACAGCAGGACGAAAAAATGCTCAGCAGCATGTGGCGCATCAAGCAGCAAAGCTCTTCTTTGCCTAGACTTTCTTGTGCATCCTTGTGAATTTATTTGTTATTCGAGCTGGTTCTTTTATTTGTTTTTTGTTTTTGTTTACTTTTCTGCTAAAGCATAAATGAATACAATTGCAAATTGGTAACAAGCAAACATTCAAAAGTTGCAACTATGCAACAGAAGCAGCTGCTGTTACTGATAACACCAGCAATGCTTGTTGTTGCTATAATTGCTGCAAATTGATTATTTGTTGGTTATTTTCTCGCATAAAGAACATTTTGTTATTTTTTTAGGTCATGTTTGTTTTACAGGAAAAAAATGAAGCGCGAAATGAATAGTTATTCAAATTTGAATTGTTATGTATGTGTCTTATTTAATTAATATTTGTATACTTATATTAACCAGAGATGCCAACTTGCAGCGAAATTCCCGATTTGCGTGTAATTATAAATCGATCGTGGAGTCAGGGGATCGCACACTGTGTTGATCCCATGCAAAAGTTCGGCAGAAATAAAAAGAGTGCTTGTATGATAATGAAATTTTGTATGTTTGGCTAGTTTAATCTATCGGTCAGTCCCTAGGGAAGGCTCCCTTGGACCTACTTTAATTATAACACGATTTTGTATGGGTGGTGCGAAATCAATAGTTGGGAACTCAAAATGGTTGAAATGGGTCATACTCTTCCGGTTCCTCCCTTCAAATTACATTAATTTTTCATATGATTTTGTATGGGAGGTGCCAATGAAAATTAGCCGATCTTAACGAAACTTGGTTCAGAAGGCTTGACAAAAAAACTAAGGTTCCAGTCTAGTTATACAGCTCGAAAAATAGGAAATTTTCATGAATGTGTTTTAGAAAAAGCAAGAAATGTAGGTACTCATAACTTGTCTGGTATATTTATAGTACTTTGATGAAGATTGTTTAGAATTTTCAGATTATTTCATCAATATCTTTAAGCAGGACACGAAGCGACACAGTGCGCTTTTTTCGATTTTAGGAGGACAAGAGGTCATTTTTACTTATTTTTTTCGGAATTTCATTTTATTAAAAAAAAAACGTGTTTTGAAAGTCAAATACTTACGCAGCAATGCATTTTTCACGTAAAATAGATTGAAAAATCGGTCTATGAATATAGAACACGACATCTTTGGCAACATCATTGGATCGTTTTTAGAAATTAACAATGAACTAACAAGTTTAGACAAGTAAACAAGTCAAGAAAAGCACGCTGCGGTACGCTTCGCACGTGTAAGTTGCGATTGAAAACACATTGCTCCGAAAGCATTAATTTTTTAACTCTCAAATCATACCAGTAATAAGACAAATATTTTGGTTTCAATTTTTAACAAGAAAAAAACACAAAACATTAAGTCTAAATTAATATGAATCCATTTTGTTGGAATCTCTAATTTTCGCAATAAAAAACAATACTATTAGAGACAAAAAATATTACTTCAAGTCCTTCAACTATTATCTTCACATCAAGGCTTAGAAAAAGGCGCTTATATCTTGTTCGGGAAATTTTTCTTTCTTTGTCAGTTATTGCAGTGTAAGCGATTAAAAGAAGATCCATTTTACAAACGTAATATAAAAAAAAATAGCAATGATTTTCCAAATATTTTTGACTAAAGAACCATAAAAAACTATTATGAAAAAAGAAATATTGGTGGCAAATATTGAATGGAATGCCATATCTCTTTAATTATATATTCAAAATCTTGAACTTTTTAAAAAATATTTGCTTGTACATGAAAAAATTTACCAAAACGATAAAGAATTTACCATTTTACAAAGTCAAAAATGTTCACCCAAAAATGGTAATATTTTACCAAAATGGCAACAATGTTCAAAAGGTTGTGAAAGTGGCTGCAATGATTTAAAGTCCAGTTTTTCAACAGAAGATGCTGCAATCAAAATATCGCTATTTTTTGTAAAGTGTGCTTTTAACTCATTGATAACAAGGTTAAAGCACTTTTAAACAGTGAATCTTCTTCACGGACTATTGCCGGCCGTCCTCTACGTTCTCTAGGTTTAGCAAGTTGAAGTCTTTTCCGAATCTCTTTCACTGTCGAGAGTATGCGTTAAAAGTTTTCGTCAGTTTTAAAATTTTTTTCATCTTCAATAAGCGAGTTTATAGTAGATATGGCAGCTCTATAGGTCACGTTCAAAGCGCGCAAGGCACAGAGTATTTTCAACGTGCGAATGATATTTAATCTTCTACCAATAGAGTGCTCAAGAATCGCTCAGTTTTTTGATGACACTGATACAAAGTCATATGTACCTAAGTATTAAAAGATTTATACAAGGAAATTTTTCAAATCATGTTAACCACAACAATTTCAAACGTGTAGACGTGTTTCTTTTGGTGTCAACTAAATCAACGTTTTACAATTGATATTGTCACTTCTAAAATCCAATTTTGATTCCTTATCCCGCCGATCGTAATTCACCTTCGTGTCGTATTATTATCATTTTGCTAAGCTGCGGATTAACTAGTAGAATTTGTAATTTAAATTTTATTCTCAACGCATAATGTCCCTAATTAAAAACACGCGTAGTGCTACAAGTAGCCGTAAAAATGTTGCTCTGGTGACACCACTTGGAGCTTGTAGATCTGACGACTCAACACCCACAACTGCATCTTTGATGTCGGATGCAAATTGGAGCCTGCAGCTTAATAAAATTCAAGAGAGCATTGTTGAACAGCTTACCTAAGCGATAACTGCGTCGGAGGAGAGGGTGATGCAGAGAATTGGCGAAGTGTCAGCTGAACTTTCCAACATGAAGTCATCCATAAAAAATCTTGGAGAAAGAGTTGCTATCGTTGAAGCTGCGTATGTCGAACTAAGTGCGTTAAAAGAGAACATGCAAGAAATGAAATCGAAAACCACAAAGCAACTGTGGAGACAAAAACAACGCACTTTTCTATGGACGTTGAAGTTAAAGCTTTGAAGTCTCAACTGGAAGCTTATGAGAGTGATTCTATCTCAACTGGCGTCGTCATCAATGGCAAGGCTCATTTATAAGGTTGTGGCATTTGAGAGAAATGCACTCTTTTTTACGCCTTTGCTTGAACTGTCATTCTTCTTGATTTCTTTTCATCCATTCTGACAGTTCTACCGAGCTCGCTCTCAAGTGCCACAACCTTATAAATGAGCCTTGATCAATGGTATTCCCTCTGCTACTAAAGATAACCTTAGCTGCGTTTTTAACAGAGTTTGTTTTTTGATTTAATGCGACTCTATAAGGCTACGTGATATTTTTAGAGTGCGTGCCAAAAACAGCAACAAAAATGCAGTGATCATCGCTAAGCTTGCGACTGCTTATGACCGCAATTGCCTATTGAAAGCGATTGCTGCATTTCGCAGAAGTAATAACAGGCAGCTCACACTCTGGGAGATCGGGTGTGGGGGAGATGAACATTTCTATATCTATAAAAGCCTGACCAAAACAAACCGTCAAACCATGCTCTATGCTGGTCAAATAAGGAGAGAAAGTAGACTTGCTGCTGTTTTTTCACTTCGTGGACGTGTATACGTAAGAGCGTCTCGTGATGGTGACCTATATTGGTAGACAGTAAAGAGAGCGTTGACAGCGTCGTGGGACCCATTAAATAGCTATTAAGTCTTAAGTATATTATATTTGATGTTTTTTTATTGCGTTTTGTTAATATGTTTATTATTTTTTATAGTTTACTTTATTTAATTTCACTTTACTGGCATTATGTTGCCAAATCTATATTCTCTACTCTATTCTCATATCTGTCACTTTCTCATCTAGGCTATTGTTTTCTTTTTTGATGTATCTATTGCATGTTTGTAGTTGGTTCGTTGTATGTTTATTATGCTTCATTCTGATATACTGTCTAGTGGTGCTGGGAATAATCATAAGACCCTAATCAATGTTTTGTGTAAACAGCGCATCGGTCTAAATGTTGTTTACTTTAATACTCGGAGCTTAAATGGGTTAAAGCTTGATATCTTCAGATATATCTTTGAAAACACTCTTGCTGATGTCGTATGTGTCTCTTAAACTTGGTTCAAGACTGATATTCCTAACTCTTATTACAATTTAAATGGCTTTAATATCTTTCGTAATGATAGATGTGGTAGACGGGGTGGTGGTGTAGCTGTATTTTGTAGGTCCAATTTTAATGTTAAATACGTCAATAAATGTATGTCTGATGATGCCTGTGAGTTCTTGAAATGTTGAAATCTTTGATCAAAATTGCAAAATATTAGTATCTTGTATCTACAATCCTTATCGTTGTTATAGTATAGAGCCATTTTTTACTGATTTAGCTAGTAAATTAATCGATTATGACTTATTTTTTGTTTGTGGTGATTTCAATGTAAATTTGTTGCATAATGACTCTGTTAGTGATAACTTTCATTACCTTTCCTCTATGTGTGGACTTAAAATTACAAATAATTGCATTCCTACTCGTTTTATGCATAGTTGTGCGAACCAAGTCTTCTTGATGTTTGTCTAGTTTCTGATTTTTCTTTACTCCTTAAGTATGATCAAATAACTTTCTTGTCTGATCATGACTTATTTTTTTGTTGCCTTGAAATTAATCTTAGAAGAACTTCTCCTGCTAGTTTCTCGTAATACGACTATCCATTGATATTTCTGCCTTATTTCAAAGCTTATCTGCCGTGCAATGGAATGACTGTTGTTTTTTTGAGCCGGTAAACGACAAACTTAAGGTTTTCATGGATAAGTTAGATGTTTTATTTGTTAGTCATGTTCCATTACGTTCTGTTCAAGTCTCTAATAGGAGTTGTTCCTGGTTTACGAATCCTGTATTAGTTGCCATTAGGTTAAGGAATAAGCTTCACTCTAAATGGAAAAATAATCCTTCAATTACCAACTGGGAAAACTTTAGAAGAGCTAGAAATGATGCTACTGTCGTGGTCAGGCAAGCTAAGATCAATTTTTTTTAACTCTAAGCTGAACCCCAACTTAAATTCTAAACTGCATTGGCAGAATATTAAAAGATACAGAGTTTTTACTAAAAATTCTAGTGAGTGCAATTTAGATCCTGAAGAGTTAAATAACTTCTTCCTAGCTAGCGGAAACCATATGCCGGAAAGTAGTGCTAACAGTGCTGAGCAGCCAGTGGTGATAAGTAGCAATGTGTTCCCTTCCATTGAATTTAATTCAGTAGGTGAGGATTATGTGGCTAAGTGTATATTAAATATTAACTCAAATGCTATAGGGGCTGATGGAATGCCTATAAAGTTTATTAAATTAGTTTTGCCGTTTATTATATCACCTTTCACTCACTTAATAAATCATTGTTTGACAATTTCCCAATTCCCTGATATATGGAAAGCTGCCATTGTCATGCCTGTAGCAAAATCTTCTTCTGCTTCTGTACCCAATGACTTACTCTGCACTAGGTAAGGTCCTTGAATGTATCATGTCTGACCAAATTTCGGAGCACCTTAATATAAATAATTTGCTTTCACCGTTTCAGTCAGGTTTCAGGACTGGCCACAGTTGTTCTACCGCTGCAGTTAAAATCCTTGATGACATCAGAAATGCTTATGATCAGAACTTTCTTACTCTTCTGTGCCTTGTTGATTTTTCTAAAGCTTTCGATTCTGTCAATCATTAACTTCTTTGCAATAAACTATGTAACTACTTTAAGTTTAGTCGTAGTGCTGTTAATCTAATATACAACTACTTGAAAGGTAGAATGCAAAGGGTTAAAGTTGGTAACGTTTATTCGTCTTTTAGACCAGTTGAGACTGGAGTTCCTCAAGGTTCTATCCTGGGCCCAATCCTTTTCTCTATTTTTATAAATGATATTTTTTCAGTTTGTAAATACGCATCTGTGCACGCTTACGCTAATGACATCCAACTGTATATCTCTCGACCAACTGAACTCTTAGGAGACTTGACCTATAGAATGAATTATGACTTAACTTCGCTAAATAACTGGGCTATTACAAACATGCTTCTTATTAATCCCTTGAAATCTAAGGTTTTGCCCATTGCTAGGAGTGGCTCATGCTTTGTTGATATCCCTCCTTTATATATTGGAGCTCAGCAAATCGAATTTGTGTTAAAGGCAAAAAACTTAGGATTTATAATCAACACTAAGCTGACCTGTACTGACCACATAAACAACACAATAGGGATGATTTACGGGACTTTACGTTACTTACGCACGTCCTCTTACTTCACGCCTCTTAAAACTCGGCGCAGAATAGTCGTACAATTAATTATACCTTATATTAATTTCTTTGATGTTGTCTATAGTCAGCTAGATTCACTATAGTCTTCTAGTTGCATTCAATAGTGCGGCTAGGTATGTATATGGGATCAGTCGATTTTATCATATCTCTCAAAGGAGTAAAGGCATTCTGGGATGTGGTTTACTTGAGTATATGAACATCCGCAACATTTTATTCCTGTACAATCTTATGCACACTCATTGCCCTCATTATCTTTTTGAAAAACTTAAATTTTTCCAGAGTCGCCGGTCTCATAATCTTATTGTTCCCAGGTATAACTACCTCAATAGTAGCAGATACTTCTTCATCTGCGCCATTAGACTTTGGAATGCATTACCTAATTCTCTAAAACAAATCACTTCACGAACCAAATTTAAACATTCCATTTATAATTATTTCAATACTTTAAACCAATAAAATAATGTTTCTTTTTCTATACTAGTTTTCTCATCTTATCTAAGCTTAAATCCTAGCTTTCTTTCTCTCTCTCTCTCTCTCTATAAAATACCTTCCTCTAGTTGCGTTCTATACTAATATATACCCACTAAGATCATTATATACAATCGATTAACTATTTTATTTAATTTAATTTGTTTAAGTCCTTGCAAGTCTTTTAATATCGTTTTCATATCATAATAGATTTATTGTTGTTTGAAACAGTTTTTATCTGACGTTAGTTTTAAGCAACTTTTTAAATATCATTGTCCACATCTTATGTAGTACTAAAAAAGACCAAGTCTTAATGTACACCATTATAAATAAATAAAAATAAAAATAAAAATAAAATAAAATCAATCAGAGCATGCGCACAGAATGTTTGAGCATGCCTAGCATGCTCCAGCTGTACCCTAGATACGAGGCTGATGTAGAGTGTAAAGAAAGATCTCAGAATTGGCGTGCATCCTAGTGTCGACGTCATTCACATGAAACAAAGCGAAACAATTTTTTTAATATCTACGTTACATTCTCTTGAATATGCCAGAGCCCAATTTTTGAATTTTTTTTTTTAAATGGCGTTAAAAACACAGAAAATCGTTAATTGTTTAAAAAGACAACTAAAAATGTTTTAATTAAATTTAGAGGTCTGCTTAACCAACGCGAGTAGATGATTTTGAGCAAAAAGATACAATTTCTTGCTTTAAGAGAGCTAACAAGGATACGCCAAAGAAAATTTTTGCAAAAGGAAGAGGTATAGTCAAACTTATTTAAACCATTGACATACCGAGCCGCATCGTTTAGAGCAACATTTTTGTGACGATCTCGATTCAAGTTTGCTATAAACAACTTCAGAATATGTTATAATTGGCATCAGTAGCTGCAAAACAAGTTTTTTTCTCTTCTCGACGGGCACAAACGATGCCGTCACTCTAAGTTTCCTTTAAACAAAGTCAGAATCACGCCAAGAAATATTTTCTTTACTGCTAGCAGATTTTCACAGACACTAGAGATGGTATAAAAACAGAAGTAAATAAAAGTTCTATCTTATTTATTAAACTATATTCGCAAAAAAATTAGATTTGCACTAAACAGTGATAAAAATAGTTGTGATTTTAAATGTGTCTTGAATCTTTTTATTTATCTTTGCATAAATAAATGGTGACCACTTAAACCACGAAAGATCAAAAAACAATACTTGATATTTCATCTTTAGCGATGCTAAAACATCTGGACATAAATCTAATGTAGTCTATGGCAAGATTATTAAAAATTTATAAAAAAATGATTTATAGCATATAAAGGAAAACATGTTAAACATGATTTTTATACTGGGTATAAAATTAATTTTATTTGGTTTTCGAAAAAAAAATAATACTAAATATGATGGCATGATTATTTTTGAAGAAACTAGATAATTTTTGATGACTGAAATCAATGAGCATAGATACTAGAATTATGAACGTAAAAAATATATGCGAAAATATTTTGCAATACTTGAATTCTTCAAACATATATTAATTTTTGTCAATCATAATCATTATTATGATAATTGTTTTATAGTTAAGTCAATTATGGTCGTTACAACAACTGCACGGTAATTTTGCTATGCATTAAATTAGCAAGAAAAACTATGAACATGCATTGCAAATTATAGGTAAATATTTGTATTCAAAAATATCATTCACATGCACATTTAATTCATTAACATTTGAAATTAATAATAACAATGAAATTTGTGAATAACGTCCATTTCTGTTGACGTTTAAATGTTTTGGCGCATTGCCATGCGTAAATTTACGCAATACTTTCGATTTTATTACTTAACTAGCTGAAACCCGGCGCGTTGCTGCCACTCTCCCTATTCAAACGCCCATAAAATGTTATCAGTTAAACAGCATGTCTAAATTGAGGTCAAATACTGAATTCCGAGACTGTGCGACCTATATCCACAAAGCTATTCGATATAACAATTTTGGGTTGTATAGGAAGTGCCACGCCCTCTTGATCACCCCTCATAGAATGTAATCAATTAAACTGCATGTGTACATGGAGGTCGAATACCGAATACCAAAACTGTGCGACATATAACTCCAAATATATTCGATAACACAAATTTGGGTTGTATGGTAGGTGCCACTCCCCTTTTCCCTACGCCCATAAAATTTTACCAATGAAACTGCATGTGTAAATTGGGGTCGAATACTGAATTCCGAGGCTGACCTATAACTCCAAAGCTATTCGATATCGCAAATTTGGGTTAAGTTGGAGGTGCCACGCCCCCCGACAAACTCTAAAAAATTTTATCAGTAAATCTGCATGCGTAAATTTTGGTCAAATACTGAATTCCGATGCTGTGCGACCTATAACTCTAAAGCTATTTGATAGCACAAAGTTGGGTTGTATGGGAAGTGTCACTCCCCTTTTCCCTACGCCCATAAAATGTAAGAAATGAAAGTGCATGTATAAATTTAGGTCGAATACCGATTTCTTACGCTGTCAACCTATAACTTCAAAGCAATTCGATATTGCAAATTTGGGATGTAAGGGAGATGTCAGGCCTCCCTGTCCAACGCCCATAAAAAAATCATTGAAACTGCATGTGTAAATTGAGGTCAAAAACTGAATTCCAAAGCTGAATTCCTATAAATTCAAAGCTATTCGATATCACCAATTTGGATTGTATGAGAGGTGCCCCTCCCCCTTGTCCAACTCCCATAAAATTTCATCACTGAAACGGTACGTCTAAATTGTGGTCGAATACCGAATTTCTAAGCTGTGCAACCCATAACGCTATTCGATAACACAAATTGTTTTTATATTAATGGGAGGTAAAAGAAGTTGTGGCATTTCTTCTTAAACCATCTCGTACTCAAAGCAAAGCCACTTACAAAATTTGAGCTCAATCGGACCAATAGTATCGGAGTATTGTGATATTTCCAAAAGTAGGCGTATATGAAGTGTGACAACGCCCGTTTTTATTAAAGTTAGTGACAGTCATCATAAGAACTTATTTACCAAATTTTAATTTAATACGACCAAAACCTTCTTAAATATAGCATTTTTATTGATTTGTGGGCGATAAAAGGGGTGTGGCATTACTTTTTTCCTAAACCTTTGCGTAGCAGTTACGAACAAACCAGTAGAAGGAAGTATCCTATTTGGTCTAGTCGTTTTCAAGTTTTAAGCATCCGAACAAATCACGATTCATTTTTATATGTACAGATATTGATTTGTGAGCGCTAAAACTGGGCGTGAAAACATTTATGTATCGTGACTGCCTCTTGGAGCACCTACACAGAAAGTTTCAGTATAAAAATGTGTAGAACTCCGGAATTGCCATGATTTCGAAAAAGTGGGCGTATATATATTGCGACGAAAAAGTGATTTTTGTACAGTTACTGACAGTTACCATCTGAACAAAATGATAATATCTTAGTTTTTACGATCGAAACCGTCTGATATATATCCCTTATTTGGTTTGTGGTCGATAGCGAAAATTTGGCTTGTATGGGAGGAACCACGCCCCCTCGTCCAAACGTTACCAAACCTCACAGGAACAATCTATCTCCTCGGCAAACGTTGTTCTGCCACAGACCGCCTTACTGCCATACACGAAAATGTCAAGAAATGTCAAATATATTCACCATTTTCAGTATAGCTGCCGAAAGTAGCCATGTGCTTTAAATAACCACATTTTAGTCTAATACGATCAAAACCGTGCGAAATATAGCATTTTTGTTGTTTTGCAAGCGGTAAAAAGGGGTGCGGTAAAATATTTCCCTTGAGCCATCTCGTAATCGAAACAAATCGACTGCCCAAATTTCAGCTCAATTTAGGTTAAGCCTGGCGCACTTTACTTCACTGGACGCTAACTCCCCGAAAAGTGAGTTTAACTAAAGTAGGGCAGGCCTATTGATAGTGCACTTGCCGAGAGTAACCATATGTACTGAATTACAAAATTTTTGTCTAATACGACCCAAACCGTTGAAATAAAACGTTTTCATTGGTTTGTGGGCGGTAAAAGGGGGGCGTGGAGACCAATTTTTAGTACAGTTGCTAACAGTAACCGTACAAACTAAGCCAACATTTTAGCTCAATCGACCCAGTAGTCAATTTTGATGGTTTCTTAAAAAGTGGGTGTGGCTATATAGCGATGACGCCCTTTTTTAGTACAATTGCCGAAAGTAACCATACAAACTTAAGTATCATATGTTAGTCTCATACGGCCAAAACTGCATGAAATATAGCATTTTCACTGATTTGTGGGCGCAAAAGGGGGCGTGGAAACCAATTTTTCGTACAGTTACTGTCAGTAACTTCACAAACCAAAGTACCAAATTTAAGTCTTATACGACCAAAACCGTCTGAAATAAACCATTTTCATTTATTTGTGGGCGGTAAAAGGGGGCGTGGAAACCCATTTTTAGGACAGTTGTCGACAGTAACCGTACATACTAAATTACAAAATTTTAGGCATATACGACCCAAACCGACTGAAATATAACATTTTTATTGATTTGGGGGCGGTAAAAGGGGGTGTGGCAAATTTTTTTCCTCAACCATCTCGTACCTGAAACAAATCGACTGCCAAAATTTCAGGTCAATCGGTTCAGTAGTTTTGGAGTCTATAGACATCACACTGCCAGACACACATCGTTTTGCTTTATATATATATAGATATTGATTTGTGGGCGTTAAAAGTGGGCGTGAAAACATTTATAAATTGTGTTCGTCTCTTGGAGTACCTAAACAGCAAGTTTCACTGTAAAAATGTGCAGAACTCCGGAATTGCCATGATTTCGAAAAAGTGGGCGTATTTATATAACGACCACGCCCATTTTTTGTACAGTTACCGACAGTAACTATCTGAACAAAATCACCAAATCTTAGTTTTTTACGATTGAAACCGTGAAATATTTTTCTTTTTTTTTTGTTTGTGATCGATGGAGCAAATTTGGCTTGTATGGGAGGCACCACGCCCCCTTCTCCAATCGTTACGAAACCTCACAGGAACACTCTCAAGATGTGGCTTTATTTTCCCTAAAAATTTCATAAAGATCGGTTCAGCGGTTTTGGAGACTATACGTGATATAGCCACATACCCACATACCCACATACCCACATACATACATCCATTTTTATATATAAGATTTTATGTATTGCATAGCACCTCATTTTAAAATATTTGCTGACATATATTAAATGATATTGAAAAAACAAAAAAAAAATATAAAAAACTATTAAAAAAATATTAAAAACTATTAAAAACTATATTAAGATAAACCGGGTGTGTGTTGCAAAGTGTGCAGCCTAGTTATCCATCATTACTTTACCTTATCTAATGAATAGCCAGACGCCTATATAATTTGTATAAAATTCAAAATAATGCCATATGCTAGCAGTATTTTTTTCTTTAATGCTACTGAATTATATGTCATTTGCAAACAACAGACATTTCAACCGGATCAAATCAACCTAAATACTACTAAAATCATATAATAAGAATTTCGTGATTGCAGTAAAATGTACAAATTTTTACTCACTTGCAACTAAAGAAATTATTTGAGTGGGTTGAGTCAAATAACTAGAATGAAAAACCACCAGATATACGAGTAGACAACATAAAAGACAGCTAACATTTACTACTCGAATTATAGAGTTTCATGTTTTTGTGCTATAAATATGAAGTGAATGTTCGAAGCTATGGCCCACTGCTTCATTGCGCTGGCACACGAAGGCATTTAAGCTACCCCAGAAGCTCAAAACAATTTAATTGAGGCATTCAATTTTTATAGCCCAACATGCGATTTGTGGTTAATGTTGAGACAACATTGCTTGACAACATTAAGGGTATTGAGTATCATAAAAAATTTCTTTGGGAATCTTTCTCAGCGCGAAATGGGATGAATCAAACTTTTGAAAAACACTACGGACTTTACAACTTCTGAAGAGTAAAAACTTATTTTCCAAAGATAATGACGGATTTTTGCATTTTTGCGATGATGCGTTGCTTTTTGCAAGAATTTGCAATTGCAATTTTTTTAATGAAGAAAAACATTTTAGAGTCAAGCTTCTTATTCCTTGTTTTGTTGATTTGCTGGCACTAAAATTGCAAAAACATACAGATTTTAGTTCAACAGATGTTCTTAAATTTTTTAAAAATATTCCCAGGCGTACGCCGGATTTCAACTTTTAACCACCAGACGAAAGTCTTACCCACTGAGTTTTGTAAATACTTTAATAGGAACTGTTAATTAACTGTTAAGTATTATTTTGTCGTCTTAACAAATCAGCATATCGTAATGTATTTAAATGTCTATATATTTATTAGTATGCAATCAAAAAAATTTTGGTACTATTTTATTCGTGTCAATGTCAACTATTCACATAAATCTTATATCGACGGAAAGGTATTTTTCAGAAGTAGATTTTCTTTTTTTTTTAGATTGAACCAACGGTCAGGGGATGTCCCCTATAAATGTGTAAGCATTGTGTTGATTCGGAAAATGAGTGATAGTTAGTTGGAAGGTGGATAGATGGAGTAGTGTTGGTGAAAATTTTTTTTGAATTTGCACAGCTTAAAACTGCTGGGGAAACACGCTCGCAGGGAGACTATTCCACAACTTAACCGTGCGACTAAAGAACGAATTATCACGGTAATGCGAGGTTCTATTTGCATAATATAAATTTCAAGATTTGCAGAATATAATTATTATTCGAAAAAAAACATGCAATAACAATAGAGTAACAATAGAGTAACAATAGAGTAACAATAGAGAGAATACGTTGTCATTAAGATAGGTAAATCAAAGCGAATATCAAAACCTTTTCCCCAATGGGACAATGATAAATAACTGCAAAATACATAGCGACATAGGTTTGTTAAACATTGCTGCAGTAGCAGAGACTACCCAGTGGTAAATGGACACATTACGTAAGCAATTATTTCTTAAATACAATGTAGCTGCGAGTCCTCCAACGCCTGTATACAATTCTGAATTACATTTTTTCGGGCATCGCCGCTAAAACACTGATGACACCTACCTTACACTATAAGCGACGATTGGTGTAGGTAGGCATAAGGTAGAAGAGAACAACAAATTACGCATAGGATTGAGAGAACAAAAAAAAATTTAACAAAAATCCTCTTTACGGCAAAACACAACGAAGACGAAAGAGAACACACCAAAAAGAAGCAAGTGATGCCACAAATAATTTTGACAATAATTTTTACAACTTAATAAACGAATTTATTACCTTTTATAGAGCATTTCGAAATTAAGGTTTAATAACACTTAGTTATTTTATAGTGGCGGCCGTAGCCTAGTGGGTAGAGTGCGTGGCCCCTAAGCTAAAGAACCTCGGTAGCCCGGGTTCAATTCCAGCTCAGACAGAAAGTTTTTTCAATTGAATTAATTTTTCTGTTCGGTCGTCACCTCTCTGCAAACAATGGCAAGCCTCAGAGAGTAAAAGCCATGCAAAAGCTTCTTGAGAACATAAGCCATTCGGAGTTGGCATTAAACACGTTGGTCCAGTTCTCGGTCATTTGTGATCAAACATTTAATAACACGCACAACACAATTGTTCAATAGAAGCTAGGTCAAAGTCCTTCCAAGGGCTGAAATGACCAGTTTATTTATATTTATTTATTTAGTTATTTTATATATAACTAGTATAAAAGCCTGTCCTACGACAGGTCCTCCGCACACTTCCTTTTTGGAGCCTTTTGCCGAAAGTATTTTTTCTCTTTTTAAAGCTTGATTTTTTTATACACTTGATTTTTGCAAAATAAAAATACACCACTTTAAATAGCACTTTACGTATTGAAGCAATGTTGAAAAATTAGTTCAAATGTAAACGTTCAAAAAGTCGAGTTGGGTAACAATCATATTCATACAACAACTTTACAAACTGGCCTTGCAGCCTTCATATACGTAGCAACTAGGGATGGCAATTTTTTGAGTTTTTTCGATCCCGGGATCTGAAAATATAATCCCGGATAAGAAGTTTTTATTTCGTTATTTTTTTTTTTGCAAAAAGTGCAACACATTTACTGCTATTCTTTTATAGTACATACTTTGTATTAAATTGATAAAACAAAGAAGCACAATTTGTACCAATTCAACAAAAAAAAACCAAACATAAAATTTGACCAATCATATATCTTCAGTAATTTATAACATAGTTTTTGTAATACATGCACAAATAAATATTTTCGGTTTAAGCTTAGTATGCTGCAGAAGCGAAAAAAGTCTTCCGTAAGAAATGCATCGCGTTTTGGACAGCGAAAAGGTAGCGAAATTTTTTTTTTTGTTAGTACGCTGTTGAACCGAAAAAATTGTTCAATGCAGCCAAGTTCACAATTATGATTGGAGAGTTAAAATGTCAAAATTTCGCTGCCCTACATTGAATTGGCGTGGAAATTTGACATTCAACAATAACGTTCAACTAACACATTCAACAAACACTTTATGGTAAGTATGTGTTAGTGTTGAGTCTACACCAAAATTTTGCGTGTAGAATTAACTGCTTAAAAATTTTTGTTCCTACAGCATACTAAGCTTTAGCAGTAACTGCTTGCATAAAATTATTTAAAATTAGTATTTAAACAGCAATCGTTTTAAAATTAAATTTTTTTAGATTGATTATTGTTCAATTATCCTTCAATAAATCAATTCCGCTTATAATACAGATTCTACAGCACTTAAAACCTGGTGCGCCAGAGTAAATTTAACTAAGAAGAGTAACTTTAAGCACGATTTTTCTTGAAACATACTTTTTCAAAACTGGCTACACTATTGAAAACAAACAAATCGACCAAAGAAAATTTATTTTAATCTGTTCCTATTATAATTCTACACATCTTTTACCAAAATGAGCGTCTTTGGAAATTTTTTATTTGGTTTTACACGCAACAATATGGTCAAATATAATGTGAATATTTTCCACTTTTTTTCCATGCTTCGTAATTTTCTTAATTTTCCATTTTGGTAAAAGATGTGCATTCTAGAGTCTTTCTTCGAAAAATATTTAATTTTCAGGCGATCAGCGTAATGATGTAAAATTAACATGCAAATTAAATTTCTTGTGTATGTAATAAAATTTTTTAGAAAACATCTTCTAAAATATGCCTTAATTTTAACCGCTTTGACCTAGAACCTCCCTTTAATTATATGCTATAGCACATTATAATTAAAATAAAAAAGTCAATACATTTAAGTAAAAAGTAAATACAACACTCTTTCTATTTATAGCTTAGTAAAAATATTCCTTCTTTTGATCAAAATACGATCTTTATGATATTAAAGGATTAATGGTTTCATCCCCTAACTTAGACCTTAATTTATTGCATATAAGACCTGCAGAGAAGAAGCACCGCTCCGCCTGAACGCTTGTTTGTTCGATCGTTGATCGTTGAAAGGGGGATATATGTGATGGTAGTTTGAAAAATTTTAGATTTAATTAAATTTTAGAAAAATTAGATATTAAAAAAATTGTTTTCAACAATCCCGGGATTCGAATCGAATAATCCCGGGATATCCGGGTCTTAAAAAAGATCAGGATCCCGGGATTGCCATCCCTAGTAGCAAGGTGTCGTTTTGCGGCTGATACAATTATATTTTTTGGTACAACGACTCAAAAGAATTTAATTGAATTCGTCATAACTTTTTTATAAAAGGATGAAAAAAGTGGTAAATAGATCAAAAACGTACTATTGTAAAAACCCAATATTGTCACTGATAAGTATCAAATATATTCTGTGCGTACTTTCAGGCTGAACATTTTTGAGAACAGTGTGTCTTGTAAAATTACTTTACTGTCAAAAAATAATTACAATTTAAGAAATACTGTGTGCGGAGCAGCATGCTTGCCTTTTATGTATGAAGATTTGCATACTTTCAGGCTGAACAGTTTGAGAGATATTGGATATGGAGTAGCGTGCTGGCCTTTTATATTAAGATACTTTGTAATGCGCCAAAATGGAAAAAAAATTTCTGTGATCGGTATGTCACTTTTTTTCTTATAGATTTCGACCCGCTGAATACGAAAAATGCAACTTAAATTTTCTTCTATGAATAGGTTTTAGAGATATATATTTTTTAATATTTGACCCGATTTTTTTGGATATAGCTCCATACATTTTACCATAACTTCAATTTTAATTGACCGATTTGGTTATAATAAATATCAAATTAAAGAAAAATAAATTTGCTGCAAATTTAATTCATCAACTTTGCTAATTTGTAAAAAAGTTTTTGCACAATCAAAAGAAATATAAAAAAGAAATAATTTTTTTCAGTGAAAAATCAAATCGAAAAATCCTTTAAAAACTGCAAAAAATAAAAGACACTAAAATATGCAGTTTTTTATTTTATGCATGAAGATGGCTCTTAAAGAAAAAGAATGAGCTACCGATAAAGAATATTTATGCAAGAATAACGAACTTAGATACAACAAGGTGCCACGAATTGAATTCTTTCCGTTTTTTTTAATATTATTTAAAATAATTTAATTTTATTTTTGTAAAGTTAATTTTTAGATCAAATATTATTAAAGTAATGGTATATGTATATTTTAAAAGTGATTTCGGCTCCTTTTATGTTAGATAACTATCGATAACAAAAAAGGAGCCGAAATCACTTTTGAAATATCCATTTATCATTACTTTAATAAAATTGGACCTAAAAATTAACTTTAAAATAAATTAAATTATTTTAAATAAAATTAAAATAAAACGGAAAAAATTCAATTTTTACAGAGATTTAACATTTTCAAAAAAAAAAAACGCAACGGATACAATTTTTATTTGTAAAATTATACAATTTACGAAATTATATTTGTTCAGGTTATAATTCTATGCTTATTTGCACTGGATATCAGAGACATTTTAAACAATGGCAATCATAGTTGTTGTGGCTTTTATAAGCAAAATAATACTTTCTTTGGTACTAAATTTTGCATTGCTCAAGCGGATTTTCTTAAGTTTGTAGTTGAAATACGAATTTTTGCTGACTAAAGTAAGACTACTTCATTATCTGAATATTTCTTGAAATATTATTTGTTAAAGATGTAATTTGTTTTGGTGCCATTTTTTAGAATTTTTTAGAATTTTTTAGAATAAATATTAATTTTATTTTGAAAAGGCACCTTAAGGCTAAAGTGATTACAATTAAATATCACTCATACGCCATGTTGAACAAATATTTTGACCTGCTCAATTATAAACTAACAGAGTTAAATCAAAATAGTTTATAAACAAATCTGTGAAAAATTTTAAGCTAGTGCTTATGCTTGTGATATCCAGTTAGATTTGGTTACAAAATTATAATAAAAACTTAATTTTGCTAAAACGTTTCATAACAATAAAACGCAACCAAGTGCAAGAATTCATGAAAAAAATATTGATATTTTGTTCAGTTTTGGTTAAACCAAAGACACAAAATTTATATAACTTTGGGTATGTGGCATGTATGATTGCTAGTGTGTTTGTGTTTGTGTGTGGAAGTGTTAGTATGTATGTCTAGCATGCATGTTAAAGAAGTCAATGTTTCGTGCTGCAAAGTACTTCTATTTGCAGTTAAAAAGAACAAAAACAATAAAATGAATTACACCCAAAACAATGTACCGTGAAAAAAGTCACGTTTTCGTTTATCAACATATAGCTGAGTTAACAAATAAAACATGCACACACACTCAAAACACCAATAGTGTATAGATCAGTTTAACTTTGCTCACGTATAGGGATTTGAAACGCTTTATGCTGCTGAGCGTTTAATGCCCCGATTTACAGTCGTTTATTCGAAATACAAAATGAAAAAAGAGTGATATAAAAACAGGTTAAATTACCGAATAAAAACAATCCTTATTGTGATTTATGAGCAAAACAAAATTGGTTGGGTTTTTACAGGTTGTCATAAAAAGTTTTTATGCAACGAGCTAAGCTAGCTACAACTTTAGCATTAAGAAGCTCACATCTTAGATTTAGAATGAATGGAAATACTTTTTTACGTTATTTCGATACACGTTTCACATTGATTTAATTAAGCTACTTTTTAAAAAGTTTTTACATAAATAATTGGCTTGCACACATTAAATTTCTTCTAACAATAAAATGGTGCCAAAAAAATCTTTTTTCTTGAAATGTGTTTATTTATTTTTTGCAAAATAATTAATGTATCCATCCATTCTCACGGTTTTGTTTTGATTTGATTTGTTTATGTGTTTGTTTGCTTTAGTTGCGTAGTATTTTGCTTTCAAGTGTCAGTCATAAAAATGTCAACATCATAGAAAAATATTGCAAGGAATAAGTAAAAAACTTAATTTATATTTAAAATGCATACATTGACATTTGTTGCTTTTCCTCCAATTGTTGTTGTGTTGTTTCTCCATGCAACAAGTAATATTTTCTTACAAAGTATGTGTTTGTGTTATTTTTTATATTTATAGCATTTTTCTTGGCAACAAAGTTGCATCTTTTGTTATTATTATTCGTTTTTTTTTTTTTTTGCTCTTTCTTGACAAGAAGTGCCAAATCTTTGTCCACTCAAAGATAACAAATCTTTTGTTGACAACTGTAGACGTCTATATTGCGCTATGAATATAGTTAATTTGCCAAATTTTTGTTTATTTTTTCACCATTTAAGTTATGTAAGCGCACTTTTACTTTTTGAGTGAGTGTCCGATTTGGCATGTGTTTATTTGACATTGTGATTAAGTTTTTAAAAGCTTTTATTTAATAGATGAAATTAGTCTTAAATGTTAACAGATATCAATAATTACAATATCTTCTGCCAAATAATTATAGTTGTTGGTGGAGTTCGTAGTGACAGAAAAGACTTTCTAGGATTGAGGTGCAGGCATAAATAGCACTCATCTGTCATTAAATATAAATCTTAGGTAGACTTGTCTGATTGATACAATGATACTATGAAACGCAGCGCTGAGTTACGTTGAAGCACTAAACAACATTACTGTGCTGCACCATTTGTTTTAATAAAATTAAGGGAATAGCGCCGAAATATAGACATGGGTAAAGCAACAAAAACTGCAGCTTTTACGTATAATTTAAATAGCAGTTTAATATTAAAGTAAAATATTTAAACTCAATTGCGCCATGGCGCAGTTTGAATTGCTATTTTTATACTCAAGAAGAGATTTGTCAAGACTAGTCTGATTGAGAAAATGGTAACGCAGCAGTGTGTTGAGTTACTGAGCTGGAGCACTAAAATGCTTTACTTTGCTACTATATTTGTTTTTAAAGGTAGGGCAATAGCGCTGAAATATAGACATATGTAATGCAACAAAAACTGCTACTTTCATATATTATTTCAATAGCAGTCAACTATATCAGTGAAATATTGTAGCTCATTGCTATTGTAGCACTGAGAAAATGGTAACGCAGCAATGCGTTGCGTTACTGAGTTGGAGCACTAAAATGCATTTACTGTGCTACTACATTTGTTTTAATAAGAGTAAAGCAATAGCGCCAAAGTAACGACAGGGGGTAGCTTAATAAAAATGACTGCTTTAATATACCATTTAAATAGCAGTTAACTATATCAGTGAAATAAGCTAACTCAATTGCGCCGTGGCTCAGTTTAAAATGATAATTTCTGTTCTCAAGAAGAGTTTTGTTAAGACAAATCCGACTGAGAAAACGGTAATGTAGCAATGCGTTGCATTACTGAGTTGGAGCACTTAAATGCTTTAATGTGCTACTACATTTGTTTTAAAAAGGTGAGGCAATAGCGCTGAAATATAGACATAGGTTACGCAACAAAAACTACTGCTTTCATATATTATTTCAATAGCAGTCAACTATATCAGTGTAATATGTTAACTCAATTGCGCCATGGCGCAGTTTGAAATGCTTATTTCTTTTCTCAAGAAGATATTTGTTAAGACAAGTATGATTTAGACAATGGTAACGCAGCAATGCGTTGCGTAACTCAGTTGGAGCACTAAAATGCGTTATAGTGCTGCAAAATTTGTTTTAATAAAAGGAAAGCAATAGCGCCAAACTAAAGACAGTAGGTAGTTCAAATACTTACTGCTTTAATTTATCATTTCAATAGCAGCTAACTATATCAGTGAAATATGTTAACTCAATTACGCCATGGCGCAGTTTAAAACGCGAATTTCTGTTCTCACGAACATATTTGTTAAGACAAGTCTGATTGAGAAAATGGCAACGTAGCAATGCGTTGAGTAACTGAGTTGGAGCACTAAAATGCGTTACAGTACTGCTACATTTGGTTTAAAATAAGTGTAATTTTTAAAAAACAGTTTTTTTTGTTTAATATGTTCTTTACAGTTTCTAAAATATACATACATGTTTTTAAATTGATATTGAAAAAAAAAGTTATAACCGTTTTCTTTAGCCTATGTCTAAACTCCATACAACGAAAATAAAACTTTAAACGCGATTTCCTCGAAACTAGTTTTTTAAAACGATTCGATAGATAACTCGAAATCTACTGCTTTAATTTCTATGAATCTTATTGCATTTTGTTCGTAATCTTCTCCTTTAAGTATCCAAATAAATTCAAGTACCTATTTTTTTAGATAAAAAAACGCTCTAAAATCTATCTCTTTCTTGAACTTTTTACTCTTACTTTCACCATAATTAAAAAAGACCTCCCGGTGGTCGTGCGTAGGGAGGTTGCTAAATTAATGATCTATACTTTAAAATTACCTTTGATTTGTTTTTTTTTCAGATACATGGGAAAGGCCATATCCACCAAACCGTTTTGAATGTCTTTTTTTCAATGTCATTTTTAGCGCCCACTATAAAAAAGCCAGAAAATGGTTTAAAAAAAATTTTCATTAAGTATTTTTATATACATTAACCTGTATAAATTTAAAAAAAATATAAAAAATTCTCGTATCTAAAAAAATTGTTTGAAAAAGCTGCGTTTTTTTCTTGTTACGAGTACACGTTTATTATACCTTAATAAAAGTAAAGCAATAGCGCCAAACTAAGGACAGGGGTTAGCTCAATAAAAATTACTGCTTTTATATATAATTTCAATAAATGTTTTTATTAAGACATTTATTTTAATAAAAGTAAGGCAATAGCGCCGAAATATAGATATGAGTTACGCAGCAAAAACTGCTGCTTTCACATATCATTTCAATAGCAGTTTGTTATGAAAGTGAAATATGTTAACTCAATTGCGCCATGGCTCAATTTTAAATGCTTATTTCTGTTCTCAATAGAGATTTGTCAGCGTGTAGAGTTATTGAGTTGGGTAGTGCATCAAGTTGTGTGTTGAAGCACTACACACAGTTGACATCATACAAAGACAACACTGTTATAGTTCAATTTTGGTTGAGCGGTAAAACCCACCTTTTCGGATTTGTAGGATTCTCCTGAGTACAATTTTGTCCTTGGTTTAACTGGATTGGCTCGAAATGTATTGGCTTACGGTGTTTTCGTAAGCATATCCCAAAAAATATTCAATATTGCACATCTTTGGGTATAAGTAAGCATCTGTACCAATCGATATTATCTACTCCCTCTCCTGCTAATGTATCCTTACCTGTTCTGGTGTAAGGTAAAATAAGTGTCAACTTTAAAATCATCCCAGTAAAAAATTTCAATGCATATCACTTGTATGCACGTAAAGAGCGCTTCATTCTCCTTACAAATAGTGCTATTTCTCTAGCGCTATATTTGTAGCACTTTCCGTAACGATAGCGTTGCACTTTAAAGAAAAGTATTAGATTTTAATGTAAAAAAAAAATTATTTCAAAAACTGTAAAAATTCATTAAATCATTTTGAAACTATGTTTTCTGTGTTTCCTTCATCAAAAAATGCAAAAAAGTCCACACCTTCTTATATTGTCGCTCTAATTCTAATAGGATGTATGTCAAAACTGGACAAAATAACGTTTATTAGCGGTTTAGGTAGATTGGTCAAAACTACATCTATGTACTGTTTTTATTTTTTAATATTTGTTTGAAAAAAGGGAGGTAGAACGTTTGAAACAATACAATATCGTATGAACTTCATACAAATAATAAAAAGTTTTCTTTGCCTCATGAACAATAGCTAATTTTGACTTACGTCGTATAATAATTAGGCCGACAATATGAACTATAAAGTAAACAAAGCCCTCAGTGCTCGCTACATTTTTCTTCCAACTACAAGGAGAACAAAGCGCTCGGTTGCTGCTACGTTTTTATATCAAATACAAGCATAACAACGCGCTCAGACGCTACTTTAGGATGAAGGAAGAAGCAAACTCATAAGACACCCGTTATTCGAAATCCACTTTTCTCTCTTTTTCTAATGCATAAGATTGTTGTTAGTAGAAAACTTTTTATTACAGCAACATTATGAAATTACTTAAATAAGATACAAGCACAAATAAAATATGTAGGTATAATTCGTCAAAATGCTTGGAAAATAAATTGTTTCTTTTACATTGGTATATTTCGGCCAAAAATTTACAGAATTAAAAATTATTTTACATATATTAAATATAGATATTTAAGCTTTATTATTGGATAATAAAAAGTTTTCCAGACCAGTTTGAACTTTTCACTCGTAGTGGACCCTTTTTTGGGAGATATACCCATATGCCTGAATAATAGAAAGGCAAAAACACGGTAATGAAAACTCTTTCTTTTGCTCGTTCTTCTTTGTTTTGTTAGAAGTACCTATGCAAACAAAATTAAGCCATTAACTCGTATCAATTTTGAACACCAAACAATTTAACAGCATGCAAATTAAAGTTTAACTAATGTTCTTATTCAAGCATACTCGTAGATCATAATGATGTCTTATGGTGACGACATGGGTCATCTACATACTATTATTTATTTTAGCATTTTTCTTTAGATATTAGTTTTAAACAGAGCTTTAAAAGAATGCATTCAATTTGATTTAAATCACAAAAAAATGAATCAATGAATAACGAAAAAAGAATGTATTCAATGAATGCGAAATTGATTTATAAATAAAATTTTTAATTCACACTCAATTTAAAAAAAATGATTAATTATTCATTTCAATTATTCATTTTCGTTGTTCAGAATAATGAATCAAATTTTTTATTCATTTGAATGCTATTCACAAAGAATGCCATTCACAAAGAATTACAGAATTTTCAATTACTCTATTTTTAATCATTATTCATTTTTTATTCGTTATTCATTTTTTATTCTTTATTCATTTGTTATTCATTATTCATTTTTTATTCATTATTCATTTCTTATTCATTATTCATTTGCTATTCACTATTCATTTTTTATTCATTATTGATTTTTTATTCATTATTCATTTTTTATTCATTATTCTTTTATTATTCATTATGCATTTTTTATGCATTACTCATTTTTTATTCATTATTCTTTTTTTATTCATTATTCATTTTTTATTCATTATTCATTTTTTATTCATTATTCATTTTTTATTCATTATTCATTTGTTATTCATTATTCATTTGTTATTCATTATTCATTTTTTATTCATTATTCATTTCTTATTCATTATTCCTTTGTTATTCATTATTCATTTTTTATTCTTTATTAATTTGTTATTCATTTTTTTGTCATTGCTTATCAATTTGACGATATTAATAAGAACAGAAAAAAAATTTAAAAAGTTAATATACATATATACAGAGATATTGTTACCTTCTTCAAACTTATTTGATCTAAATAGCTCACAATTAAAGTATTTTCATTTAAAAATTGGTTTAAGAAATCCAACATAAAACTTGATATAAAACGCGTCGTTCTCTAACTTCAGGAACAGAGAGATATCTGTTAATAAAAGTATGTACAATTTAAGTTACCAAAAACTGGTGAGAACTTCAAAATAATTTTTGTACTTTTATATCGATGGCTTAATATAGAAAATGCGTAACTCGTTTTTTTTTCGCGAAAGCTACGATTGTAAATTTGTTGCCTATTTTATATAAAAACAGCATTTAAAAAGTTTTCTATAGAAAAACGCCTTCTCTATATTAAGCCATCGATATGTAAAAAAATTGAGTTTCTCATCTGAATGAAACATGAAATAAACTTTTGAAAAAAGGAATCCAAGTAACCGAACTACCCCCTTAAATATGAAATAACTTCATGTACTTAAAATCGTACGCTTGCAAACACAAACTAGGTTAACACTAAACTGAACGCAATCGGTAAATCTGACCTGCTATTATTGTTTTTCGAATATGTACATGGTTTTTCATTCTATACTATTATAAATACATTAAATACATTACAATACATACAATAATATGGATATGGAAAATTATGGATATGTTAATAACCAGTAATTTGATGATGAGGTTCAGGAAAAGTTATAGAAGAAATATCGGTAGGTTGAGTGTTAATAAAATTCAGAGTGAGCTAAGCACGCAGTCATGACTATTTCCAGCGAATTAATGCCGAGCTTGCTTCTTCGTCCCAGTGGTAAATGGATAACTGAAGTAATCAACTACATACTCTTAAATTTAATGTTATAACCGATAAACTTATTCCAGCGGGGTGTGAGGAATTTGTTCTTCATAAGTTAAGACAACAGAGATCAAACGTACGTTTAGAAACTAGTAAGGCCCAAATGAAACATGCTTTTAGTGCCACCGAATTCTCTCACCAATTTCCTAAAATTTTTTTTGTTGCGTTTTTTTAACAGATTGTAGACGCGACGATTTAGGTTTGTCTGTTATGTTTTTTTTATTTCTTAAGATATTTATAAAAATTTTTTTGCTGTTGTTATCTATATCGTCAAATTAATAAAGGAAAAACACAGCCCGAGTCCTAAGCAATGACAAAAAAATGAATAACAAATGAATAAAGAATAAAAAATGAATAATGAATAACAAATGAATAATGAATAAAAAATGAATAATGAAAAACAAATGAATAATGAATAACAAATGAATTATGAATAAAAAATGAATAATGAATAAAAAATGAATAATGAATAAAAAATGAATAATGAATAAAAAATGAGTAATGAATAAAAAATGAATAATGAATAAAAAAAGAATAATGAATAAAAAATGAATAATGAATAACAAATGAATAAAGAATAAAAAATGAACAATGAATAACAGATGAATAATGAATAAAAAATTAAAAATGAATAACAAATGAATAATGAATAACAAATGAATAATGAATAAAAAATGAATAATGAATAAAAAATGAATAATAAATAACAAATGAATAATGAATAAAAAATGAATAATGAATAAAAAATGAGTAATGAATAAAAAATTAATAATGAATAAAAAAGAATAATGAATAAAAAATGAATAAAAAATGAATAATGAATAAAAAATTAATAATGAATAACAAATGAATAATGAATAAAAAATGAATAATGAATAAAAAATTAATAATGAATAACAAATGAATAATGAATAAAAAATGAATAATGAATAACAGATGAATAATGAATAAAAAATGAATAATGAATAACAAATGAATAATGAATAACAAATGAATAATGAATAAAAAATGAATAATGAATAAAAAATGAATAATAAATAACAAATGAATAATGAATAAAAAAGAATAATGAATAAAAAATGAATAATGAATAAAAAATGAATAATGAATAAAAAATTAATAATGAATAACAAATGAATAATGAATAAAAAATGAATAATGAATAACAAATGAATAAAGAATAAAAAATGAACAATGAATAACAGATGAATAATGAATAAAAAATGAATAATGAATAACAAATGAATAATGAATAACAAATGAATAATGAATAAAAAATGAATAATGAATAAAAAATGAATAATGAATAAAAAATGAGTAATGAATAAAAAATGAATAATGAATAAAAAAAGAATAATGAATAAAAAATGAATAATGAATAACAAATGAATAAAGAATAAAAAATGAATAATGAATAACAGATGAATAATGAATAAAAAATGAATAATGAATAACAAATGAATAATGAATAACAAATGAATAATGAATAAAAAATGAATAATGAATAAAAAATGAATAATAAATAACAAATGAATAATGAATAAAAAATGAATAATGAATAAAAAATGAGTAATGAATAAAAAATTAATAATGAATAAAAAAGAATAATGAATAAAAATGAATAATGAATAAAAAATGAATAATGAATAAAAAATTAATAATGAATAACAAATGAATAATGAATAAAAAATGAATAATGAATAAAAAATTAATAATGAATAACAAATGAATAAAGAATAATAAATGAATAACGAATAAAAAATGAATAATGATTAAAAATAGAATAATTGAAAATTCTGTAATTCTTTGTGAATGGCATTCTTTGTGAATAGCATTCAAATGAATAAAAAAATTGATTCATTATTCTGAATAACGAAAAAAAATAATTGAAATGATTAACTAATCATTTTTTTAAAATTGAATGTGATTTAAAAATTTGGTGTATTAATTAATTTTGCATTCATTGAATGCATTCTTATGTCGTTATTCAGTTGTACTTAAAATTCTGAATATGAGTGCAGACTTTACAGCTCTGGTTTTAAATATATTGTCATCAAAGAATATTTTAAGATTCAACATATTTTGGAATTGCTATATAGCGTTGATTAAAGTCTCTGTAATGCAGAAATCAGCATTTTGAAGTGCGCTGTTGCGCCATTGAGTTAGATAATAATTGCAAATACAATAAACTGTTAATGAGTTAGTATTTTGACTTAAAAACGTTCTGTTCTAAGAAATTCGATTAATTTAGTGAGAAAAATGCACTTGATCTTGAAACTTCAATTTCTCGAAAACGGGCCGAAGGATTAAAAAACGCTACATGCCATTAAATTTGGCGTCCTCGAATTATGCTGAAATGATATGTCTCCAGCTTGTTTGATGTTTGGACATGCACAGTGAAATTATCAGTTCATTAAGAGTTTCATATGTATTTGTTAAAAATGTGTTACATGATATCTCGGGTGCAACAATTTTCACTAAATCATCCATTCTTTTCACGCTTTTTCTTGGCATATCTACCCTTAAGCCACAAAATAACACTATTATGCTTCAATCAGCTGATTTTCCTGCTGAAGGGTCTAGTGTATAAGCAAGTCCTATTAATTTTCCCCCTCAACACTTCTTCTGAACACACTTAGTGTAAGTGTAATTTGTAATCTAGTGTATCTGCCACCTCATAAAACAAAACACAAAAAATAGAAACAAAAATGTCTATTATGGTTCATATCAAAATCTATGACCCTTTGGAGGGTTAAAGGTATGATCTGTTTCTATTAATTAAACTTCATCTGTCACCCTTCCGGGGGTCTCCATACAAAAAACACATAAAAATAGAAAATATCTTTGCTTGTTAAAACAAAAACCTGACGAATGAGACTCGAAACATTTTTCTTCATAGAGATTTCAACTTTTTTTTACTGCACTCGAAAACTTACTGTATAAATTTTTCGGCAGGCTCATATTTAATTTATGAAATATTTTATTTTCCTAGCCAACACCTGATTCTGACAAATAAGACACACTTCAATAAATTTCTCAATCGAAAATGTGGTGTGTTTTCGAAAACCTAACTGCACAGCTACAAGTCCTTAATTGCACTGGCAAGTGCATTTATTCGTGAATACCCCTATTTAGTTATATATGTGTAGCAGAGATGCAGTGATTGAGCTTAGTCATCGTGGTGTGAGTTCGCCAACAGCAAAAAAACTTACTATTCTTTTTTCGAAGTAAAAATCAAGCTTTTATTTATAATATTATTATGTATTTATGCTATACTACACAGTAAAAAATTTTAGGGTAAATTTTATCTTTTTTACAACATTTGTGTGGTATAAACTTTTTTTATTCCAAATAATTTATAAATTTTATACCACTCAATATTATTAAAAAATAAAACAAATATAATTTAAAAATTTTATATGGATATCATGTGTAAATCAAATTATATTCTGGTGCGAAAGTAAAAAATTAACCGAAATCGGTAAATTTAAAAATACAGTGGCTTCGATTGGTCTGACGAGAAAAATGGTCTGGAAAAATTTATAAGATTTGATGGTACAACTTTTATAACATTTTTGGTTTGGATTTATATGTATATCAAATAGTATAAAATTTATCCTCATATCCTGTGGTCGAAATTTGATGGTACAACTTTTATAACATTTTTGGTTTGGATTTATATGTATATCAAATAGTATAAAATTTATCCTCATATCCTGTGGTCGAAATTTGACCAACTTTCTGAAATTTCAATCGTTTTTCTCATTCTGAGGCATTGACCTTGCCTCAAGAAAATGTGTTGTACAAAGAAAATCTTAAGTTTCGAGAGAAAGCAACAGTTTTCGAGATATCGTCATAACTTTTATATCAAAATTTTTCAGAATTTACTATTTGTAAAATAAAAAAATGTACTATAAAAAAATGCTTATTGTAGGGTATCCGTAAGAGATAGCGAAAAATGTTTTTCCTACATTGTATTGATATCTAAAATTTCCTCCTACGCCATGTTCTTCCATTTTTTTTATAGTTTAGGTTTTACTTCAGAATATTCTTTCAATGCTCATATTTCAGGTCAAAGGTCACATAACTATTTGGTGAAATTTTTCTCCCTATTCTAGTTTATTTAAAAAAATTATCAAAATCGTTTCAGAAACACGGAAGAACTGTTTCTCCTACGCCTATTTTTATGTATAACGAAATGGCTTAAAACATAGATTTGAGTATATAACTTTGGAGTGGTTTGAAATATTTGAAAATTTTTTCACAAAAATTATTTTTTAAGCTGTAGAGCTTTGTAGAAAATTTAAAAACAACATTTTGAAAAATTAAATTTTCAACAAAAAAATCAAAGGGGGTAGCTCATGATTTTCGATGATAGAAACTGTTTTTTGCATTATGTGTCAAAATAAGCAATTTTTGGTAATAAATGATATGTCATATGAAAGAGAATGAAAAAAGAAAATTTTATAAGAAAAAAAATTACAACAACAAAAACGGTTGGTCTATTTTTTGAACAAAAACGGAATATATTACAGGTCTTTTTAAAACCATATAAAACATTGAATTGGTGAGATAACGGTAAATCTTTTCTTATTTCTCCAAAGTCAATTAATTGCTCTTTCAGCCAAAGAAAATTTGATGAAAATGGATTGAAAAATGGCCAAGATATTTGCTTACACAATCAAAACTTGAAATTTCAATCGTTTTTTTTTTCTCATTCTGAGGCGTTGACCCTGCTTCAAGAAAATACGTTAAACTGAGAAAATCTACATTTTTTGAGATATCTCAATAGTTTTGATTTCATTATAACGGGAATTTTTTAACATATTATCCGAGAAAAATATTACGAAAAAGCCTTCGTATACCGTTATATTCCTGAACCAACGTCGTTTCATACAAAAACACGTAGTACTAAAAACATCTATAGTTTACGAGCCAACACAATATTTTTCATGTCAAAATAACGGAAATTTTTCATAATTTGATATTTGTAAGAAATTTCACCATCACAATATCGGTCATTCCATGTCAAATCGGACGCTTTTGTCCAAAAACTAATTTTGAGGTTTCCGATTTTTTTTTTAAATTTTGCACGTCCTTAAAAACAAAAAATATTTGTATACTTTTTTGTATTTTTTTATTTTTTTTTTTTCAGTAATACACAGTGAAAAATTATAAAGAAAAACAAAAATTGTCATTTGGACATGTACTCAAACAACGATATCTTCTAAACCGTTAGTCCCACAAGAAAAAAATTGAGGACATATTTTAAAGATCTTGAATTGCTCTTTATTGTGGTGTCTTTTTTTACAAACATTTTCGATAAAAATTTTAAATTTTTTGACCATTAAAAATTTCATTCCCATTTTTCAAGGTCAGCACCACTATTTTGTTGCCACTTTGAAAACATTATCGTATTGAGGCATTCATTCTTAATGCATTCTCAAAATTTGATGTTGGATAATCAATGTTTACTATTTTTAACGAAATTTTCAAAAACTGACTACACAAATTTTTAAGTACAAAATACTTTAATTTTTAATTAAAAATTGAGTTTTTGGTATGTTTTTACTAAACTAGGTACATATCGTCGCTGCTCCAACAAAAACAGTTATATGTTTTACAGTAACTTTTCACGAGAGTGAAGAACAATTTTTTTCAGAGCATTTCTGATACTGCGAGCAAAAACTGTTTGTGATCACTTCTAAATCATAAGAGGTATAAAAAACTGCAAATGCAGAAATGTGGGTAATAAATAGTGTAAACAAAATATGCTATAAAAAATTTACAAAAATCACAAAACTTATTTTTCTGGCGCAGCGACGATGTGTAAAATCAGTCAAATTGAAGAATTTTATCAACTAGTTAAAATATACCGTTCCCCTGAAGACACTCTGTTTTTGAAATTTGCATAAAAATTTGTTGGTTGTAATTGCATGATGAATACCTGTGTTAATACTAAATTATGTTGAAAATTATAAAAAAAAATGCAAACATTTTTCTTTTTTAAAGTACTATCCACGTGCAAAGTACCAAATTTTTACAGAAATGTGAGTTTCGAAAAGCGTCCGATTTTACATGGAATGACCGATATATATTTACACTTTTAACATAAAAAAATGCTTATTGTAGGGTATCCGTAAGAGATGGCGCAAAATGTTGAAAGTATTTTTTGCACACCTTATCAATGTCTAAAATTTCCTGTTACATTATATTTTTCCATCTATTACAGTTTAGCTTTTATTTAATAAATGCTCTTTTAACGCTCATATTGCAGGTCAAAGGTCACCAATCTAAAATGCAGTTATACTGTTTGATACCTCATTCACTATTCTATCTCTTCTTAGCTCTGAGATTCCTTATTAAAAATTATACAAACTTTCAGCGTCAATATTTCGGGTCAGAGGTCATAAATTTAAAAGCTAACATGATTCTGCACATATAGGCTGCAGTACCTTTCGAATGTAGTAAGTTCCATTGCCTTTATTCTAAAATTAATATCGAAAAAGTGCACGACAACATTTGATGTTTGCCTATTAATATATAAGATTATTTTTAATATATTGACTTATGCATTAATTTTAAAAGGATGTATAATTTAATTTTTTTTATATCATATTAAATGCATTAAAATTGTTATTACATTACTCTAACAGCATAAAATTTTAAAAAAGTCACACCAATTATAAAATCCCACGATTATCCCAAGAAAATCTTTGTTACCATCGAAATACAAGAAATACTCACATATTAAAATTTATCAACAAAAATTAAAGCCAGCATTGGCATGGAATTTCAAAAGCACGAGCTAGTAGGAAAATTCTCTACTTATAACTTTGATCGTACTTTAGATTTTTACGGGATGAGGTCGAAGCAAAGTCTGAGGTCAAATTTGGTGTTACTTCATAAGAACTCGTCGTTTCTAGTCTAACTGCATTATTCTGTATCACGAACATGCACACCAACGATGAGAAAGACACGAAAAGCAATACAATTTTGTATGGAAGAAAATATTGCTTCTCGTGTCTTTCTCATCGTTGGTGTGCATGTTCGTGATACAGAATAATGCAGTAACTGTCAAAGGCCGATCGACCAAACGCACTATTGAGTTTTGGGCATTAAGGTTTTTATATGGTACCATTTATATTATTTATCTAAACTGATGCAATGCATATAAGTGATAATTATTTGAAAAATATCAAGGCCTGCAAATGAAGAAACAACTAAAATTTAAGTTAAAATTAAGTAGTTTAAAACACTTGCATATGCTTCAAAGGAACTTTGAAACTTTGTCTTAACTTCAATGTGATATACAGCACAATAAAAAAGGACTATACCAACAGTAACAACAACAACAACATCAGCTACAAAATACATTTAAAACTTAAGATTGCTCTGCTGTACAGTTCAGTACAGTTCAACTCAATTCAACTCAACTTAACTCAGCTCAGCTCAGCTAGTTGACCCTATTTACGCTTTTGTACATAAAAAGTTTTACTTCATGTATTTCAATTTGTTCTATTCCCTGTTTCAGATGTTCAGAAGCGCCCAAAGCGACAAACCCAGCAACCAGCCAACAAACACTAACAACCAAACGCACTGAGAAACAAACCAGCAAGTCAGCTTTTAATATCATTTCGAGCACAAATCCTTTTATTTTTTTTTAGTTTGTTTTTTTTTTTTGCACTTTAGTATAATTTCGTTTTAGTTTTTGCTGTAATAAATTTCAGTAAATTTTACTGCATTCCCCCTTTGCGTTGTGCCAGCCTGCTCAGCTCGTTGTTGCATTCAACTGAGTCGATCCCTGCATTTTGTTGTATTGTTGCTTGTGGAGAGTACACAAAGTTTTAATTAAATTTGAAATGTGCTTTTAGTATTTTACCTTTCAAAGCTACTTTGTGTGCTTGTATGTTGTAAGTCTGTGTGCATTTATGTATGTCAGGGAGCAAGCATTTTATGTGCTTTAGAACCCGGATGCTTAGATTGGACTGGCATTTTTCCTTTTGATGTGCTTGGAAATAATTTATTTTCATATACATTTTTATTGCATTCATTTCAGTGCTGATTTAGAGTAATTTATGGGCTTGAAATTCAAAAGTCTTTTTTGTGTAGTTTTTTTTAAGCACTTCACAATAGTTAAGATGCGCCATCAAATCAAAATTGAAAATGACATTGTATATGCACTCTATTCTACTTTAATAACGGTCTTTTTTTCTAAGTAAGTGTTTTTAAGTGGTAAAGCCTTTTCCAAAAAAAGAAAATATATGGATTGGCTTAGAACTAATAAAACTTATGGCATGTTTAGAATTCTACTATTAAGTGTTGACATTGCTGATAATCAACAGTTTACTGGAGATGTAATTGGCTTATCATTTGGTCTGACCACCAAATAATAATCCGATGAAAATGAAATTTGGATATGTCATAACAGACAAAATTTGAGGAAACACGTGTTTTTAACCATTTTGCTTAAAAGATAGTGGCTCTAAATTCAATTTACCAGCAAAACTAATTTTTCCCCATACAAATCGTATGGGAAAATTAGAAAATTAATTCGCGACCTCTGAACCTTTACCAATTGAGATGCGCTTTACAGAGGGTGTTTCTAGGGTCAAGTGGAAGTATTAAAGTCGCGGACAGCTGTCAAAATAAAAATAAATATATTTTTGGGAAACCCTAATGCCCCATAGTTACTCTTAATAATAAAGCAGTCCCGCAAACACATGATGTCACTTATCTCGGAATCCATCTACAAGGTTAAAAATTAAAACTACTTTTTAATCCAAACTTTAGCTTAAAGGAACTTTTAATCCAAAAAGTACTATTTTTTAATCCAAACATTAGTTTAATTTAGCTGAGTCTCAAACCCACGTTCCTGAAAAGAAGTTACTTGCATTCGTAATGATGCAAAATAAGCGAAACTTTGTTAACAAATGAGTTGGACGTGTGGATAAGGTATTGGACCAGTGATGCCAGATTGAGGGTAATTTCCCTTTTTAAGGGATTTTTCAATCGTCTTTTCAGCTAAAAGGGAAAACGGAAACATTCTGCTTGGTTGTACAAATTAAAGGGAATTTTCAAATGGAGAAGGCGTTATTCTGGTGATTTGCGATTGTAAATTAATATACAAAGTAGTTTTTATAACACCTTTTTTGACATGAAGTTGGAAAGTTCACAAAATATCATAAAATTATTTATTGTCCAGACCTTTTAGTGTGTTGACAGTTTTGTCAAGTAGCTTTCGATATCATTTTATGCAGATAAATCCTTATAATTGTAAATGAATTTGCAATTGTCAATTTCTAGAATTCGTAGTAGTAGAATAAGTAGTACATACAGTGTTGTGCAAAACAATAGCAACAAAATCGGTAGGCTGCTACAAAATTGTGTATCTTTTTAAATATTAGGGACACACAAAAAAGATTATTGGAACCAAAGCATATATTCATTAGGGCGTAAACCTTTTTTAATTCTTTTTGAAATTTTGGGGGGCTAAAGCGGAATCCGGAAGTTCGTCACAAAAAACAATTTTGAGAATTTTTTCCGATTTTTTGAAAAAGGTTTAGAGGTCGCTCAAGATCGTTTTTCCACAAAAAATACTTTTTCAAAATAACACTCGTTATTTTTACCCAGAAAGGGAGCCTTACTGAAAAATATAGTGTTTCAAAGATCTTATTTGGAAGAAAAAATGTTCAAATTTTACTTTCGTGGGCTTGAAAGAGGAGTTACGACTATTTTTCTGGACAGGACAGTCACAAAAAGGAGTTTTTTTTTAAAAAAATTTGCCTTTTTTTATTTCCACCTTAAATTTCTCAAAATTTTCGCTTGTGATAAAAAATCCTAGTATGCAGCTTCAAACAACACTTAATTTTAAGTTATTTAAAGAAAACAAATCAGTAATTTATCTATCCTTTTACTAAAGTAATGCGCATTTAAGGTTTGGAAAAAAATTAATTTTTAAGTAAATTTATTAGTGTGAGCAAAGGTTTTACAAAAAACAGTTATAAGGGCTTTGGTATGAGGGTTACCATGTATCGCAAATCGCAAAAAATCTAAAAAAATTCTCAAAATTGTTTTTCGTGACGAACTTCCGGATTCCGCTTCAGCCCCCTAAAATATCAAAAAAAAAAAAAGTTTACGCCCTAATATTCATACATCATATTAAAAACAAATCATATTCAAATTTGGTTTTGTTTTCTTTATCAAATTTAAAATTAATGTGACTACATTCAGTTTGTCTGAGAGCAAAATAAAAGCAACATAATTAATATTTGGTGTAAGATCTATTATTCTTGATAGCCACTGCACATCTGAGCGGCATCGACTCTATTAAAGTAGATATGTTGGTATTAGGTATATGTTCTCAATTTAGTTTCAGGGCTTCATACAGTGCAGTCTTATTGGAAACTTATTGGACCAGAAAATTTTGTCTTCAAAGTCATAAAAAGATTTTCAATGGGATTCAAGTCATTGTGTTTGTGCCGGCCAATCAAGGACTTGAATCATTGCCTCTAATGTAATCTTTGATGAGCTTGGAAGTGTGCTTCGGGTCGTTGTCGGGCTGAAACATTCACTGAAGCGGCATATTCCACTCTGTATGTGGTCGCATCTTGCTTTCTAAAATGCCTTTATATACAAATTGATTCATAATTCCATCGATTTTTTGAAATGGTTCAACTTCATTATAGGAAAAACTGGTTCAGACCATAACACCACCGCCTCCGTGCTTAAAGTTTATTTTGCAGTTTCGGGCTTCAAGTCGTGTACCTGGGCGGTGCCGTACCGTGCACATCCCATCTGAGTTAACCAAATTGAGCTTTGATTCAGCACTAAAAAAAAGATTTTCCATTTTTGAACGGTTCAATTTAGGTGCTCTTTTGCAAGACTGGGTCCAAAAAACAATAAATTTCAACTCGTTGTCAAAATTTCAGACAGAATTGTTTAAATTATAACACCTTACCTAATGTTTTTTATGCTTAGCTGTAAGCAAAGGTTTCTTTGCCGGTCTGTAACTTCTTAAATCGTTCTCAACGGCTAGTCTTGGAACAGTGCTATGATGGATATCTAAATCAAGTGTCCGAACAACCTCTTTGGATGTGGCAAATTAATTTCGTTTGAACACGCCACAAATGTTCCTGTCATCACGCATCGATGTCTTTCGCGGCCGCCCTGTTTAATGTACCGTTGTTACATCTTTTTTGATGTTATACTTCTTTATTTCTCTGCAAACTATTGACCGATTAATATCAAACTGTTTTGCGTTAGATATTTGCGAATTTCCCTATTTATATTCGGAAATAATTTGTAATTTTAGAGCTTCACAGTAGTTATAACGTGCCATTATAAATAAAAAAATGAATGTCACAACTATCGTAAAAACAAATAAAAAACTGAAATGCTTATGACTCACAAACAACACAGGCTTTACAATAACGGAACTTTTACCAATAATTCTTGGAACTTCTGTTATCTTTTTACATTTTTCAAGTTTTGTTGCTTTTGTTTTGCTCTCAGACAAATTGAATGTAGTCACATTAATTTTAAATTTATTAAAAAAAAACAAAACCAAATTTGAGTTTGATTTGTTTTATATATGATGTATGAATATATGCTTTGATTCCTATAATCATTTTTGTGTGTCCCCAATATTAAAAAAGATACACGATTTTGTTGCAGCGCTTTTATTTTGTTGCTATTGTTTTGCGCAACACTGTATATTGCTTTACCGAGAAAAAACATTAGTGGAATCATACAAGTTGGCTTTGGAGAAGAAAAATTGTACCGAGTTAAAGAACTTATGTGAAATCAAAAAATTTTTTGTGTCAGTTAAACATGGTTTGAAAATGCAAACTTCGACACTTTAAACAAAAATATAATAGGTCTGTTTCCGTTCTCACACTGTGTGACTTGTGAGTCGCTATTTTCTGTTTCCGTACTTTTTGTGTAAGAAATGGGAGAAGAAGAACAAGCATAAAATCGCTCTCTCGAGCACAGAATGTGCACAGAGCGTGCTAGAACTCAAGACTTCGAGTAAATTAAGAACAAGCATCAATAAGAAGAAGCATCAAGAAGAACAAGCAAATGTCAAATGTTTGTTTATGTTTTTCACAAATATTCACAAATTGTGCTGCTAAAAATAAATTTACTAATGCAGTTTCTTTTGATCTTCCATTTTTAACTATAAATAAATTATTTGAAGTCATTTTATAACTTAAAACATAGCTTAAAAGATTTTATAGCTTAAAAAAATTTACTTCACAAACAAAATTACGACAATTTCAATTGGCGCTATTTACGTTTGACTCGTCAGCTGTCAGAATCAGCTGATTTGTGCTCGAAACTTGCTAGAAGCTGTTTCCGTACTTTTGCTAATATTCTCAAATTTCATTTTTACTCTCTCAGTTCGAGCTTACCAGAAGTTACACAAATCTTACACAGTGTAGAGTATGGAAACACACCTAATGTTTAATCCTACTAAGCCGAAATTTGTGAAACTGATCATATGCTTGCATAAATCTCACATTATACATACACACACACACACACACTATTTATGTGTGCTTTGTGGGCGATTTATTCCTCTCGTCAAGCGAGAATTAAAAACATCTATGCGTGTGCCAGTGCAATAAAAATAAAAACATTGCAACCACCACCTCCGCTAGCATAGCAATCGCTACGATCAGAAGCAATTTTTTTGCAGTAGGAAATTTGTAAGTAGTGAATTTCATTACAAAATATCTATTATCTTCTTAATTTTTTAGTAGTTGACCGCCGCTACCACTACCAACACCACCACAGATTCTTTTACTTGCAAAAGCACCATCAGCGACGTTTTCAAAAACACCACAAGCAACAATTCCAAAAAAGCCCTAACATTTATATATTTTTAGTAATAACATTAGCTACGTTCCATTCGCTTCAAAATAATCCAGATTTTTTTTTTTTTTACATGCAAAGCAAAAACAAAAATAATAATCTTATAAAAAATAGGATTATTTTTGCTATCCATATAAAATTGTGATATAGCCTTTAAAAAATTTGAAACACAGATGCCGCACCTGTATATTTTTATGAGCTGTCATTTCATTTTTTTCAATTATTTGTTTGTTTGATACAATGACTATTAGATAGCCATGACAGCTACCTATTTTCTCACGAGCTGCGACCATCGAATGTTAAACAGAAGAAAACAAAACAAACCGCGTGTGTCACACACATTGAACGCATTCAGCGGAGCCAACAATTGCACTTAAATTATTTATATAATTGCATAATATTCATAATTATATTAAATAATTTACAATTTTTCTGACGTTTAGAGTAAAACACATTCAGAGAAAAACATCGTTCACTCAGGTATCGCTACCATAACAGTTCATAACAGTTTTGAACGACTCACGTTCTCATGACACCTAATAGTTATTGTATCATGATTGCTTGTTTGAATTTAATTTTGACTGCAACGGTAGTGCCCTCTACAAGTCGTTTGAAAATTTGTTATCGCGATTCTATTAAGGTGAGAGGAACGCAGCTATTTATACTGAATTAAAAAAGTTTCCGTTTTTCTCACATAAAAATCATATGTATTGGAAATTCGGTTTTTTTTGTTATGAGTTAAGTTCATTTATTAGACCATGGTAAATCATAGAATTATATGTATATTGATTTCACCCAGTTTTTTGACACTTATTTTTCCAAGCTTTTGTATATTATATGATTGGCACTTTAACACCAAATAAACTTATATGCTTCAACAAGACCAGTAAATTGTTTGTGAAATGGTTGTTAATATACAGGGTCCGCCAAAAAACTTTTTTTTTTTTAAAATTCTATAAAAAAAAACTACTGAATATTTTCTCAAATTTCTTTTTTTATTATGTTGACCCTATATGATTTAAATACAAATTCTAAATGTTTGGTAGTTTAAATCATACTTGATTTTAAATACAAATTCTAGTTATTTGATAGTTTAATATCGTTTATTGAGCTTAAGGTCAAAGTTAGAACAATTAATTGCTCTAACGAATCTTTCCAAAGAAACAACAACAACAACAAAGTTTTTCAATATGAAAAGGAAAAAATCACTAGCTGATTTTATTGCAATTTCGGCCCGGCTAAAGGCTTCATCAGAAATCTTTGTGATACCCGTGCAAGCGCGCACTAACGCACTGCACCACCGGGGCGATGAGATTTGAAGTGTCAGTTTCTCAGTTTTTCTCAATTTCATAATTTCACATTTGTTGTTATATTTTGCTTTACTTTAGTCTCTATGCTTATGTTATTATATGGATTTATATTTATGTTATTATTATTTCCTTTTTTATTTGAAAGTACAATCCTTCCGGTTAATAATGGAAAATAATTTCATTCAAATGGCTGCCTCGGCTGGCCATGCAGTAGCCTACACGATCGGTCCAATTTTTAAGCACATTATCGATTGTGTGCAGCTGTATTTCACCAATGGCTCCACGAATATTGTCCTTTAAAGCGTCAATTGTCTCTGGTTTGTCGGCGTAACACTTATCTTTGAGGGAACCCCACAAATAATAGTCCAACGGTGTCAAATCGCAGCTCCGAGGTGGCCAAACGACATCAGCTCTACGGCTGATAATGCGATCTTCAAAAACAGGGCGCAAATCATCGAGTGTAGCTTCGGCTGTGTGGCACGTAGCGCCGTCCTGTTGAAACCAAATGTTGCCAATATCCTCCTCTTCAATTTTTTTTGAACAAAAATTCGTTCAACATGGCCCGATAACGATCGCCATTGACTGTAACGGCCACTTCTTGCTCATTTTCGAAGAAAAATGGCCCAATTATGCCTCTGGACCAAAATCCGTACCAAACAGTGGCTCGTTTTGGATGCAGCGGCTTTTCAATATATGCGTGCGGGTTTTTTGTGCCCCAAATGCGACAATTCTGCTTCTTTACATACCCGCCAAGATCAAAATGAGCTTCATCTGAAAAGATGATTTTTTTGGCAAAATTGGCATCTTCTGTAAGTCGATCGCAGGCCTACTTAGCGAAGCGAAAATGCATTGGATGGTCAGTTGGCTTCAACTCCTGAACCAATTGGACTTTGTATGGCATCATACCAAGGTCTTTATGCAAAATTCGTCTCAAAGATGTCTCCGAAATGTTCAATTGTTGAAAACGACGGTGAATTGATGTTGATGGCGCTTCACGCACACTTTCTGCCACAGCAGCAATATTCTCGGGTATACGCACTGCATTTTGGCTTTTCACGCTTTGGTTTATCGATGATGATGCCAGTTTCTTTCACTTTTTCCACAAGATAACGAACATACGGAGCTGACGGTGCTTCTCTTCTTCCAAAATCCGTACGCAATTTTCGCATACATTCTGCAACATTACCATGATTTTCAAAGTAATGTCGCAATATTTCCCAGCGTTGTTCAAGCGTATACACAACCATATTTGTTCAGCGAAAGAATAAAACTAATTATCTGTCAAATCAGACATGAGTTAAGTGTTACCATTCAGGAAATAAGCACTTGTTGAAAAAAAAAACGTTAGATGGCGGACCCTGTACATAAGATATCGATAATTTATTGCTCACATAAAATTCGACGGATCAACTATTTAAACTTAGGTGATTTTTCGAATAACTTAACAGACACAAAGTGGTCGAAGCCAGTTTATAAAGCTGCATAAGTTTTTGGTCTATTTTCCCCTAGTTTTTTCTCGGTGTATGTATATTGTGTTGTTTTTTGTATTGTTTCGATAATTTGAAATAAATGTTTAATTAATTTAAAAAAAAACTACATATTTTTATTGTATTCACTTAGTTTCAAATAATTTGTATGGAAAAGATTTTTTTATAACAAATATTTATGTATTAATCAGAGAAAATGGTTTTTAAAACAGATTCTATGCTTTAATTTATTCAATTATAAAAATTTTTGCATGCTTGTGTTCTCGAACATGTGCTATGTTATTGAATACTTTAATGAAATTTTATACATAAAACTTTATACCTAAATAAAATTATGTTTGAAAGATATTTAATAGATTTTTCAAAATTGTAAAAGGGAAAAAAGGGAACTTTTTTATATGTTTGTGGGAAATTACACATAAATATACTGGCAACACTGTATTGGACCAGCACATCAGAAGACGTGTGTTCAAATCACGAACTGGTTAGAATATTTTTTTTATTTTACTTTAATTTAGCTGGGTCTCGAACCCACGTTTCTGCTCGCTTGCTTACTTACTATAAGCTTACTTGTATTCGTTATGATGCAAAATAAGCGTAGCTTTCTTATAAATGTTCTTGAGATGGACGAGTAAATAAGGTGTTGGACCAGCACAACAGAGGACGTGTGTTCAAATCATGAACTGGTCAGAAAAGTTTTTTATTTTAAGATGATATTTATTTGCTTTTTTAAACTTTTTGCGGATTGAAAACTAATTTTTTTTGGATTAAAAAATTTTAAACTTTTCCTTGGATTAACAAGAAATCTTTTTTGGTGTTGTCCTATATGTAATCCAAAAATTTTTAAAATTACAATATTGTTTTAAGCTTAATGCCAATTAAGTTCATGAAGCAACAGGTTGCAACCACAATAATTTAGAATTATTAAAAACAATATTGTAATTAAAATATGCCATCATTAACTTTTCATGTAAATTTTTAAAATTTTAATAACATAAGAATAAACTAAAGTAAAGCAAAAATAAAACAACAACAGGAAATACGAAACGAAAAAAAACTGAGAAATTGACACTGAAATCTCATCGCCTCTGTGGTGTAGTGCGCTAAAATGTGCTTGTACGGCGCAGCATGGCCTGGGTTCGATTCCCGACTGTGGTATCACAAAGATTTCTAATGAAGCCTGTAGCAGGGCCGAAATTACAATAAAATCAGCTTGTGATGTTTTCCTTTTCATATTGAAGTTGTTGTTGTTGTTGTTTCTTTCACAGTACAACACATGATTTGCCAACTCAATTCTGAGAACTGTATGTGAAATGAGACCCAAAAAGAAGAATTTCTGCATCATTCGTTTTGTCTTGTTACCTGCCAAAATATTTTTAATATCGATTTGAAGTTAGTACTATCGTATAGGGAAATTTATCACGTTTTAGGCCCTGTTGTTTGACATAGCTCGACAACCACTAGCCCGATTTAGTTGAAATAAATTTTAAAAAATTAAAAATTACAATTCCCTTAATCTGTTCATATATTGTTTTCCTATAAAAGCAACAGTTTCCAAGTTAAAAATAAGCGCATGAAGAAAAAAAATATTTTTTTTTAAATTCATAAAAAATACAAAACGGAAATAAGTTTCAATTGTAGTTACTTTTTCGCAAAGTCACATAACCTATGAGCAAAATGAGACAGAGATCATGAAAATCGATGCACGCGTTTCGTTTTTATTCGCAATTGAGTAAAGGTATGAATTTCAAAAATGAGTTATAGCCACCACCCTTAAAATGAAAATAAAAATAAAAATAAAAATTAAAAAATTATAATGCAAAAAAAAAATTTATTTATTAAAACTTATTGAAATTAAAATAATATGCAATTAATACGCAATTATAATATGCATAAAAACAAAATTTAGAACATTTTTTCAATTATTGGCAATATCCATCCTTGTAGAAGTTGACGCTTGTGGTTCTGATGATCTTGTTTCCTTCGTAGGTTGTTCATATTCATGGTCTGAGTCTGTATCGTCATCCGAGATACACATACTATTCAAGGGCGTGTTTCTTTCACTGTGTCCACCAATTTCAATGTCTTCATCTTCGGTGCTTTCTTCAAACTGCATAATTGTGGAACTCCACCAAAAAACCTCCGCAAGCAATGCATCCAATTTTTTGCTTTTGAACCGCTTTTCAATTGGCATGGTCACCTGGTGGAACCTCTCTCCTTGTTCATCTGATTCCTGAGGTGATTGTGCCAAAAAGGTATCGAGGTGGTGGTGCAAGAAATGCAATTTCAGCGTCATGGATGCACCGATTTTTTCGAAATAATACAGCAACCTGTCCACTCGTTGCTGTATCTCTTCTCGCTGGACACGGTTCTTTCCTAGAACGCCTTCTATTACTTCTTTCAAATTTGGGAAAAAATTCGTTAGAGCAATTAATTGTTCTAGCCTAACCTAATAAACTATTTTAAACTATCAAACAACTAGAATTTGTATTTAAAATCAAGAATGATTTTAACTATCAAACATTTAGTATGTGTATTTAAAGCATAGAAATAAATAACAAGGTCATATAGAAAACTTTCAATTGTAATAAAAACTCATCTAATTAAAATTGAGAACAAAAAACTATAAAAAATTAGATCATATATGTAAAGCTGATATTTGAAGCGTTTGGTTTTTGAAAATCTAAAAAAAAAAAAAATTGAAATAGTGAATGAAATATTTATTTGGAGTGATACATCAACGCCTGCCATTTACTTGCTAAAGATTACTTTACGTAAATGTTGCTCGCGGCTACACCTGAGATGGTCCATACGTAAACTCTAACTCCGGCATTACTTTTTCAGCATTTTTTTTTTTTTATTTATTTTTATTTTTATTTCAGTCAATGAACAAATGTTCTTACAGACTAAGATGATATAAATATAATAAATATAACCTATTAGATAAAAAGCATTAATTTATACATAATAACAAAATAGGCAATTTTAATAATAGTTATTTAGCACATTTTTCAATAACTGTTTGGAATCTGCAAAATCAATATTACAATATAGCATACAGTTATTGAACTCCAGCATAGCTCTAAACATTGGTGAATTAATGGCATAGTTCGTTCTGCACATTCCCAAATAAAACACATCAAAATGACGCAGTGTTCGGTAAGGAACATTAAAATTTATAAGTTCAAGTAGTTTTGGACAATCAATTGTCCCAACAACAATATCAAAAATAAACATTAGAGATAGAATACTTCTTCTATTCTGAAGAGTTTTCAAATTAAGTGTGCTGCAACGATCATTATAAGATGGAACTGGATTAAATGAATAATTTATTTTGAAAACAAAACGAGTAAAAGCTTTTTGTACTCGCTCAAGGCGTAACGTATGGGATGCATAGTAAGGATGCATAGTAAATAATTGAAGCATATTCTAACTTCGAACGAACAATGGACGTGTAAAGTACTTTCAGCGTACAAGGATCCTTAAAATTTGAGCCATTTCGCCTAACTAAAGCAAGTATTGAATAAGCTTTTGGAATAATATAATTTAGATGACTAATAAAAGTGAATTTGGAGTCAAAGATGACTCCTAGGTCTTTAATATCATGAGAGCAGTTTAAAGGAAAAATATCTATATAGTATGTTGTTTTAAGTGGATATGGCGATTTGGCCGGTATCTCACCAATGGTAGCTGTAATGTTGTCTTCCAGGGCTGCAATTTTGGCTGACTTGTCACTGTAAACGAAAGACTTCACGTAGTCCCACAAAAAATAGTCTATTGGGGTGAAATCGCATGATCTTGGCGGCCAATGACTGCACCAAAACGTGAGATTTATTGCTCACTAAACTCACTTCTCAATAGGTCCATGGTATCACGTGCCGTGTTGCATGTGGCACCGTCTTGTTAAAACCACATGTCAAGCAAGTCTAATTCTTCCATTTTAGGCAAAAATAGTCGGTGATCATCGCACGGTACCTTGCTCCATTGCCTCTAACGTTGCGATTTTCATTAGGGGTATTCACGATGTGGTGTATTTGTGATAAATTTTTACAAAATGTACAGTGCTCACAACTTATTGTGAACGAACCTGCACTTAAGCATTGTAGTTTTGAAAATCAGCTAATCTTTAAGTTCTTTTGTTTGGAAATACTACTTTAAAGATTACTTTTTAGAGCACGGAATTTATTTCATATACCATATCGCAGAATAAACTACACTTGTAATGAATCAATAACACGTTGTTTAAAACTGGCGAATTCAGTCTGCATACATGTTGATTTCTATCCAGGTTTAAGCAGAGATGCTTTCAAAAATCACTTATGTTATTATTTGCATAGTATAAGCAATATTTTGAATAACTATTTTTATTAAATTATTGTTAACTGTTAATACTTTAAGTCTTGTAGTCAGTAAGGATAAATTTTTTATTAAATAAACTCATAGCGTTGCCGGTAGCTTCCTCTATGCTGAGTAGAAATGTTTTTACGATCAGCTGATCTAATACACAGCGGAATTTACAAAGAATAATATAGGGTTCATCACAGGGACCGAAAATAACTGTTATTTTATAATTTTCAGATTAAAAAGGCATTACGAAAAAGTGGCCAGAGGACTTTTTTAAACATACCATTATTATCGTAATGGCAGCAGCTTCGCGAATATTAAATGCCTTTTAAATTTTTGGCTGTTACTATAAAAATTTAAATTAACTGTTATTTTTTGCCTTTTATTTTTCCGGGCAAAAATAACTGTTTCTTTTGACTTTTATTTTTTAGGTAAAAAATAACAGTTATTTTGTGTCTTTTATTTTTTCAAAGGCCGAATAAAAAATTTTAAAAACTAAAAAGTTTTATAGCTCAAAATGTGCGCACTGATGAGACAATAAAAATTGCATAAAACTTTTTTGCCGTTCAAGTGGCCTTTAAAAAAATTCAAATTGCCTGATATTTTTGACCGAAAAAATAAAAGCCACAAAATAACTGTTATTTTTGACCAAAAAAATAAAAGTCAAAAGTAACAGTTATTTTTGCCCGAAAAAATAAAAGGCATTAAATAACTAGTATTTTTGTCGGAAAAAAAAAAGTTAAATGATAACTGTTAATATCTGACTTTTTTGATAAAAACCATAAAATGATAACTTAAAATGATAACTGTTAATATCTGACTTTTTTGATAAAAACCATAACCGGTACGGTCCCTGGTTCATCGCTGTATTTTTGCCACAGGGTTGTATTTTGAATACTGTACATTTTTTTTTTGTAATTTTACAAAATTTACTAAAAATACCAAATGTGAATACCCCTATTATTTTTGGAAAAGTAGGCAGGGTTCCTAAATGCATTTATGCAATGCATCAGTGTGTTTTATTTTGAAATGGTTCGAAGCTTTTCAACCAAAACTGCGCAACTATACCAACTATACTATTTGTAAGAAAATCAAGAGAGTTGCGCAGTTTTCGTAATTGAACTTAGCACCGATTCAAAATAAAACACACTGATGCATTGCATAAATGCATTAAGGAACTCAACCCTACTGTCCAATGAAGCCAAAATTTTAATATGTTTTGTGGGACGGCCCCACAAACCGCAACAAACAGTGAATTTTTCAGGGTGAAAAAAAAATTAAGTTTCAATAGCTATAACTTTTTGATCCTAGTTTAGGTTTTTGTAATTTTTTCCACAAAATACACGCAGAGAAAAAACATAGTTGCAACAACCATGTTTTAAGAGGATCATAGTATGATTCGGATTATGATTGCTGCTAACATGTTCTTAAACATATAATGTTTTCTTTGATCATGATAAAATTATTACATCAACTATGTTTAGAAAAGGAACTTTTTTGTAGGATCCAAAATATTATTGAAACAATCATTATTCTATTATTGGGTCAAAAATAGAATGATTGCAACAGCTATATTATGAATTTATTTTTAGGATTCAGATTATTGAAAAAATAATTATTTTTTTTTTATTTTCATGCACTCCAAATCTCCACAGCTATTAATTAAGATATCTCGAAAGGTTAGGTTTGCCATTGACTAGGCTGAACAGAAATATTATTTCAATTGAAAAATCTTTTTGATAAAATTTTCTGTCCGAGCTGGGGTTTGAACCGCGGTTTTATCGCTTACGAGCCACGCACACTACCAGTAAGCCACAGCCGCTACTACCGCTCGTCTGACCAATTCCATTCATAAACATGGTACATTAAGTGCATTGTCGTAAAAATACCAATATTTGTGATAAACAAAATATGGTCATAATTGCGAAATATGTTTACAGTAAATAGAAACATCTTTGCTACAATTAAAGTCGAAAATGTCACTTTTCTGCGTGCTGATTTTAGGATAAGGCGATTTAAAACAGAACACAATAATTGAACGAAACGGCACATAGCCAGGAATCGATAAAACTTATTGTGTGAATGAAGTGAAAGGTTTTCCTGCAAACTGTTCAGACACAATAAATTCTTTCGATTTTTGGTTATATTCTGCTTCGTTTGCCAACAAGCAAAAAATAGTTCAGACAAACATTTAAAATTCTAATATGTTTGTCTCTATAATAATATTCACATTTATCATGATTGGCAGAACTACAACATTTTTGTTGCAACTAATAGTTGAGGCAATCATAGTATGTTGACGATTTCAATGATGTTATGATTTCAACTATAATGTTATTTTTGGTACCTCCATTAGTAAATAATAACTTTATCTGGGCAAAAATTTGTGTTTGCAGAAATAATACAATAATTTTAGTAAGAAAATTATTATTGCAGTAATCATGTCTCAACCATGTCTTTTCTCTGCGTGTAGCTAAAGACTATGCTATAGCACCCTATGCTATTTTTTTTTTATTTGTAATGAGTGTTGTTTCAGAACATATTTCAACAACACTTCATTGCACGATTTTTTTATTGAAACAAAAAAGAAAATAACATGTTTTCAAAAACTAAAATATGACAACTCTGGTACTTTAAATACAATTTTTTATGTTTGATAGCTCATTTTAAATAACAATTACATTAAAAACGAAATGCATACCAGTTTTTTATAAAACTTATTTCAAGAAATGTTTTTATTACTTCTTTGATCGATATTAGAAAAAAATCTTGTGAAACGCCTCTCTATTTATTGGGCTCTTTATAGATTGGAACATTATAGATTCTAGTTTTATATCAAATCGACTATTTTTAGCTTATTGCGTCAATAATTTCAGCAAACATTTAATATACAAATAAAAAAACTTTTTTATTAATCGATATCAAAAACTATCGATATTTTTTTCATTTCATTTATTAATCAATGGAATATATTCCTTGCTGACTAGATATTATATACAATTTTAATAACTTTAATTTTTTTTTATATACAATTTAGAATAGTATATATATATATATGAAAAGATTTTTAAGTCGTCAGCAAACATCAAAAACTTTGAGTTTATAAAACAATTACTAATGTCATTAATAAAAATAATAAAAAAGATTGGTCCTAGAATACTCCCTTGAGGAACACCAGAGGAAGCAATAAATGGATCCGAGGTGACTCCTTTAATGGATACTACACATAGTCTATTACTTAGGTATGACTTAACCCAATGTAAACAATTTGTATGAAATCCCAAATGAAAATATTTTGTTAATAAAATATAATGCAAAATCCGTGTAGATAGCATCAACTTTCATGCCATCTTCGAACGCCGATATACAATAGTCTGAGAAGGTCGCAAGATTTGTGAGTGTTGGACCGATTCGGCATAAAGCCATGCTGGTTCGGAGAGATTATATTTTATATTTCAAAAGAGAGTTTCAATTTTACAATACTCTCAAGCATTTTTGAAAAATTCGAAAGCTTGGATATTGGTCAGTAATTACAAATTTGATTTTTATTTCCATTTTTATAAATTGGAGTGAGGAAAGAAACTTTCCAAGCATCCAAGAAAATTCCCGATTGTAGAGATTTATTGAACATAATTTTAATAGAAATTTTAAGATTTATAGAAATAATAGGAAATTATAAAACTCCTTTAAAAGGAATGCTGATAATCCATCAACATCATTTCTTTGTGAGTTCGTCAATCCAGCAATAGAGTTAGAGACATCAACGTCTGAGACTTGAAAACAGCCAAAATCAATATTAGCTCCAAGGTTGGAGTTAATATCAACATTAATGTTATTATCATTAATAAAGTTAGAGCAAAAATATTAAGCAAACAAATTCGCAGATTCACAGAATGTGTGTGACCAAACACCTTCATAATACATGAAATTCGGAAATCCGGTATTCGATTTTTTTGAATTTATAAAATTCCGGAATTTTTTAGGATTAGACTTAATATTAAACTCATAACGACTAATGTACTGCTTGTACAAGAACTTGTTGAGAAAATTAAATTCCCTTAAGTAGAGCTGATGCTTATTGAAGATTTCAATATTATTTGTGGCTCTATAGAAATTGAAAAATTTGTGTAACAAATTTGTTACACAAATTTTTCAACTTTTTAAGACCAGTAGTATACCACGGAAGCTTAAAATTCCTTCTAGGACATTGAGGAATAATTCTGTCGCAGATGTCTAAAAATTTAGATTTAAAAAAGATAAAAGAATCATAATTATTCAAATATTGCAAATTATGCTCCCAATTCACATTCAGAATAGTAGAATTAAGTTCATAAAAATTACACTGACTGAAGTTATAGTAGATAGTTGAGTTCATAAAGTTAGCTATCTTGCAAGAAAAATTATAAAATGATATGTTTAACACTAAAGGCACATGATGTAAGTTAGGATCACAGATAGGCATATGACATAGTTCAACACTATAATTGAAATCTTTGCTAATAAAAATAAGATCTAAGAATCTATTTAATTTATTCGGAAACCCATTGATATGCATAAAATCTAAACTTAAAAAAGAGTCAATAAAATACATTTCATGAGCTAAGTTAGCATTAGTAGAAATAAAAACGTTATTATCTAAAAAGTTATTCATCAAAACCCTCTTTTGTTTAATCCTGGCTACGGGTCTGTCACTGACCATCAATTTTGTTTTTAACATCACTTTCTGGAGCACATTTACAAAAACTTTAATGAGAGTTTTGAAGGCACTAATCTTCTTTAGCTCTTAGCGCTTTTCTTTTCTTATTTTGTGCCCTAGAGCAGTGATGCCCAACGCCTAACTCTTTCCTTTCTTTCCACTCTTTTACAACAACTTCAATATTTTCATATGATTGTTGTAATTCGCCGAATTCAGTTTGCAATTTCAGCCTCGCTTCTTAATAGGGGCTTTCAGACCATCGTACATGTGCGATGACTTGGGCATGCTCGACGACATGTACGATCATTCGAAAGCAAATGAGACCATCGGACTGACATGTCGGACGAAAATCAAAAATTTTTGATTTTTCTGCCGGTTGGACCGACATGTACGATGTTATGAACGCATATCGGTCCAACTCGCTGCATTTTTTCATTTCATTAAAAGCGTCAGCGAATAAACAGCAACGAAGCGGAAAAAATATTAGAGAAAATTAATATGAAAAACGTTTGAAACATTTTATAATTGTTTATTATTAATTAAAATTGATAAACAATTCTCTAAATATGAAAAATGACTGCTAAATCATAAGGTCATCAAAAAATTGTTTAGCCATTACGCCGATGTGTTCTATTTGAGAGGCAGCAATGAAATGAAGTCGTCGCACATGTACGATTGTTTGAGATCTCAACAAAATATTCCTGTTAGTTTGTCGTCGTACATGTCAGCGTACAAGTACGATCGTCTGAAACCCCCTCATGTTATTGTTTTTGTTCTTTCGAACCATCAATAGCTGTTCTGCGTTTGCATGTTGTTGTTTTTGTTCTTTGGTACCATCGATCGCGGATGTTTTGCACTGTTTTTGGCATTCGCATTGGAGACGTTAACACCAAGCGTCGTATTCTTAATATTTTTCGTTGTGCAAATACACTTTGAGAAAAAGTTATTGAATGTTTGCAGGTTGGTACTTTTTTATATCTATAGTAATAAAAAGAATTTTCTGTTTGTTTGTTTGTTTGTTTGTTTGTTTGTTTGTTTGTTTGTTTATTTGTTTGTTTGTTTGTTTGTTTGTTTGTTTGTTTGTTTGTTTGTTTGTTTGTTTGTTTGTTTGTTTGTTTGTTTGTTTGTTTGTTTGTTTGTTTGTTTGTTTGTTTGTTTGTTTGTTTGTTTGTTTGTTTGTTTGTTTGTTTGTTTGTTTGTTTGTTTGTTTGTTTGTTTGTTTGTTTGTTTGTTTGTTTGTTTGTTTGTTTGTTTGTTTGTTTGTTTGTTTGTTTGTTTGGCCTTTATACAAATCTAAACGGCTCAACGGATTTTGTTCAAACTAGGTATACATATTAAATGCATTTCACCTTAAAATGTTACATACTTAGTTTTTGCCACGCCCCCTCTTAAATTTTTCAACTAACGGTAATTTTGTTATTAAAAACTTTTTGGTATTGGCGATTTTTTTGTAAAAATTTCTTGTTATCTTGTAAAATTTTTGTCATCAAAAACACTGACATATCTTTAAAATTTTAGAAATTTTCAGTATAACGACTTTTTCATAAAACATCGTTGCCTAAAAATGAGAAAAAAACGACATGAAAATCAAAGTTTGGTCTTTCGATGCAAATATCTCCGCTGTCCATTAATATATTTCATTCAAATTTTCCTTGTTCAAAAGTTCAATAAAATCACTTTACAAAAATAGGTTAAACTGTACCGTTAGGTCAGTGTATATATGTTTTATGATTATGTCAAAAAAGGTCCAAAATATTGACTTTTAACTCAAAAAATGACTCAACAATTGTTGTTGTTGTAAAAATGAAATCAATTAAAAATTGCACATCTGCCTACCTTTCATATGACATAGCATTTATTTGCAAAATTCTTCCAGCTAAGCGCAAAAATGATTTTACTGTTTTTGTCATCAAAACAACAAGTGTACGGGTACGGGATTTTTTTCGCGAAATTTATTTTTTTCAAAATGTTGTTTTTATATTTTTAACAAAAAAGTCAAGTTTCAAAAATAATTTATGTGAAAAAATTACCCCAATATCTCTTTCCAATCAAAAGTTATGGCTTAACATCTATTTTTTCATACCAGACTATTAATAAAACTTAGTTTTGTGTTAAAATTCTCTATATAGTTTGAACGTCCCCATTTATCTCAAAGAACGCATTTGTGTGTGTCTGGAGTAATTACGAACATTTTGGATTATATAAAATCTTCCTTAAAGAAATCTACTTAGTTTTTTTTTATTCGATTCAATTAATTTGATTTACGAGTGAACACCTACAAAGTAAAACATGTTCACGTTTTTGGCTTAAGTATAAATTCTTGGCCTAACAACTTTGCTTATCACGTAATAAAGCAATTATTAAGTTCTCAAGACAACAACTTTGCTATTAGAGAAAATACTAATATATTTGTTAAATTTCAAAAGTGGCATCAATTTTGTTTAAAGTCAGTCTTGTTGTAAAACTCGAAAATCTCTTTGTTTCAAAGACGCACTTTTGATTTAAAATTATTTTTTGAGACTAATACATTGAAACTACAATTTACTTAAAAGTTACAAGTACTTGTTTTAAGAGGTTTTTTTTTTGGCTCAGTGTATCAATCAAGGAGTGAGAATTCATGGACACTTTTGTCATAATTTTCCCGATAAAAGAAGTAATTTTGGTTTGCTTTCAATTAACTAGATAAATAAGAAATGCAGCTAAGAACAACAACTCACCTTAATTAAATGTAGTTTACTCGATTTCCTTTGCCTTCAGCGCCTTTGTAATATGAAGCATAAAATTTAACCTTTTTTCCTTGATGTCTACCGATGCGTTAGTAGTTGTGCTAGTTGTTGCCAAGCAGTTGTTGGATGTGTTGAATTTTTAATTATTTTTCTTTTTTTTTTGTAGTTGTTTGGTGTGTGTGCGTGTGTTTTTTCGCTCTCAAACAACAACCAAAAGAGGAAAGCTTTGAGCCGTAATTAAAAAATAAGTCATAGTTGGCATTTGTAAGCGCACAACGTGTGTGTAATATCGTTCTATGTATGTATTAGTATAAGTAGTAGTTTTTATTTTTCAAATTATAACTGTTTATTATTATTTGTTGCATAAACTGCTAAACAGCAGCTGAGTGACGTAGTTTTCAGTTTGGCTTGATTTTATTTTGCAGCAGCAGCTTCTGATGTTCACGAGCGTAACGTACACACAGTGTTACATAAATGTATTTGTGCCTGTGTGCGTAGGTGCTCGTTTATGTAGGCAAGCGTATAAATGTTGTTTTTTTATAAATGGATGATTTTTAAATCTCTAGATTTTTGTAAATTCTTTAAAAAATTTTACATTGGAAGTTTTCAAAATGGAAGCATATGTGTTTAGATTTTTTAATTTATTTTTTATTTTTTTTTTAATTTTTTTAGTTAACAATTTTTGCAGTTAACGTTTTAATAATTTGCTCCCTCGCGTTTTTGGTGTGTCGACGTGCTGTTTTTAGTTTAAACTCTAGATTTTTAAAAAAATTTGAAATTATTTTTGTATATTTGCTATAGATATTATGTTTTATAATATATTAAGCATCGCATCCACACGCCCTTTGACCCGTTTTTGTTCAATTACTCTTTTCTTTTTCAATTTTGTTGCGCCTAAAAATATGTAGTACATTTATTTCCGGTCAATCATTCTGTGTATTCTGCGGCTTCTGGAACATCATCGTTAACAACAACAACAACGACAACGACAACATTTGGCATACTATCTCAATTCTTTATTTGTTTTCCTTTCGGCTTTCCAAACGCTCTCCACTCTGCTCTGCTCTCCTCTCTGCACCGCACTTCTGATGAGTTTTAACTTGATACTACTTTTTAACTTATTGCTCTTTCTTCTTAGATTTCTTCTTTCTCTCAGCCTGCCTCTTGGTATAAAATCTAGATAGTTTTCATTTCAAGTGTCTTAATAATTATTTTTATGTTCCTGCACCTTCGTGTCCTGCCTTAATATACTTAGGCTCAAGTTAATTCCAACCTCCCCCCCCCCCAAAAAAAGAAATTAGATTTCTTTTGTTTATCTTCTCTGCTTCTTGCATTTTTTCCCTTCTTCTTTTTTCAGCAATTTCTTTTATTTGCTCTCTATTACTGTGCTCTAAAATTTGCTCTTTTCCTGAAAGTATGCTGCGAATCTTTTATTTTAATTTTTGTGTTGAATTTTTTTAGGCTGTGGCCGAGTTGAATAACGTACGTTTCGTAAGAAATGTTGTTGTTGTTGTTGTTGTTGTTGTTGTTGTTGTTGGACTAGTCTTGGCTATGTACATAAAAAGTAATGGCATACTTTTAGAAGTTGTTAAATTTTCGTTTTTTTTATTAAAATAAGTAGTTTAATTCTTTTGCAAATTTCTCATCAAGCCAACACCTAAAAGTATGCCGATGAGCTAAGGCTTTAATCGTTTCAAGTCTGACTTTTATTTAAAATTACAGCCTTAAAGTTTGTCATTTTTTAAATTTTCCTTCCACTTTTTGTGTTTATATAAAAAAATTGCACTACATTTTCTACTTCCTTCTATTGCTTGTTTTAATGCCTGACTATTTTGAGACTTAAAGCACGCTTACTCAATATTTGTCATGCCTAAAACTATGCCACATTCACCTAAAAATACTTTTAACACAAAGATAGAAGCCACTTTTTCAATTATTTTAATGTTTCTTATATATTAAAATTTTTTAAGCTTGTTTGAAATTTTGAAAAAATTTTAATTATTTTCACAGTTTATCCTTGCCTCGAACTTTATCGTTTGAGCTCACAACGCTTAATAAGTTTTACGGCAGCCGCTCTCAGCACGCGTACCCTGTAGGATTTCGTATTTTGTTCAAAGCTAAATATAGCAACGCACAAAAGTATGCAGCAACAAATACAAAACTCCTTGCCTGCTGTTCGTTCCTTATTTTAATTCCCGAATTTTGCGCTCTTTGTGCTTGCTAGCTTTAAACTAAAAACACTTGCTCCCTTTTGTTGTTGTGTTGTTGTGTTGTTGTTGTTACAACTCTGTCTCTGTCGCTGTTTTGCTGCAGACAGGATCAGGGTGTGGTGAATAATTTTCTGTACCAGTTGCAGCAGCAGCTTTTTTTACTACCCCCACTGACCTTCTCACCAACTGCTTCACTTCACCTTTTTTTTTTCTTACTAACGAATACTACCTTAACTTGCTTCTCGCTTAACAAAGCATTTAGCTTTTTAACTTTTTTTTTCCTCACTTGGTATCCTTTTTCTTGATATGTATTTATTTTGAGCTTCTATTTGCGTCTTCTTACACGACTTTTGTTTATTAATAACTTCACATTTACTTAATTTCGTAAGCTCCTTTGTTTTATTTGCACTTTTGTTTTAAAAAAAAAAGTAATTTTGTTATAAAATCCTTTATAAAAATGTTTCCCCTTGACTTTTTAATATCTATACATATATGTAGAAATTTCTCTATTTGTGCAAAACGCCTTGCAGCGATAGTCTCTAGCATTCACTTAAAACAACCACTCGCGTCTACTGGCTTTACCTGACTGAAAATCGATGGAAAATCAGAGCACGTCAGAGCACTCAACAAAGCAGAGCAATGCCACAGCGTGAACGCTTTTCATGGATGCTGCTGCAGCTAAGTGAAAGCTTTCGCTCAGGTTGTGGGATAATTTTGCTCTCTTTGCCGAGTGTATATTGTTGGCGGCGCTCTTTTTTGCTTTCGGTTAATATATTTGTGCTATTATCCTTTTTGTCGTTATTGTTGTTATTGGTTTTTGTTGTGTTTTTGTATTTGCTTTGCTATTTTTGCGAGCACTGCACGTTGTTTTTCTTTTTTCTCTGTGAGTTGGATGCTGCGAAAATGTTATAATAAAAGCTAAAATCGCTCTCTTTCTCACTCTCTCTGCTTTTAATGAGAATTATTAAATAAAGTGAAGAGATTAATTAGTTCAACGTTATTTGATTAAATATTTTAGCTCATAATAAAACAATTACCAAGGCATCTAAGGATTTTTATACGCATGGCATTAGGACAGTACAAAAAAAATTCTTCAATTTTCTGCAATCTGCAGATAGATAGTTTTATTGTTTTATCTTGAAGACAACTTTAAATATATACTAAAAAATAATTTTTATCCGGTTAGCGATAATGGTTTAAAAAAGAGTCAAAAATCGTATGTTTCACATGAAAAAGTTTCCAGCTATGCAGTCAGAACCTAACAACAATGTTTTCCGAATTCTTTACGTTGAAAGGTGTGTTAAAGCTATGAAATACATAGTATTAAAATCGTATAAAGGCATTCCAGAATTTTCATCCGCACAGAATTGCAAACTTATATCAAATCATCTCTGCACTTATTGTGAAAGGAGTCAAAATTTAAAAACTGTAGAGTAAATTATGGAGTGGACCATTGACTTGAACACATGATCAAATCCAAAATATTTTAAAAAATCGGCTAAATATCTCATACCTGATTACAGGGCAGTAAACAAGAAGGATTATTGGTATTAAACCCTCCCGTTGCGTTTTAAGGTATACAAATTCATTCAAATAAGAGTATCGAATGTTAAATATTATTGTATAAAATTTTATAAAAAAAATTATAAGAAAATAACATAATGTTCTTCATTTGCTTTTAAACAATAACTACCCAGTAGGGAAATGAGAAGTCATTACTGCCATAACTAGCTCAGTAACTAGTTATCCTGTAAGCACAAGTCACTACGCCTTCGCTTACAATTTGTAAATAAATAATGTCAAAGAAAATGCCCCTTAACAACACTCGTGAATGTAGCCTATCAACTCAAAAACTTACGTCCTCGCCTACGATTTGAAAATAAATAACCTAAGCTGTAATACCTGAACAACAAAAATGAATTTTCTTTTTTTATGTCAGTTCATGTTTTCAAACTCAAAAAGTGTTTTTTGCCTGCTCAAACAAAAACAACAAAGAATAAGAGAATAAAAAAATGCCCATTCAATTATTGCTCTGTTTTCCGACTGGTTTCGATGCGTAAAGTGTAATTTCTAGATCTTTAGTGCGCAAAGTGATTTCCATGCGTTCGGTTAATTAAGTTTAAGCTACAAAGTGAAATAAAATAAAAATTTAAACAAAAATTAATACGGTAAGTGTGATTGGCAAACTAAATTACAATTGTTTTTATATCTTTTTATAAAAGAAATAATTATATATTTACTAGTACTAGTATCTCCTGTGGTTCGAAGTTCGACCATATCAAAATCGATTTGTCTTTTGTTTTTTTTTAATTTTTATTGAAAAACGTAAATAAATACTTTTGGCTAATACATATCCACAACTCATTTAACGTATTCTGTACTCGCTTTTATCAGAAAACTAAAATGCTAATAGCGCAATTTTAGTGAAGTGGTCACATTTTAACAAATAAAATATTATAAGAATTTTAAAATCTTAACTCATTTGAGGTCATTTGGTTCAAAAAAAAATTATTTCAGTACAAACTTTTGGTTCTTGAAAGTCCTTGACGGACATGGAAATATCAAAGTTTTGGCTTTAAATATATTTTCAGATCATATAAAGACCATTTACTCCAAAAATTATAAAAAAATTCTCAGCTAGCGTTCTAGCGTTAGGTCTGAAAGGGATTAAGGACGAACAAATAAGCAATCAAGCAAACAGTGTTGTCGCTTAACAGCCGTGGAAAGTAGTCATGGCAACTTTTTTTAAATGGCACTCATATAACAAATTTATTACATTTTATACATGTTTGGCTAATACGACTAAAACTGTTTGAAATATGGCATTTCTCTTAATTTGTGGATGTCGTGTCATGAGTAATGGTTGCGTTAAAGTAAAGATTTTCCTCTACACAAAATTACTAAACGCGCGTGAAGAAGTTTTCACTTCAAATACTCAATTATTAACTCTACAGGCGTTGGAGGTCTCGCAACTACATTATAGGTAAAAAATAAATAATTGGTTATGTCATGTGCCTATTTACCACTGGCTTCATTGAATTAAATTACTTCATTCTGTTCAGGTTATCAGTTCGTGAGAGTAATAAAGAAACAGCAACAACAACAATGCCATACAGCTCTGTTGAAGTGTTCTGAGCAGGGTTGCCAGTTTGGTAATTAATTACCAAAATTTGTAGAAAATTTTTGACTTGGTAATTTGGTAATTTTTTTATAGTTTTGGTAACATGTTCTCTTTAGTTTTTCCAAAAAATTCAAAATAATTTTTGTTTGTTTGCAAGATTTATGTATAAAATTGTATTTAAAATCAACGCATCATCTGAAAATATTGCGAATCATGTCAAAAAAAAATGTCAAAATATTTCAATCTTGAAATTCAACGTTAACAAAGAAGTCTCTCATAAAAACGAAGCTACGAAGCTAGTTGGTTTTAATACAATAAATAGCATAATGATTTCAAAGAAACTCTGCGAAATGAGAGATAAGCCACATTATGTGGTCACCAGAAGAAGATTTTTAGATTTAAAATTGAGATATTTTTTTTTCACCATCAGCTCTTGCTTATGAGTTATAGGCAAAAATGTAAAAACCTGTTATGTTCTAACTGAATAATATCTTTAAATTGCATCAGTCGATTTCGATCGTATTTGACAGCTTTGATTAGGAAATATTCAGCCTTATCATGTATAATTTTTCACGCGGAAACGGAAAAGGGAGTTTTAATTTTTAAGATTAAGCTCTAATACATTTTGGACATTTTAATATTATTTTTTCCTGAATGTTTTTTCCTTGTTAAGTTTCCTGAATGTTCTTGAGGTTTATCTTAAAATGAAAACTCGCATTTTCGATTCCACTTGAAAAGTTATTCGTAATAGGGCTGATTAGGTCCAGCCATTTTTGTAAACCAATTCTTTTTCTTCTTTTGTTTTGAAGATAATGGCCTTTAAAAATCATAAATTTTACAACTTTTTCATAATAAAAATATTTGCTACCGTGAATCATAAAAATATAATTTGTCATTTAAATTTAAGCATACATTTTACCTTTGCAAATAATGCGGATAATTCCAGATATATTTTGAAATAACAAAAATGGATTACATGAAAAATTTATACGAAAAATTTCTAGACTAAATTACTGAAAAATTATGGGTTTCCAGCCGCTTAAAGTTGCTTTGGATAAATTTAATAAAATTTTCTATTCTCTCACAATATGTTTTCCTATGCAATAATTTTTGCTTAGGAGCAGTTATTGGAAAAAGAACTGTATATCATATTTTTCCATAACTCCTTAACTTGAGGTGATGGTGAAAAAGTTTCCTTATATTTAAAATCAGTGCACGTAGATAGAATTGATATCCTATAAAACAAACGACCTGTATAGTTTCTGATTTTTAGTTATTACAAAATGATCAAAATTTAAACTTGAAGAAACCGATAATTTTTTAAAGCATTAAATGCCATATCTTTGTATTTATTTATTTACGTTCTTAAAATCAGTATTTATTGCCAATGAATGCGGTATATTTTTTAGGTCCTACTTATTTCAAAAGATAAGGATCTTATTTTTATAATACCATTAATTTATAATGTTTTGTTTTGTGACAAAAAATTACGTTTACCTGAATTTACTACTTATTTGTGATTTTTATATTAATATAATAAATAAATTTTAAACAAGAAAAAAGTTATACTTTTTCTATATATGTATATATTAGGGCGGGTCAAATTCTGGCTCAGCGAAATTCGTAAAATACATGTAATTTCAAGACTTTTTCTCCACTACAGCATATACAAATTCTGAAAAAAAGCTGTGCGGACTTTCGTAAATAGATTCATACACATACATTCATACATTCATATTTTATAATTGAGAACAAAATCTATTTACGAAAGTCCGCACAGCTTTTTTTCAGAATTTGTATATGCTGTAGTGGAGAAAAAGTCTTGAAATTACATGTATTTTACGAATTTCGCTGAGCCAGACCACCAAAAAATTCGTCCATACAAATTGACCCGCCCTAGTATATATGTATTTATTTTTTTTTTTATTTAGAAAGTATAAAATAAGAAATTTTAAACAAAAAAAAATGTAATACTTAATAATGTTAACTTAATTTATTTTACCACTATATCTGTTTATAATTTTAAGTATTTTAATGTTGAATAAATGTTTTTATTAACAAAAATTATAATTTTATTGATTTCCTTACTTTAAAAAAATATTTATTTATTTAATTAATTCTTATATAATTTTGGTAACTTTTTGATGAAATTTTGGTAACTAAATTTTTTTACAAATGGCAACCCTGGTTCTGAGTCACTGTCTTCTCTCTCGTGTATGCTACAGAAACCAAGGTATATCTAGACAAGGTAGTGTTAGGGCGGAGAGCCGGTGACCGAAACTGTCAAAACGAAGTTGACACCTCATACAAAATCTGCTACCGATGAGAATGCAATATGAAAGTAAAAATACGCAAAAATACCAAAATGGGGGAGTTTGACAGTAATAGTCACTAAGAAAGGGAGCACATTCAGCACTAACACTACCTTGTCTAGATATACCTTGACAGCAACGATGTTCAACAGAGCTGTAACACTATTGGTTTGCACTGTCCCATTGGGAAAAAAGTTTTAACATTTGCTTTGTTTTACCTATCTTAATGACAACTTATTCGAATAAATATTATATTCTGCAAAAGTACTCAAAAATTCCTTTCCCACGATATAAAATTTATGTGAATATGCTGACGTTAACACGGGTAAAGTAGTAACACAATTTTTTTGTTTGTGTAATAATAAATAGATAATAAGAAAAATAAAAGTAACTCCGTCAGACATTAGTAATTCTTCAGAATCAATGCAAATTGCCTTTCATGGTTGTTTCGCCTATTCAATTATTCACGTATGGTTCCAATCAATTCCTCTAAATAAATCTATTCCTTTCCTATCAGGTCAAAGATCAAAACTTGGTTGTATAAGGCGCCTGCCTTGGTTCTTGATTCTTTGATCTTTTTTTTTTAAAAAAAAATTTTGTAAATTTTTTAATTGTAAAATTGAAAATTAATCATTAAAGAGAGTTCAGGTATCTCAAAAACGTAGTCAGGTATCTCAAAAACGTAATGATCTATTGTTGTTTTCTCGCTCACCCTCAAGTTTCCTGGGTGTATATTTATCAGCGATGTGCGGCGTAGAGAACATGATGTCGACAATACTATTGTCGACGGTGTCGACAATGTCGTGTAGACAACTGCTTTTAGCGACGTGTCGATAATTAATGTCAGATGGCAATTTATGTCAGATGAAAAATTATTGATTGGAAAAATAACCTAAATAAAGCGAGCGGTGCAAAAAGGAAGTTTTCAACAAATTCAAGAAAAAATCAAATAATAATGGTGAAAAGTAAAAAAATTAGCAAGATAACCATTAATAACCATTAACATGAAAAAAAATTTTCCTTGGTAATGCAGGATCATTAATTGTTCTGCTCATTTTATTACTATTATTCTTATATTTCTTAGGGAGTTCAAAGGAAGACTCCTCAGCGGATTATCCCAATGTTATGCACCCGGAAAGATGTAAGTTATGAGTTCTTTCGTCTTAAAACAACGGCTGAATGAGAGCTGTTTCTTATTGACGGTTCTTATATTTGGCAGAAGCCGACGCGAAAGTGCAGCAAGTGCATTGCAGACGATATCTTCCAGCGCAGTGGTGCTACCCATTTTTTCTACAAAATTCATAGAGGAGGTTGGCAATTTTCTGGAAAAGGCCCTATAGGCAAAGAAGTGGGATGCGAGGTGATTTCAGTAGAGCCGGCTATTGACTTGAGCTGTACAAAGAGATTGTCAATGATGGGTTAGCTGCCAAAAAAAGTGTAAGTTGTGTAAAATTGCAATTATTTGAAAAAATTTTTTGTTTTATAGATGCCCATATAGTTGAATTAGATATGTATGAAGGGTATTTATGTCAAAAAATTAAGTCTGACTTCACTACCACTAAATCAATGAAAGAGTTTGGATGTAATGATGGATCAATTGATTTGATGGTGCGTTATTTGAAAATAAAAACTTTTATATAGATAATATGTGAAGATAGAAATCACACACAAAATCATGTGGGATGTGCTAGTAATGGTGGTAAAATTCTAATCTAGGTTGAATTCAAATCAAATCAATCTATTAATAAACCTATATCTGATTAAAACTCTTCATCCTTCGATACAGAAGCGAAGTCACCCGAATCGGCAATGGAGGATGGTGAAATTGTTTCGGAGAGTTTAAGGACGGTGAAGTTAATTCTCAGCACTCTTTTAAAGAGTGCGACGAAGATATAACCGACAAATGCACAAAATTGCATTTAAAGAAAATCATCCAATCTCACACAGGTGAATCCTTGGGAGATTGCAGTTTCCTCAACACATGTTTTCACATAGAAACTTGCAAGTGAGTTTAATACATTACGTTTTTATTTATAAATAATACTTTTTCTCCTTGAGGAATGTGCATTACGAGGTGGGCACTATTCCAAATATAAATACTAACAAACCAGTAGATGTCAAAACTAAATTGTGCATTAAGTGCAGCATCGATCCAAGTGTGACATTATATCCACCACAATAGATACAATGCGAATTGAGGTAAGGCCGCATTTTGAACATTAAGCATGATTGCTATTTTTAATGATTTTCTATTTCTGGATGTGACTGTGTTAGAGAAATTTGCTGTCGTCAAGGCAGACCCACCATGGGATATACACATGGAATTGCCTTATGATAATGTTTTGTTTGCCATCGTCTTTATGATTGTTTTTTTTTTTCAATGATTGCATTAGGTACTATGTCTGACGATGAGATGCTACAGTTGAGTGTTCCAGCTCTGCAAGACGATGACTTGATATTTCAGTGGTCGCGCCATGGAATTAGGCAGATAATGTCTTTAGCTTTTGGGTTAGCCCCAAACCTAAATCGTGGCTTGGATTGTGATGTCATTGTAGTAGAGGTGCGTGCAACGTAGCATAAGCCTAATGAAATTTGTGGTATAATAGAACGTCTTAGTCCAGATACGTCTAAATCAAGACACATGTAACTTGAATGTTTTGTTTTTTAATTCTAAAATATTCATTTCATTTATTGTTATCTAATTGCTTTTTGCAAATTCATTGTGACAATTAATTTTTCATTTTTAAATAAATATATAGAAAAAAGTTTCATAGTTAAAAAATATCAAAGAAATAAAAATAAAATTAAAATTAAATAAAAATTATTGTTAATGCATTCAAATAATAAATCTGTTTCTGTTTGCCCTACTTTAATACGTGCAAGCAATAACCACTAGGCTATGGTAGGAAAAAGGAAAATATAAATGTTTTCAGCTTCAAACTGCTTTAAAGTTTAACAGCCCTATTCTGGAAACTTGATAATAGTCAACCAGTATTTTTATTATTTGTTTGTGTTTGTTGTAATTTTTTATTTCAAAACAAAATTTGAAACTCAAAAACAAAATTTTTGATGAAATTGTCAATATCTGAAAAGCAGTTGACAATTTTTATCAACATTTATTATTTTTGAGCTTCAAAATTTGTTTTGATAGAAAAAAATTACAACAAACACAAACAAATAATAAAAATACTGGTTGACTATTATCAAGTTTCCAGAATAGGGCTGTAAATATATATTATTATAAGTTCACAAATATATTTTAAAAGTCATCTTCTGTACAAATATCGTTAATCCTTAACGTATAATATAGGTAAAGAAGCTTCTTTGATCGGTCAAAAGTTAAGCGATTTCGTGTTGATGAGTGGACATGTGCCCAGCTGGAAAAAACACGTTCAATTTGAGCGGAAGAAGCAGGTATCTTCAATAATTTTTTAGCAAATCTTGCCAATGTTGGATGCTTCATTTCTGCCATATTCCAAAATACTAAAGGTTTTTCTATGCCTTTTTCGTAAAGCATTTTGAAAAAGGAGGTTCTATTAATGAAGCTATCCCACTCTTCAATACCAGTTCCATTCAAGTTCTTAAACAGCAATTGGCAAACCACATCATTCTGATCACTGTTTAGTAATTTGTTATCAAAATTTGGGTGCAAATAATAAGCCGTTAAAGCATATTCGTTTAGCGCCATATTTTTCCGTGATTTTAATTGTTCAGAAAACTCCCATTCAAACTTTGGTGGTAATTTTAAATTTAACCACATGTCTGCTGCATCAGCTATTGAACAAGTATATGATTGACATTTATTGATAAGTGCACATATGGGGTCCATCAGCTGTATATTGTCTTGATCTTCGTCCATGAAATCATCATCAAAAATAAGTGATGCTACGCTTTGCTTTATTTTTTTATTTTTTGACTCTGCCACAACAAATTTCATATAAGGAAGATTTTCAATTAAATTCTTATACGCATCGCGATAAGAGCACCATCTTGTATCACAGGGAAGTTTGATTCTTTTTCCACCTCTATCAACAAGACTCTTCTCAAAATCTGCTTGCTTAAATTCTTTTAAAATTGAAGTTACTTTTATTGTTAATTCCCTATGTAATACATCTTTTGCAAGAAGATTGGCAGTATGACTACTACAGTTACTATGCCAAATAAAATGTTCAGTTATTCTTCCCATTTTTAACATAGCGCTAGCATTATCCGACACAACCGCATACACATCTGTTGAATACATATCTTTAGCCAAGTCAACAGATTCAGTAACAATATCGGCTAGTTTTTCTGCTGTCTCTGATTCGCCCGTCAAATCCCAAGCTTGTAAGAATGCTTGCTCGCCGTTGGCGTTGTGCAACATTGCAACAACATTTTTGCTATTATTAGAGCAATTTTTCCAGCCATCAATTAATAGCACAGATTCTGAACCCATAGATGCCTTTACTGTCAAAAAGCACTTATCATATGCATTATCCAGCAGCGTTGTTGACAGTGCTTTCCTTCCAGGTAGCTTGTCAATATAAGCTGGGCGCATTTTTTTTATAAACTTTTTGAAATGGAGCGAGTCGACTAACATTAACGGAATGTTACAACCAAAAAAAAACTCTGCAAGAGCGTCGTTTAGTTCCACTTCATCTTTCTCCGATAGTTTGTCAACAAAACATGAAATACATTTGTTTTTATTAGTAGTATTTTGAAATTTCTTTCTTTTTATGGAGCAGTTTGCATTGACAGAACTTTTTTCGCCATTTGGATTTGTTGAACTAGTGTCGCCAATATTTAAAGAAGAAGCAATGAGGGATGTTTTTACTGAATATCCGGCCTCGACATTATTATTTTCATTTGGTGCATTAACCTAATAAAACAAATAACTAAGAAAATGGTAACACGAAAATAAATATTATCTCACAGCTTCATTAAACAGCTTTGGATCCAGTCCGTGATCGTGGGAATCGTCTAGATATTCAATAACATATTCTTCTTCAGATGAGTGCAACTGGACTATCTCCTGTTGATCCTTCTTAACAAATTTGCAAATGTTTCTAAAATAGCAAACAGAATAAGATTATTTAAACATTTTTATAATAATAACAACTTTCCTGTGTGCTTTAAGACGACGAGCAGCTGTGTTTTTCAAAACTTTTTCACAATTTATACAAGAGGCTGCATGTTTATTGTTGAATTTAATCAAATTAAACCCAAGTTCGTAGTATTCCGCATTTTGATGCCTTCCGGACATGCTTTTTGTTTGTTTAATTTGTTGATTTGTGTTAATTCAACGGATTGCTTAAAATAATTTTAGAATCAGCACAATCTAACAAGAACTTCCATTTTCGCAGTGTTGCATTTTGTTGACAATGCATACACAAAGACATTCTCGACACATTCTCTACATTATCGACGCCAAAACGTAGACAATAAAAAACGACGCGTCGAGGAACATCACTGATATTTATTACTTTTTTTGGTATGATCCAAAAATAGCGACAACTCACTTTTTTAATATATTTTTGAAGGATTTTATAAATTTTGATTGATAGCAAGATGTGTAGGCCATTTTTCCAACTTTGAAGGCCTTAAACTTCTAAACCAAGTAAGAGCGGCCCGCAATTTTTTCAGATATGAATTAAGAAAACCAAAATCCATATAATTCGCAAAAATTAAAAATTGCAGTTGTCGCTATTCTTGAAATGTTCCACATTTTGCAAGGTGCAACGTCATCTCAAATGATAACTTTGAAATTAGTATTATATTACTTAATTACAGGTGTTCTTTTAAAAGAGGGCAATACGAAGAAGAAACTTGAAATAGAACTAAAAAAGGGCTTCAAAAACTATAAAATTATTTTCTTTCAAAATAAATGTATCAACAAAAAAAATGCTTCATTAAAATAAGACTAACTTTTATTAATTTGTAATTTAGATGTTTAATGAGTTTTAATTTTTTTTTTATAATTTATTTAAAAATTTGTAGTTTCGATATATTATTTCACGACCTTTGTTTTTATAATAATTATGATTTTTGTTGGGCTCCAGGTCAATTATAAAAATAAAAAACTTTAAATGTTTTTTATTAATTTTTTATTTTAAATTTTCGACCACCGTCGGAGATCATCTTCAGGGAAAAAAAATTTTAAAATTATTGAAACATTATTGTTTTACAAAACAACATTTAAATATATATATATAAAAAAACATTTATAAACATCAAAACACGAAAAACAATAAATTTAACACCTCCACTGTTGGCAGCGTCAGTTCTCCAACTATGTTACAGTTCTTCAACTATGGCAGCGTCTGTTCTTTTACTATAACATAGTTGAAGAACTATAACATAGTTGGAGAACTGACGCTGCCAACAGTGGAGGTGTTAAATTTATTGTTTTTCGTGTTTTGATGTTTATAAATGTTTTTATATATATATATATTTAAATGTTGTTTTGTAAAACAATAATGTTTCAATAATTTTAAAATTTTTTTTCCCTGAAGATGATCTCCGACGGTGGTCGAAAATTTAAAATAAAAAATTAATAAAAAACTCCAACTATGTTACAGTTCTTCAACTATGGCAGCGTCAGTTCTTTTACTATAACATAGTTGAAGAACTATAACATAGTTGGAGAACTGACGCTGCCAACAGTGGAGGTGTTAAATTTATTGTTTTTCGTGTTTTATTAGCGCACTCTCCACTAGACTATAAAGGCCTACAAGTCCTTTGTTTACTGGGGCACCACGAAAAAGACCCCAATTGAAATCAGACCCAATGCAATAAAACCCAATGAAAAAAATTCCAAAGAAAATTAAATAAACCCCGAACGAAAAAAATGATAGAATGCCCAAATATAACGAAATTACACCCAAATGGAAAATAAAATAAGTCCTAAAATTTGACGTTTATTTTACTTTAAAATAACACTCAACAAAAAAAATTAAATAAACTCCAATGAAAATACCCAAAAAAAATTATGTAAGCCCAATATAAAAGAAAGGTTTAAACTTCAAATGAAATTATTGCCGAAATGAATGAAATAACCTCAAATGAATGGTCACTTTTGTAATTGATGAAGGGATATAGCCTCAAGTGACATAATCCCAAAATTTAAATATGATTTGGGGTTTTGGCCAATTTCAAAAAGGTCATAAAACCAAAAAAAAATGACAGTTTATTTTTTAATGTGCACCTTTAACAGAACAAAATTATGACAAAAATGATAAACTATACAAAATGTGAAAAAAGCTTTTATTAAAGTTTTAAGACAATTCCATTTTACCCACTTTTACTATATAATTGGTTTCATGTGTGCCTTTTGCAGAAGGAATAATTTGTAAAAGGCGCAACTACATTGACAAAAATAATGCAAAAATTGATCAAAAATTACAAAACGTAAAAAAAATTAAACTGAATTTTATTGTATGCCACTCTTCTCTAACTTAAATTAAGCAAAACTAATTAGCCCCAAATAAAATTGAATAACCCCAAAATTTAAGAAATGACTGAATGAAATAAAGCCTAAAAAAATCAAAATGAAATAAGCCCCAAATAGAATTTGATATGGGCTAATTTTATAAGGCTTTATCTTCTTCTTATATATAAAAATGGATGTATGTATGTGGGTATGTGGGTATGTGGGTGGGTCTGTGGCTATATCACGTATAGACTCCAAAACCGCTGAACCGATCTTTATGAAATTTTCAGGGAAAATAAAGCCACATCTTGAGAGTGTTCCTGTGAGGTTTGGTAACGATTGGAGAAGGGGGCGTGGTACCTCCCATAAAAGCCAAATTTGCTCCATCGATCACAAACCAAAAAAGGATATATATCAGGCGGTTTCAATCGTAAAAAAACTAAGATTTGGTAATTTTGTTCAGATGGTTACTGTCGGTAACTGTACAAAAAATGGGCGTGGTCGTAAAATAAATACGCCCACTTTTTCGAAATCATGGCAATTCCAGAGTTCTATACACTTTTACAGTGAAACTTACTGGATAGGTGCTCCAAGAGGCAGTCACTATATATAAATGTTTTCACGCCCACTTTTACCGCCCACAAATCAATGTCTATATATATAAAAAGCAAAACGATGTGTGATGTCTATAGACTCCAAAACTACTAAACCGATTGACCTGAAATTTTGGCAGCCGATTTTTTTCAGGTACGAGATGGTTATGGGGAAAAATGTGCCACACCCCCCCTTTTACCGCCCCCAAATCAATAAAAATGTTATATTTCAGTCAGTTTGGGTCGTATAAGGCTAAAATTTTGCAATTTAGTATGTACGGTTACTGTCGATAACTGTACTTAAAATGGGTTTCCACGCCCCCTTTTACCGCCCACAAAGAAATGAAAATGCTTTATTTCAGACGGTTTTGGTCGTATTAGACTTAAATTTGGTACTTTGGTTTGTGAAGTTACTGACAGTAACTGTACGAAAAATTGGTTTCCACCCCCCTTTTTGCGCCCACAAATCAGTGAAAATGCTATATTTCAAGCAGTTTTGGCCGTATGAGAATTACATGTGATACCTAAGTTTGTATGGCTACTTTCGGCAACTGAACTAAAAAAAGGCGTCATCGCTATATAGCCACACCCACACCCACTTTTTGAGAAATCATTAAAACTGACTACTGGGTCTATTGAGCTAAAATGTTGCTTTAGTTTGTACGGTTACTGTCAGCAACTGTACTAAAAATTGATTTCACGCCCCCCTTTTACTGCCCACAAACCAATGAAAACGTTTTATTTCAACGATTTGTATCGTGTTGGACAAAAATTTTGTAATTTAGCTCATATGGTTACTCTCGGCAAGAGCACTAAAAATAGGCCTGTCCCACTTTAGTTAAACTGACTTTTCGGGGGGTCAGCGTAGAGTGAAGCAAAGTGCACCAGGCTTTAGCTAAATTGAGACAAAATTTTGGCAGTCGATTTGTTTCGTGTACGAGAAAGGGAAAGGGAAAAGTTTAAGGGAAATAATTTTGCCGCACCACTTTTTACCGCTTACAAAACAACAAAAATTCTATATTTCAAACAGTTTTGATTGTATTTGACTAAAATTTGGTAATTTAATTCATATGGTTACTTTTGGCAGTTATACTGAAAATGGTGATTATTTTTGGCATTTCTTGACATTTTCGTATATGGCATTAAGGCGGTCTGGAGCCGAACAACGTCTGCCGAGGAATACAAGTCTTATGTAACCACTCTTGATGTAACCACTAACTGCAAAAGCGGGTCGACCGATTTAAACGGAAATTTTAGGGTACTATGCCTGGCATCATACAATGAAATCAATTAAAAATTGCACATATGGCTACCTTTCATATGACATAGCATTTATTTGCAAAAATTCTTCCAGCTAAGCGCAAAAATTATTTTACTGGTTTTGTCATCAAAACAACAAGGGTACCCTTTCTGATTTTTTTCGCGAAATTTATTTGTTCCAAAATGTTGTTTTTATATTTTTTACAAAAAGTCAAAAATAATTTATGTGAAAATTACTCCAATATCTCTTTCCAATCAAATTTACAACATTTGCTGCCAAAGCCTATATCTCAAATAATCAAAATTTATGACTAAAAATCTATTTTTTCATACAATTGACAATCTATAGTTATAAAAATCATTTTCTGTTTGTTTGTTTGTTTGGCCTTTTTACAAATCTAAACGGCCCAACGGATTTTTCTCAAACTAGGTACACATATTAAATGTATTCTAACTTAAAATGTTACATACTTATTTTTTGCCACGCCCCCTCCGAACTTTTTCAACTAACGGCAATTTTGTTAGGAGTAAATAATTTTTTATCGGAGTTTTTTTTTTAATTTAAAAAATTTCTGTTATTTTGGCATTAAAAACACTCACATACACTCAAAATTGTAGAAATTTTCAGTACAACGACTTTTTCATAAAACATCGTTACCAAAGAATGAGAAAAAACGCCATGAAAATCAAAGTTTGGTCTTTGGATGCAAATATCTCCTCTGTCCATTAATATATTTGATTCAAATTTTTTTTGTTCAACAGTTCAATAAATATACTTTACAAAAATGGGTTGAACTGTACCTTTTGGTCAGTGAAACTATGTTTTATAATTATGTCAAGAAAGGTCCAAAATATTGACTTTTTACTCAAAAAATTACTCAAAAATTGTTTTTGTTGTAAAAATGAAATCAATTAAAAATTGCACATCTGACTAACTTTAATATGACATAGCATTTATTTGCAAAAATTCTTCCAGCTAAGCGCAAAAATTATTTTACTGGTTTTGTCATCAAAACAACAAGGGCACCCCCTTTGATTTTTTTGGCGAGATTTATTTTTTTCAAAATGTTGTTTTTATATCTTTTACAAAAAATTCAAGTCTTAAAAGTAATTCATGTGAAAAAATTACCCCAATATCTCTTTCCAATCAAAAGTAATGGCTTTTATGATTAAGTTACTTTATGATTTATCGAATAGCTTTGGAATTATAGGTAGCACAGAGTTAGTATTTAACCACAATTTAAACATGCTATGTACAATGTTAACATTTGATGGGTGTTTGGAAACGGGGCGGGGCAGCAACGCGCCGGGTTTCAGCTAGTTTTATAATGAAATAAGACCCAAACATGGGCTGAATATCTCAATATTCATTAAATAGTCCGCAAAAACTATTTTAAATGAAGTATATAGTTAAGAAGTAATTAATAAAGTATATAACTTTGGAATAGTTTGAAATATTTAAAAAAAAATTTTCACTGAAATTATTTTTTAATCTTTAGAACTTTGTAAAAAATATAAAAACAACATTTTGAAAAAATATTTTTTCATCAAACAAATGATAGGATCAAAATGTTTAATGATAGAAACTGTTTAATGAATTGAAGGGTTCGGGGCAACAAGGTGCTAACCCACATAAAACACGTTTGGAGATAAACGCATTTGAAAGTTTGACGGCTTTTATAAATCGCAATTTTAAATATTTGTTATTGTTTATATTTTTTCCATAAAGAGCGTTTTATTAAATTGTTTTTATAATTTTAATTTTTAAAATCCTGCATGCAATGGTATTTGCGTACTCAGAACATTAAAATCCTTTCGAAAAAAATCACATGTAAAACTCTCAATGCAGCCTGTTAGCCCCACCTTTTAACTTTTTCACGGTTTTTGAATTTTCCTTGCAAAACTTGCGAAAAAGAATACAAAATATTCAAAATCAAATCATTGAAAGTTTAACTTGTGAATTAGCTAACCCACATAAAAATTACTTTAATTTACTACCACCGACATACGAAAGATTTAAAAGTTCTGAGTATGCAGATACCATTGTATGCAGGTATCTAAAAATGAAAATTCAAAAACAGTGAAAATGTTGAAAAGAGCGGCTAACAAGCGACATTGAAACTTTTACAAATGAATTTTTTGGCAAGAAGGAGCTAACCCACATATAAATTACTTTAATTTACCACCACCGACGTAGTAAAGTAAAGTTTTGAGTATGCAGATAGCATTGTTTGCAAGATTTCTAAAAATGAAAATTAGAAAATAGTGACAAAGTTAAAAGGTGTGGCTAAGAGGCGACATTGAAAGTCTTCCATGTGAATTTTTTCGGAAGAATTTTACAGTTTTGAGTATGCAAATACTATTGTGTACAGGACTTCTTAAAATAAAAAGTAAACAAATAACTTTATAAAACTCTCTTTAAGGGAAAAATATGAACAATTAAAAATTTTCAAAATTGCGATTTATAAAAGCCGTCAAACTTTCAAATGTGTTAAACTTGTTTTATGTGGGTAAGCACCTTTTTGCCCTAAGCTTAAGACTAAATTATGTGCAGCAAAAAGAATATACGCTTGTAGCTCGCTAACGAATAAAGATATCAGAGGTTGCTGAGATTTTTTTTTTTTTTGCATACAAAACTCAATTTTGCTTTCAGTGTGTTTTAGCACCTAGTTGCCCCAAATCCTTCAATTATGTGTCAAAATGAAGCAATTTTTACACATAAATGATAAGCCATATGAAAGAAACAAATTTTCGAAACAAACAAATTTACATCAAAAACAACTTTTGGCCTATTTTGTATAAAATAGCAAAAAGTGTAAATTTTGCCGGTTTTTGGAAAAATATATAAAGCATTGAGTTAGTGAGGTAACGTTAAATTTTATAAAGTAATTTAATTGAGCTTTCAGACAACAATAATTTTATTATAATCGATTGGAAAATGGCGGAGATATTTGCTTGCAAAGCAGAACTTGAAATTTCACTCGTTTTTTTTCTCATTCTGTGACGATGACCTCGCATTAAAAAAATGCGTTGTACTGAGATAATCTATAGTTTTCAAGATATCGCACAAATTTTTATGTCATAATACTTAATTACATAATTAATATGTCAAAACGCCAATTTTTTTGACTTCCACTATCCTTACAAAATATTTTCGAAAAAGCTTTCGCTTACCGTTATTTTTACTAATCAACCACTTTCATACAAAAATACGTTGTACTGAGAAAATCTATAGTTTTCAAGGTATCGGTAAAATTTTGATGTCATAGTAAGTGGATTTTTTTTTTATTTCCACTATCTATAAAAAATATTTTCGAAAAAACTTTCGCTTACCGTAATTTTTTTAATAAACCACTTTGAATACAAAAATACGTTGTACTGAGAAAATCTAAAGTTTTCAAGATATCGCAAAAATGTTGATGTCATAATAACGGGACTTTTTTTCCACTATTTGTACAAAATATGTGCGAAAAAGCTTTCGCTTACCGTTACTTTTACTAATAAACCACTTTTCATACAAAAATACGTTGTACTGAGAAAATCTATAGTTTTCAAGATATCGCAAAAATTTTAATGTCATTATAACGGGAACTCTTTTTGAATTCCACTATCAATACAAAATATTTTCGAAAAACTTTTGCATACCAGTATTTTAACTAATAAACAACTTTTAACACAAAAATACGTTGTATTGAGAAAATCTATAGTTTTCGAGATATCGCAATAATTGTGTAAAAAATTCCAACATCACAGTATATATTCACATATGTTACATACAAAAATGTTTATTGTAGGGTATTTTGTGCATCTTATCAATGTCTTAAATTCCCTCCTACACCATACTTTTCCATCTCTTATAGTTTAGGAATTATTAGGAAAATTCCCTTTAAGCGCTCATATTTCAGATCAAAGGTCATCAATCGAAAAACCAACAAAATTGTGCACGCCTCCCCATCCAGCTCTTTCATTCGATACCTCATTCATCATTCTACACCCCGCTAATCCTGACATCTCAGAAATCCTTACTGAAATAAATATATAGATTTTTTGATGGAAATCCTGGTGTCATTACAAAGTTTTGGTTGGTTGATGTTGCGAACCATTATAATCGGCTCTCCAATTTTTGGCTGCAATACGTGTGGTGGTTTAACTGGCAAATCAAGTGGGTTTAAAAATTCGTTGGGATAATTTACCACTTCATCCTGATTCATGATAGTATCCACTAATTTGAATGGGAATAATGGACCTGGTATTTCTTTTAAAATAGCCTTGTTAAGATCTTTGACATCTTTGTTCCTCCCGGCCAGTATTGATCGCTCGTTTAACCCTACGCACAGTGTTGCGAGCCCATACAAAAGTTGGACAAAAATAGAAGGAGTCGTCCGATTTGGATGAAATTTGGAGTGGTGAATTATTTAAGGTCGCTGATATCAAATATGAAAAAAAATTAATTCCATCATGTCTAAATTAAGGTTATAAATTTCAATTTTTGAGATTTTTAAGTTTTTTAAAAAATTATTACCATATTTAAAATTCTTAAATTTACAATTTTTTTTTAATTTTGGTTTAATATATGGTTTATGATTTATCAAAAAAAAATTATTTCTTTGAAATATGTTATATAGTTTAAAAGATTTAAATATTTTTGTAAGAGTATTTTTGTACTAAACTATGCTGGAAAAACTTATATATTTTTAATACATTGACGTTTTCTTCTTTTTGAAAGATATTCGCTTTGAATAATGAAATGCAAATATTAATTTTACTAATAATTATTTAATATTTTCTTTATGTACATTATTTGAATTAAAAAAGTGCTAATCTTCATCTTTATTTTCATTATAAATATACAAATTGATGTTAGAATCTTCCTCAATTATCTTTTTATTATATTTACTTTTTCTTTGAGAAGATAAAAGAGGGTCTGATGAGATTACCAAATAGGTCATAAGATCTGTATTGGAATTTTCTCTTCAGCACTTTTGCGTGTGATTAAGACGAGTATATCGAATATTTTTGTGGCTTCCTTCTAAAGCTTCTTCAGATAAAGTTCCTGCGAAAATAATTATTGTGAAAAAATATATCTTAGATCGAATTACTTCAAACTACAATATTAAAAGTTTAGTCACCTATTGCTAAATCGAAACATTTTACTACTTCGCATCCATGTACTAAAACTTTGTGTACAGAGCAAGGCATATAATACCAATTGTAGCACTCTATGTACAAGTTCCTCGTTTTTCTCAGCAGCTTACTAAATTCATCAAATTTAATGATTTTGCCACATGAGAGGATTCTTAACACTAATGCAAAGTTGTATATAAGATCTTTGTTAAGTCCTGTGATTTCTGCAGATACTTCATAGTTTAAAAAAAACTTCCTAGCCGTATTTCCGTCGTTTGTGGTGCCATAACCTGTTTTTACATAATCCACTAGCAGGCCCAGTCTCTCTCTAAACTCTCTTTGTATTCGTGTTTTAGTTTCAGCAAAAACCGTTTTATGTTCTGCTCTTACTTGCCAGTTTTTAAATGCCAATCGATAGGCTATATGCAGTAAACATTCAAAAAACCTTATCCAACAATGTAGTGTTGAAAGTCCATACTCATAATGATTTATATTTGGAGTTTTAACCAAATCAATTCGATTCATTTCAATAGGACTTGCTTTGCATATAAAACATCTACTTGTTGAATTGGTTTCAGTTAGAATATTTGCAATGGCACCATCTATCATTGTACAGTGCATTATGTATGAGACCTCAATAGGTCTTCCATCAAGATCGATTATGTCGCATTCTAACTCATTTATCTGGTTTTTCATAGCAGCATTTTCTTCAATAATAATATTTTTATTTTCTTTTGCCATGATAAATTTCACAGGTCTACAGAAAAGAGTGGAAGAGCATTTTTCATTGACCCAAATTTCATTTCTGGATGTTGAGTCAATTAATCTAAAGTAATAAAAATGTTTTTTTACTATATAAAATTATACAAAGGTTACTCACTTTATTGGAACAAAAGCAATTAAAAATAAGAAGAAAAACTCTGCTTATACCGACTATGGCCAGAACTTCCATCCATACCCCACTTGCAGATAAGTGTAACTTTGTTTTGGAGTAAATTAGGTTTACATAAACTCAAAACGCTTTCTGCTGTCTTTCGCATTAAAGGTTTTAAAGAAACTTCAGCAGAATTTTCTGAAGCTATTACTGGCGGTACTAACGTTTTTTTTAAGTTCTGTATAGCATAATAACTAGGAAAGCAATTTTCATGCAATTTGTTCACTGTTTTTCGCAAAATATTGTACTTTTCTACAGAAAGGTTCAAATCCATATACAGCGTTAATGCCTCCATTGGTGACAAACTTTTTTTTTCTAGACTCACTTTCAGGATTGCTATTTGTTTTAGCAAATTGGGAAGCAAAATCTAACTCTTCCGCAGAATATTCACCAGCTATATCAGCTTTCTCCTTTTTTTTTGTTTTTTCTGAAGCCAAGTGAAATTGCATTTGAGGCCTTCCGCGACTTGTGCTAGGTTGCTAAATTATAGATTAATTTTAACTTTTTATATTAAAAATATTTTATTTTCTTTAAAGCTGTTTACTTACATCATCTGGATGTGGAAATTCGAAAGCTTTGAGATTTAGCCAATTCGAATTTTTATTTTAAAATATTATTTTTTGTAACCACACTCAATCCACTTCCTTTGAAGTTTTTGACAAAAAACGCGTACTTTTTGTTTTACTTGATTTTCATCAAATACTCTTTCATCAATTTTTTCTTTAACAAAAGCTACGATGAAAGATACTTTATCTCGTGGTCCAGCACTAATCCAACTATTAAATAAATCGGAATTATTAAAAATATATGACATTTTTACTACAAATCTCGCGTTAAACTTTTATGTAAAATGTTTAATTAAAAACGGTAAATGCATTGTGGGTGGCAATAGTAATCATAGGTGTACTCTACTTAAAAAAAACTTACGTAATTTCCAGTAATTGTCTAAAAAACTATTACGTTAATATATGTTTGCAAAAAAAATATATATATTTCCGAAAAATACAATTAATTAAATATGAATCTTTTATTTTTTAGTTAATTTGTGCCCAATAATTATTGCAAGATCTTTAAAGCCCTTCTTTAACTTGTAGGGTACAAATTTTTAAAATTGTTCGCTTATTTCTAAAATGAATTAAGTTTTTTTTCCGGTATGATATATTTCCTGTATATATTAAAATACATATTATTCAAAAAATGTCCTTTAATTTAAAAAAAAAACATAAAAAAACAGACTTAGATCATTTTTTAATAAAATAGATAAGAAACATGTCTGTTTACATTTGTATTGCTGTTAAAACAATAACAATTTTTCGAAAAATTATGAAAAATTGCATTTTGGACCATTTTTAAAAATACGATTACTCAAAGAATCGGACGTATTTGGAAAAGTTTTTTATAGATTCTAAAAGATAATAAACCATACTTACAATGTTTGTTGGTTTCAAAGGTGATCTCAGCGGAACTTGGAAGAAGCTGACTAATAAATTTAACAAAATTTTTTATTTTTCCATAGTTTTATCAATTTTTGAAATTTTTGAAAAAAATTCAATTTAACTTTTTTCTTCCCAATAACAAAAACCTTATTTTTTACTATAAATTAACTTTAAATGAAAATTAAAAATATTAAAATATCTTAAAAAATGAGTTAACAAAAAAAAATTTGCCTAAGTGCTCGGAAACGAAAATTGTACCATAAAAAAACTATGAAATTGTATTGACTTTAAACAGGTGTAGCGTCTCCAAAAATTATTTAATGGAACTAAAAATTTAAATTCTTCTTAATTGGAGTATTTCCTTTACAACGATACCCATTTTGTATGATTTGATGAAAAAAAATTTTTGATTTTTGTCCACTAGACGCAACACTGTGCGACGTTCCATAACCGGGTACCCGGGTACTTTTTTGAACTTTAAAGTGCTGCTGTTCTTTTATTATTGAAGATATCAACATGAAACTTCGGATCATCAGAGATTTCGGCTAAACTTAGAGACTAGAAAAAAGTTTATCAAATTTGGTTAAATATATTAACTAAAAAATGAGTTTAAAATGTTTTTGCATACAGGGGTCCATGACCAGGGTACCGGGCTAGCTTAGTGCAAATTACCTAATATTCCAAAGAAAAAACTTTTGTTTTATTTTTATTTTGTTTCAAAATGTTTATTGATGTGTAAAAAATGAACTGTAATTGTTTTTTAGTTAAATTATTTATATTTTAATAATTTTAACTTTATTTCTAATATTTGATGTCTTATGTTGAGTCATTGTTGAAACATGGAAAACATTTTGATATTGTTTGAGTATGTTGATCGCAAATTGGTTTCTTGCAAACGTTGCAGACTTTTCTCGTCTTTCTTTTCCTGTTGTCTGGCAAAGAAGCGCACAAATAGCAGCATCCTGTTATTGGCTTCCTGCCATCAGTAGAAGCAGCCGTAGAAGTAGATGGTTGCTCGGTATAGGTTACCGTCTCCACTGGTCTTCCCAAAAAGCTCTCAATTGCTGATTTGGTGGAAAAATGGCGCGTTACTTGGCGATTAGCTACTCTTTCTTCTAGTATTGGCGCACACAAATCTCCAGCAAGTTTACGCAAAAAGCTGGAGAAATATAATATAAGTAGATGATCACTATAAAGAAAATTTTGTATAATCCAAAATTTTCGTAATTACTTTAGACACACAACTGCATTCTTAGAGATATATGGGGACGTTCAAACTATATAGAGAATTTTAACACAAAACTAAGTTTTATTAATAGTCTGGTATGAAAAATAGATTTTTAGCCATTACTTTTGATTGGAAAGAGATATTGGGGTAATTTTTTCACATAAATTATTTTTGAGACTTGACTTTTTTGTAAAAAATATAAAAACAACATTTTGGAAAAAATAAATTTCGCGAAAAAAATCAAAGGGGGTACCCTTTTGTTTTGATGACAAAAACAGTAAAATAATTTTTGCGCTTAGCTGGAAGAATTTTTGCAAATAAATGCTATGTCATATGAAAGGTAGCCAGATGTGCAATTTTTAATTGATTTCGTTTTTACAACAACAACAATTTTTGAGTCATTTTTTGAGTAAAAAGTCAATATTTTGGATCTTTTTTGACATAATCATAAAACATATATACACTGACTTAACGGTACAGTTCAACCTATTTTTGTGAAGTGATTTTATTGAACTTTTGAACAAAAAAAATTTGAATGAAATATATTAATGGACAGCGGAGATATTTGCATCGAAAGACCAAACTTTGATTTTCATGTCGTTTTTTTCTCATTCTTAGGCAACGATGTTTTATGAAAAAGTCCGTGTTGTTTGATATGGAACAGTTCTGTTATTATCATAAAATATAGTGTATCCCGCGAAAGCACTAACATCGAGCATATCGATGGCCAAACGACAAAGGCCACCTTTTTGTGTGTCTCTGTGTGGTATACTCCCGAAGCGTCTGGTCCATAACATCCACGCCACCTTTCGTTTTGTTATAAAAATTTATGATTTCTGGTTTGCCGTTTTCTTCTACAGTTGCATCATCATGCAGAGTCGACAACAATATTACGGAATTTGTTTTCCTCTGTTTGTATGAAACCATTGCCAACTTCTCGTGGAAACCAAATTTGCTTGTCCCAACGGTCCAACTCTTGTCGTCTTTTAGTTCTGTTGGTATATAAGCTTAGTTTCGCCGCAGTGTTCCAACAATGCTAAGTTTGACGGATATCAGCTGCTTTGCCAGTGGCAGCGTCGTAAAAAAATTATCCATGGTGATATTACGTCCGCTATTGTGGTATGGCCCAACCAAATCTCTGACTACTCTTTCGCCTACACCGATTTCGCGACCACTGTCTTGTTTGCCAGTATATATTTGGCCATGAAGAGGATATGAATTTTTAGCATCGCATATCCACCATAACTTGATCCCGTATTTCGCAGGCTTCGATGGAATATACTGGGTAAATTTTGTTCTGCCGCGGTACGGATACAATTGTTCGTCGATTGTTAAATTTTCTGTAGGCGCATAATATTTTGCGAGATTGGCGTTCAACATAATCCAAATATCTCGTATTGTGCGCTGCCTCTCGTTTCTTGTTCTCGCGTCATCAAAACGTATAAAACTAATAAGATCCCAGAAGCGGTTTAATCCCATTCTTGCACGAAATAGAGGATGAGACAATTGCGTCCATAAGTCCCTTGCATTTTCATCATTGGAATGATTTGCCCCTGCCATTATCAGCATTCCAATGAATGTGTATATTTCTGCCACTGTCGTATCCTTCCACTTCAATTGACGCTTTGTTGGGTTTGCTGCATTGTAGGCATCATGAGTTGAATTGGCTTTTTTGTTGGTATGACGCACGATTATATCGACCATTTCTATTGTAAAATAACTCTTGAAGCATTGCATACCAGTCATACTTTCCGTCATTCGTAATGGACCACTGCGAGTTCTTACGATGTTGTGACTCCTTATTTGTTGACAAACAGGTGCTGTTGGTTGCCATTGAGTACCATCACGTGCAATCAGATAGTATCTGTTGTGCTTGATGTTGGTGCATTTTCTTCAACCATATCAGTTTCGCTGTCACTTTCATCTTCAAATACATCTTGCTCAATTTGCATTGGCGTGTCAATAGCGGCTGGAATTTCGTTGTCATTGTCTTCACTTTCTGAGTCTTGCACTTCTCCCGTAAATACCTCTACTTCTTCCTCAATTGGCTCTAAAGCAGTGCTGATCATTTCATAGAACAATTGTTTGCGCTCAAATCACATGTATTCTTACGCTCTTGCTTTTAGTCGTCACTGAACCAGCGCCGAATGAACATCAAGCGGACGTATGCTTATTTTGTCTGTTTTTTTTCTTTTTTTTTATTATAATGCACTGAAAAAAATTAATAGCAATGTACGACAAGTATTTTATGATTATAAATGCGTATGGTAATCCCCAATGCCTTATTTGTTATAAAACATTTAAAGAAAATAATTTAAATGTTTGTAAACGACATTTTCACTCTTTTCATGACAATTTTAATGAATTAAATGAAAATGAAAAAGAAAAGCAGTTTGCTTCAAACAAACTAATTTTTATTGAAAAATTAAAAGAATGGCCGCTCTTGCGTCCAAATTCCTATCTGAGTGCACTGCCATGAAATCTGCGGAGCAAATAATTAACAAGATTCGCGGTGGACATAACCATCTTACCCACAGGAAGTTTAAAAAATTTTTAAAAAGTAAGAATGCTTCCCACAGTGATTTAAAAATGTTTTCCGAAGTCCGGTGGTTAAGCCGTGGTTTATGCCTTAATAGAGTTTTTGACCTAAAAGAAGAAATTACAGAGTTTTTTGAAATTGAAAGCATGGAAGAGTATTATTTTTTAAAAGACGATGAATTTATTTTAGATCTTGCGTTTTTAGCAGACACAACTTCATATCTTAATGAATTTAATTTAGAGCTTCAAGGAAAGGGAAAAAATATATCTGAATTGTACAAAACTCTTTTCAATTTTAAAACAAAATTATATTTGCTACTGCTCCAAATCCAGTTCGACGATTTTTCAAATTTCCCAAAAACTTTACAAATATGTGGCAATAAAAATAATTTTAGAAAATATGAACATTTAGTTATATTTGAAACCCTTTTTTATAATTTTGAGGATAGGTTTCAAGATCTGCAAAATATAAAACAATTACTAGATCTCTTCGAGAATCCGTTTTCATGTGAAGTTAGCAACTACGAGTATCAAGTACAAGTAGAACTAATAATACTTCGAAGTGAGGTGCAAGCACCAAGCAGAACGGAAATTATAGATTTTTGGAAAAGTTTAAATCACGCCATATATCCTGAACTAAAAACAATTTCACTAAAAATATTATCGTTTTTCCCAACAACCTACCTTTGTGAACAAATTTTTTCAGATTTAAAATTTATTTGTTCTAAACAACGTAACGCATTAAGCTCTGTAAATTTAAAAAATATCTTACTAGTACGCAATTGTCACGAAAGCGTAAATATAGAAAAATTTATTTCTGGGTAATGTATTTAATAATGCATTACCTTGTAATATATAAGGCTCATTCTATATTGAATCGATACCAATTTCGACATGGAAAGGTTTCAATAAAAAAATTTGCTAAATATGCAACAATTTTTTTAACTCATAATTGGACAACATAATAAATCCAACAGATTAAATATATTTTAATAATATGTAAATACAATGAAATCATTAATATTGATTGAAAAAATCTATTATTTTTTGTTTTTTATAGAATAAAAAAGCCACCCTAATGTATATATGTATTTACTTTTTTCCTTTTAAAAATTGAATTACTGTTCAATTTTTATTTCTTAAAACGGTGTAGTATTTATTTATTTTTTCCGATAGTACTTAACTTTTTACATAAAACATTCACATTATCATATTTTAAATATAATATAAATTCATACAGAAACTAATATTCCTACCAACCCGTTCAACATTTCTTACAGTGCAATTCTCTTTTTCTCACCAACACAACTACATTTCAACTTTTGATCAGCACTGCTCTAAAGCAGTGTCGGGCAGTTTTGCACACCTATACTTTCTCATCTTGAGTATGTATTAATGAGCGCTTTAAAGCTCACACTGAAAACAAATTAGTTCTAAAGCGCTTTTTGCAGAAATTTTACTAGGCATTATGGAATATTTTTTTGCTCGGATTTGTATTGCGAAATTAAATACATAAGTAGTGGACGGAATGTCAAAAGAAAACAGACCGACAGACGGATAATGTGAGATACAGATAAGCAGACGGAAATGTAAAAAGGCCTGCTAATAGTAAAAAACAAATGTTTTTTTTGTGTGCTTATGCTGCTTTTTGTGATTTTCCAAGGCTAAATTGACAGAGTAAGATGCTTTCATTATAGGTAGTTGGAACTGATCACTATATGATATGATATGTGGACATGCCGCTTTTTAATAATTAATTAATTATTCCATCGCATGCCCCACAATTACCTTATATTGGCCTTACAAATAATGGTAATGCCTTGTTATGCATAATTTTTTAATTTTACCTCTTTTATTTTTTAAAAATAAAAATTTTTTTCATACATACCTTCAAAAATTTTGCATACATACAATTTTATACAGTGTAATCTTGCGTTATATCTGTGTCGATGCACAATAACAGCTTAAGTCTTATTTCAAAGTTTCCAGAAATCTTGCTTCAAAGTTTTCAATCGCCATACAAGTTATATGAAAGGTTATTTTGTTTTTGCGTCATATCTTTAGCTGAGGTCATGCTAGAAGTTCTAGATTTTGTGTGTTCATAATGATATATACGTTGAACACAACTATATAAATAACTCAGTTCTGTCTTCAATCGACTTAAGCTATTATTGCTTATCGACACAGATATAATATAATATATTCAAGGCACACGCAAGCGCAGATCTTATCTGCTTGACATTCGCTTGAACACTGAAGCTTTGATCGTTCTGTAGGTGAGATAAATACATATTTTACTGCACAAACACAATCTCAAGTGTGCAAAGCTGCCCGACACTGCTCTAAAGCGTCGTCATCCTCAGTCATATTATTAAGTATAGACTCTGTTTAAAATCGGCATATCGCGGCGTCCAGGAGATAGATCGTTCCTTTCTAATTGCAAGAAAGGGTGTAAGAATCTAGTTAGACCAACTAAACATATATAGAACTTAATAATTGAAACAATCTTATTGTGATTTTACGAACATCCAGTTGGAAAACCAAAACTACAATATTATTTTCGATTTTTGAGAATATTTAATGGGATGAAATATTATGTTAGAATTTTGTATAAAATATTTCATGTATTTGAGAATAGTTAACAATAGAATTGAGAAGTTTTTACTCTAATTGAGTTAGAATAGAATTGAGAAGTTAACAATAGTATAAATAAGATTTTTGTAGAGTATTTAATGATAGAACATTTCGTGTAATTTATGAGAATATAAAAATGAGAATATTTCTTCTAATTTATTAGCGAGAATATTTAATGATAGAATATTTTTGAGAATTTTCTTAAGATTTTAGGGATAATCTATGATTTTAGAAGACGATTACAACCTTACCAATCTGTGGTTTTTAAGAATAAGAAAGATTAAGATTAAGGGAAGTGCAGCCATAGCTTAAGGCGATGTTCAGTATACACTTCCAATACAAGTTCGAAATATCTAAAACAAGCGTAAGGTTCGATACAAAAGGTAAGATTTGATAACAAAAGTACATAAGGTAATTCATTTCAATTGGTATGTTTACGTGACTTTTAGTACATAAGAAAAAACTGAAAATCAGCAAGAAACGGAGTACGAACGATCGTGACGTCGACAGACTCAAAATATCTGCTTCTGGCTTCTTCACTCAAACGCATATATTGTCTTTCAGTTAAATATTCTATTTTGCGATTCATTTTTCTTCAACTTTATTGTTCAACTGTTCAACTTATACTGAAGAAATCATTGAAATGTATTTTTTTTTCTACCGTAGCTGAACATTTGCTACCTAAAAACACAAACAAAAAAACACAAAAAATACAAACACAACATTTGCTAAATAAAAACACAAACAGAAACATAAAACCAGTTTCTGTTTACTTTTGTGTGCCTTTTAGGTAGAAAATGCCCATAGAAACCAATTTTATCTTACAAACATGAAATTTGTACAGTTGAGATGTAAAAATTAAGCGTTTCTAGTAATCTGTGCATATACATATTATTTTATTTGAATATAAACGAAAAAACTTCACTAGGGTACCCTGGTTATGGACTCCCGTTCGTCCAGGTGGGTATGGACCGTAGGGTTAACCAAGCATGATTTTTGTACTGTTGTACTATTTTTGGGAACACGCAACGAATCAGATCTTCTTTTGATTGAATGAAACGGCAAAAATCGTTTGGAAGTTTACGAAAAACAATTGAATTTATTATTTCGTCCAACAGATGCCGAACTGCCGGCTTTGCGGAACTTAAATGCGCTCATCGTCACCGTTTATATGCGTTATTGGTGTGAATGAACTTTGCCATCGGCTGCGGCGAAAAATGATCTCCGATTAATTACACTGTGCATGAATCGGTCACCTTTTTTTTTTTTTTGCAAACAAGCTAGGGACATATTATTTCAGTATAATTCGAGGACGCTGAATTTAAGGGCGTTTAACGTTTTTTTAATTCTTCGGCTCGTTTTCGAGAAATGGAAGGTTCAAGGTCAAGTTCATGTTGATGCGGTTTTTGTTAGAAAAACGTTTTTCTCGTTAACTTTATCGACTTCATGTCAATGAGTGAAACATTAAGAATTACCTAGAGAATAATATCTTGAGTGAAACATTAAGAATAAGGAAAATAATTTCTTAAAACAGTTAAACCCTTAAAACCCAACTCTTATGGTCCAAATTGGCCTCATAAATAAAAACAAAACCCTTTTTTTCATATAAAAGCTTTAATCTTTTTGACGGAAAAATATACTCCTGATATAGTGGCGCTAAATGAAATTACAAATTAAACCAAATTAACCATCCTTCTGTGTCCCTTAAACGACCTGAAAGGTATAAAAACTAAGTTTTTCATACATATTTTTCTTAATTTTCTCAGATATATACATCTATTTCTTCTGCTTCTTCATGTTAATTCCAATAAATGTCTCCTAAGAGAGCATTTACTTTTTTACCACTGCACAAGTGCTTGAGTATCGCTGTCACCTGATGGAAACGTTCGCCTTGAGTATCACGGAATAAGTACCGGAACCACGGTTGCCACCTCAAATTCCCATAAAAAATACCTTTTTCCCACGAGAACAAAAAAAAATTACCACAACAATTCCCATACCAAAATACTAAAAAAAATCCCACGGCTATTAAAAAAATACCACAAAAAATACCACAAGTATTTAAAATTACCATAAAAATACCACGCATTAAAAAATACCACAGAAAATACCATACGAATTAAAAAATACCACAAAAAATACCACAAGTATTTAAAATAACCACAAAAATACCACGCATTAAAAAATACCAGAAAATTTATTAAAATTTAATTTATTAAAACGTAAATATTGCATACTTTTTTTACATTGAAACGCAAACAAATATTACACGTTAAATAAATAAAACATGTACAATTTTGCTCAAAAATTACAGTAAGACAAACAAATTAAAATTAAAGCGTAAGACAAACAAATTAAAGAAAGTCCGTACATGTTTTTATTATTTTTAAAATATGCCACATTTTATTCAAAATAGAGTTCTTAAAACAAAACTATTATTCTGACTGATTGAATTCAAAGGTTTAACAGAACAGAACCGTTATTTCATTCAAAATTGTGCGACTCAAGTAGCATTTCTCAATTAACCGTGCTTAGCAGCAAAGATATAAATAAATAATAATAAAAGAATACATAAGAAAAAATGTTCTGCATTCCACTTCCGAGTGGAAGTTAAAATAAATCATAATTGAATTCGATATTTGGTGTTCTGTGATGATATATATAACTTTTTTCGTAATACAATTGATTATATTAATAAATTAAATAAAATATAAAAAGAAAACAATATGTAGAACACCAAATATCAAATTCAACTATGATTTATTTTCACTTTCACTCGGAAGTGGAATGCAGAACATGCCTGATAATTGCATTTGTGTCTGATTTTAATCTTTATGAATTAGTTTTACTCACTGCTATTATTTTGACTGCAGTTGTATTTACATTTAGCTGTCGATTTCTTAATTTTGTTCATTTTGTTAGAATAAGTTAAAGTCGTACATATTATTTTTAAACAAATTATAATGATTTTTGTTAAATACAACCTTGTAAATTTTTTTGTTTGTGATAAGCGTTTTGTGTGAATAATAGCGGCGACCAAATCCGTCGAAGCTATGTTTCTAAGTGTAGTTTTATTTAAATTTAATACGTTCAATGTGTTGCTGCGGGTGCTTTTTTTAATTTGGATGCATTTATTACACATTCAATATATAAAATAAGTAAAATATGTAAAAATATGTAAAATGATATGTAAAAATATGTAAAAAAACGTGCAGAGATATTTGTGCAAAAATAACATTTTAAAACTGCTTATTTAAGGAAGTTTTCCGCAAATATTGATTAAAAATCCTTAAAACTTAAAAATTCCCGAAAAAATCCCACGTGAATTAAAAAATACCATGAGAAATTTTAATTCCCACGGCAATTAAAAATTCCCAAAAAAATCCCACGTGAATTAAAAAATACCATGCTGAATTAAAAAATACCATGGGAATTTTTAATTGCCATGGGAATATGATATTCCCAAATATGATATTTTTCTACTAAAGGTGGCAACCGTGACCGGAACGCACAGCAGCTAAAATCGTTCGGGCAGCCGAAATTAATCTTGTCCAAAATTTTCATAATTTCATAGATAAAAATGTGTACTATTTTAATAATTTTCAATATTTATTTATTTGCTTTAACAATTCAGCTGAGTTCTAAGGAAGCAGTAAGCTGGTTTCTATGAAAAACTGTATTAATATTTATTTCCATAAATTTTACAGCAGCTACGTGCTATACGTTACGACTAATCTTATCATTTTTATTGCCATTTTATGTGACGCTATTTATCGGTGAGGTTTTACAATTCATTTTTTGACGTTTTACAACTCAAATAAAATTCAGAGACGAATAAAGCAATGAAATCGTTTTGCTTTGCTTGTTGGAGGTTTTTATGTTTTATATTATTATTTTTATTTTTTATTTTTTTTTTTTGCAGACAGTGGGTTGGTAGAAAATACAAAGCCCATGTTTATCTACTGAAAAAAATACATTCGGCTGGGTGTTTTGTACTTTTGTGTGTGTGTGTGTGTGTGTGTCTGTGTATGTGTGACTGTGGTTGTGTGTGAGTTATTTTGTGGATGGTTGCTGTAATTTGAACACATCAAATCAAATTTAAAAGTTAGGCTCTTGATGGTTGTTCTGTGGAATAGGTGCTATAGCAGTTGGAGTGAGTGGCCGATGTTGTAATGGATGGGTGGTAGGTATGATTAGTGGTATGGTGAGTAGTGTGGTGAATTTCATGAAGGACTTAGCATCGAAGGTGTGTGTCGTGCTTATATATATACTCGTTTATTTTTCGAGTGTTATTTGCGAACTTGTTATTTGAAGTGTAATTGGCAGCAAAGTGAAGGTGTTGTGTTTTTTTTATAATATATTTTATGTCATATGACATTATGGGTGTGTGGGTGTGTGAGAGTGAAAAAAATTAAGTATTTCATACATTTTTGCAGCAAATGTTGGCACGTTTTTGAAATGCTTTTTAGTTTAGCTATTATTTATCTTTATTTGCTATTATTTGTCTTTATTTTGTATTTTTGAGATACCATTTTCTACCGTTGTAGGCAAGCTTAATATACCCTATTGAAAATTTTAAAGTTTTTTATTAAAAATCAAGTAAAAAGGTCTTCACTCTGCCTAGGAATAGTGCTTTTGAAAAGTGCTTTGCTCCCGCTACAAATTCAGCTTAAAAAAAAGCTGTTTGCTTTCGAGATTCTTCGTTCTTTTTCGTTATCTACTCTACCGACTAATCGTACTCTCATCACTAATATCGCTTGTTGTTTTCTCATCATTATTCATCACTAGTACAGTAAATATCGGTTATATGACGAACCGCTTATATGCAAATGCTGCTTATATGCAAATATTTAAAATTTTAGCGCATAATGTATTACTTTTATATTAGAATTAAATTGTTTATAGGCAAATCGTTTATAAGCAAATATTTCATTTATGCAAATTTTTTCATTAAATATAATAATTATGTACCAAATTTAATCGGTTATTAGCAAATTTTCCAACACGGCAATACTACATTTTGTAATCGTTTACTTGTCATCGCTATTTCTTTATTTCTCATGGCTAGTTAAAAAAATTATTTTGTGATACAAATTTCAACAATGTCGCGTCGTGTTCTAACAGCTTAACAAAAAATTGCGGTTTTAAATGACTTAAAAACGAACAATAATCAAAAAGAACTTGCTTCCAAGTACAAAGTAAGCATTAGCACCATTTCGCGGATAAAAATCAATGAAAGTAAGATCCGTGCTATAGAAAATCGTAATAAGAAACGGGATAGAAAAAGTACACACGTTAATTTGGAGAAAGCACTTTTATCCTGGTTTAACCAGATACGATCGCAAAATTGAATTGTAAGTGGTCCTGTCCTCCTCGCTAAAGCATAGGAATTTGCTATAAAACTTAATGAAGAGTATGCGCCAGACCGCAGCTGGCTGCAGCGCTGGTGCAAGCGAAATGTCATTAACTACGCTAAGATTTACGAAGAATCCAGTCCCCTTTCCCAGAATCCCTTTCATCTCTAATCATTTGCCGCATATATTGGACACTTTTACTCCCGATTCCATGTTTAATGCCGATGAAACTGGTTTGTACTACAACGCATTGCCGAATGGAAGCTACAAAAGCAAGCATGAGAACCCAAACGGATTCAAAACCCAGAAGCAACGCCTCACATTCCTGTTCTTGTGCAACGCAACTGACACATATAAAGGAGCGTATTGCATTGGAAAATCATAGAAGCCACGGTGTTTCACTGGGAAAGACGTACCAATGCCATACTATAGTAACAGAAACGCTTGGATGACGAGTGGTATTTGGACGAACATACTGGAAGATCTGAATAAAGATCTACAAAAGAGCAATGAGCAAATTTGTCTTATAATTGATAATGCTCCTTGTCACAAAACAGATTCGAAATTCTCCAATATAACAATTGAGTTTCTTCCGCCAAATACAACTGCTAGAATACAGCCGCTTGATCAGGGCATCATCCACTCAAATGGAATACCGGAAAATTTTAATAAAAAAACAAATTTGTGCACTGGAGAAAGACTTATCAGTAATTGCTTTTTTGAAATCTCTTACTGTTTTGGATGGTATTCACACTGCATATCGAGCAGGATCTTAGTGAGGATCTTAGTGATGCAACAAACAATTATTAATTATTTTAAATAGGCAAGTCCGTAAAGTTAATGAACATTAGTAAATACAAGTTATAAACATAAGCTGCTAATTTCAGGCAGACATTGACTAAATTCCAGACACCGATGAGGTAGCTGAGACATATGTTGAAGGCGAAAACTACGAATGGTACAATATAGACACCGAATACATTCAGTGCGACAACAATCTTGCTTGCTTTGGAACCATTTCCGACGAAGATATTGTTGCACACGTATTGGGAGAAAATGAAAATTTAAATGATGATGAGGAAGTGTTCGTTCAGTCTTCTTTTAATGACAAACATCCCTCAACCAAAGAGGCTTTGCTTAGTTTGGATTCGCTGCGTGACTACTTTTTTTATAATAATATAAGTGCCTTAAAGGCTTTTGAAGACATTGAAGACTTAATCTTAAAAAATGCTGAAAAAAGCAAGACCCAAAAAAAATTCCGGATTTTTTCAAGTAATTTTGTACCTTTTATATGTATATTTTTTAACTGAAACTGTAAATGAAACAAAATGACTGAGTTGATATTACTCATAGTAATTGTATTTGAAATAAAATGTGATTTAATTCGCTTTAACATGAAGCTAATATGATTTATTTTGTTTCCAGGGAAATATTGCATGTATGCATATATCTTGCGTATATCCGATTATTGCATATATGCATATATTTTGCATACAGCCGATTATTGCTTATATGCAAAAATATTTCAACATTTTAACATTTGCATATAGCCAATATTTACTGTATATGCAAAAGTTTAATTCGTGAAAAAGTGTTGCAGCAAAATAGTGAAAAAATAAGGTTAAATCTTTTATAAAGTGTTCAAATGTAATGTTTTCATAAAAAGGTAATAAAATTGTGAAAAACAGTCGCGAATGCAGGTGCGAACAAAGAAGGCGCTCTTTTCGAAGGGAGAGCAAAGCGCTTTTTTGAATCACTTTTCATAGCGAGAACAAAGGTCTTCTTTCCAATGACATGACAATGTTAAATAAAGCTCTATTAAAAGCGAAAACAAAGCGCTATTGTGGTTTTGTAAAGTGCTTTGAAAGTGGTTTCGAAACGCTTTGTTTCCTATAGGGTACTTTAAGCTAAGAATCATTTTTTTATTAATAAAATTCAATCAATTCAATTAAATTCAATTCAATTCTAAATCCTAAAAATAATTTTTTTATTAATAAAATTCATTCAATTCACTAAAATTCAATTCAACTCCATTTCCAAAACTCTAGTTCAAGCAATTTTTGCTTGTTAGAAAATTTTACTGTGTATTTATCTTATGAAAAACTTAGAAAACAAAGTTGCTTGCCACAAGTAAATTATGCTTGAATAAGAATATATTTTTCCAATACTTGCATCTTACTTGTATCAAATTCAGGATGTTCGGTGTGGGAGAATTAATATTTACGGAGGTGAAAGAGACGGTCGAGTTAAGCAGAAAATAGTAAGAGAGGAGGGTGTCTATATTCGCACCATTAGGAGTAGCGGGGTTAATAGATATTTCATGACTTTGATTCACACTAGGGCTTCCGATTCCAGGACTAAGAAGCAGTTTCGGGATTGAGAACTACCAATCCCGGGTTCCCGAAACTAGTACTGGGATTGTAAAAACAGATAAAAACTAATTTGTTAACAAATAAAAAAGAATTTGTATACAAGGAATGAAAGCTAGGATATTATTTTAATAAAAAAAAAGCTACGATCTAATTTCATAGGAGAAGATCAAATTTCTATAAAGTTTATAAAAATTATATGGCCGTATATTTTAAGCCCGTTGACGCATATAATAAATTACTGCTTTACTACTTCATGCTTTCCTAAAATGTGGAAAGTAGGAACTATAATCCCTGTGCCAAAAAAAAAACATCAGCTAGAGAACCAAATGATTTTAGACCCATAAGCATCCTCTCATGTTTATCAAAAATATGTGAGTCTCTTATGGTAGAACAAATTACTAATTATCTAGGCCTAAACAAACTCCTTTCACCACAACAATCTGGATTCCGGTCAGGACAAAGTTGCTGTACTGCGATAACTAAAGTTTTTGATGATATACGAATTGAGTATGACCAAGGTTTTATCACTATTCTTTGCCTTTTAGATTTTTCTAAAGCATTTGATACGTTAGATCATCATATTCTTTGTAAAAAGTTGTCATGCTTCTTCGGGTTTTCAAATAGTGCTGTGAAGCTTATGTGGAGTTATCTAACTGATAGATCCCAAAGAACAAAGGTTGGGTATCGCTATTCTGAATTTAAATCCATTAAATCTGGAGTACCACAAGGATATGTTCTTGGTCCCTTACTGTTCAGTTTGTTCATAAATGATATCTTTTTGATATGTAATAATGTCACCTTGCACGCATACGCTGATGATATCCAAATTTAAATTAATGGGCGGTAAAAAATTGTCTTACTCTTAATCCAATAAAATCCTATGTTTTGCCAATATCAAAAAACAAAGTTTATATGCACGATATTCCTCCTATCTACATTGGTAATACTCCACTTAAGTTTGTAAGTAAAGTCACTAATCTTGGTTTTGTGTTGAATTCTTCACTTACATGTGTTGACCATATTAATAGTGCAGTTAGTAAAATTTATTGTACATCTAAGACTATCTGCCCCCTTTACATCTACTGAAACAAAAAGAAGGTTGGTGGTTCAATTGATTGTTCCTATAATCAGCTACTTTGTATCTGTTTATAGTAAACTTGACTGTCAATCACTTCATAAAATACAACTCGCTTTCAATAATGCTTCTCGCTATGTTTATGGTCTACGTAAGTTTGATCATATCTCGTCTTGGAGTAAAAGCATTCTGGGTTGTGGCATTGCCTCTTACATGAATGCAAGGAACTGTATATTTTTAAATAATGTCATTTATTCAAAAACTCCTTTCCTTATTCAATGTATCTTTATGTAAAATTGCAATTTAGCCTATCAAATAGAAGCCAAAATTTAATGCTACCGAAATTTAATTATTTGAATTCAACAAGACTTTTCTTCATTAACGCCATTAGATTATGGAACTCTTCACCAAATAATTTAAAAGGAGCTCAAAAGAAATGGAACTTTAGACTTTTAATTTTTAAGCATTTTTCTTCTTTTAACTTTTAAGTATATGTTTTTTAATTACTGAGATAGCCAAAAATCTATTGCCGCATTATTTAGACATAAGATTTAGAAAAAAAAAATCAATAATAATAATAAAATTAAGATATTATTAAGTTTGGAGTTAATGAATTCTTAGTTTTTAAGACAGTATGCCACTAATTTCCAATTATATATTGTACTATAAAAGAAATTATTCTTAATGTACTAATTACTATCGGAATAAATCAAATCAAATCAAATCAAAATCAAAAAAACACAGTTTACTTAAATTTTGTATACAAAGTTCATTTATTTTATTTTTCACAAAAAGACAAAAATGCTACCACAAGCTCAGGAATAATTTCCAAACAAAAAATTTATATTTATGCACGCTTCTGCCCTTATCATAAGGCTATGAGATTCTCAAAATTCCTTAATTAAAAAAAAAATCATGTTTTTGTCTGGGCCGGAAGTTATCTGTATCTCAACCGTATAGAGAACCTTTGGGAAGCGTGAAATTTCCAAGAAATTCGTGACCATCAAACGCCAACTAATAGAGCGTTTGATTAAAGTGTGGCAGCGAAATTAATCCATAAAATTCAACTGCATCAAATGCATAGAATCTATACCTAAACGAGTACCTGCAGTTATTGAACCAAAAGGTGGAGATACCAAATATTGGCTATAAAAAATTTTTATATATTTTTCTTCAGTTATAAAAGCTTAATATTAATGTGAATTTTACTAATAAAATATTTGTAATGCAAAAACATCGACTAAAATTTCTTTTCTTTCATCCGAACCTAAGAAAATAAATTTTTTTAAGGTGACCACAATAACATGATGACATAGTGGGTGTATACAAAGAATGAGAATATATATATATATATATTATTTTCTTTTTTTAAAAATCAAAGAATCAAGGCAAGTGCCTTGTACAAACAAGGTTTAGTCTTTGCCCTGAAAGGAAAGGGGTCGATTATATAGAGAAATTGATTGGAACCATACGTGAATTATTGATTAAGCGAAACAAACGTGAAAGACAGTTTGAATTGCTTTTTACCGAAGCTAGTATTATGCCTTAACCTCGGAACTTTTCCAGCCCTAAGTTGTGCCTATCCTTTGATTCCAAATTTTTATAAATTTAATTGTGGCTTTTTTAGGGCCATTTTATTCACTTTTTACAATTCGCGCTAATTTGAGCAGTTTCAATAACTTTTGTTGACTTGACTTTTCCTATAACTTGCGAAGTTAAATATTTTAATTTCTCAAGTTAAAATTTCATTTCATTCAGTTCAAGTTGGAATTTTATATGTTGAAGTTTAGTCAAATTATAAATACTTAAGTTATAAAACATCCCAGGGAATTTTTTGATATTTGATGGGAAATGAGAAAAGAAATGACTTTTATAACGTTTGAAATGAAAATTTGTTGATGTTGAAGGTAACACAATGTCAAAAAAATATTTTGTTATTAAAATATATGTGTGCAGAATAAAAACAAAATGATTTCCAAATTATGGGGGTTTTCAGTTGACGGTGTTTCGAATTAAGATATGTTTTAATTCACTCCGTTAAATAACGAAGCATGCTTTATATGTAGTTTAATAAAAATATTTTTAAAAGACATGCGCTTTCATTAACATTTTAAATTAGCCTGTGTTACTATGGCGTGTTTGATATTTTTAGTTCTTATTTAAAACATTATATAGTTCTTTGACAATCGAAAAAATGGTGTTTATAATTTTGTCTTTGTATGTTGATAACAGAGGAGGATAAATTCGAGTCCTTCAAAATCGACGGTTAATCTGAGTTAATCGGCTGGACCAATTTTTAATTAGTTTCGTTTTATTTCGTTTATTAACATGTAAGCCATATATTCTATTTTTTAAGAAACCGACTTTGGCGCCTTCTAAAACCAATATTACAAAAATAGTTTCTTTATGTTGACTACTAACTTAATTACGTTAAAATAAACCCGACTATGGTATATAATAAAATAGCTTGAAAATAGTTAAAAATTTAAATTTCTTCCGCTTAAGGATCTAGAAACCTACTTTAAGCGCAATCTTTAACTTTAACAACCTTTGACTTAAGTAGAGATTTGTTATTTGCAGGCTGTACGACATTATTTTTTGGTGTCAACTTCCAACATACAGAGTAAATAGTTGCCATCATAGTTGGCAATTTAGCATTTTCACATATAAAATACACAAATCATCAAGTGTAGATCGCGCAATTCTTCGGGTATATAAAGTATAATCTGGTATGCAATTATTTTTTTTTTGGATCTATATAAATTTTGTTTGCATGAATTGCATACTACACTTGACAAAGAAACGTTGCTGGTATTATAGTTCGGTAATATATTTTTAATTCGACATTGCAAAGAATCAGTAATTTTATTCATATTGCTTCTTTTGAAAAAACATAATAAACACATAATTTTTTGATTTTCTTCATACTTACGAATATGGCCAAAGCCCATAATTATTAAAAATTACATGTGCACAATATAAAAAAAAAAGAATGTTACACATCTTACATTTACATTGTACAAAAACATTTTAACTCTTTACATTGTCAAAATTTTCAAAGGTAATGTTCTTTTTTTCGTAAAAAATTTAAATTTGATAAAAGCTCGCAGCTCGACAGAAGATTTTCGTTTTGGGCTTAAAATTCATATTTTCACTTGTAATTTAAAATCCATTAAAAAAACAGGAGGTCCATCAACTTTTTATTTAAAATTAGTCAAGGAACGCCGTGTTGATTGTACTTCAAACTAGTAGTTTTCCTGCTAGAAACAATAGAGTAAAGCAAAGTCATGAAATACTTATAAACCCCGTAACTCCTAAGGGTGTAAAAATAGACCCCCTCCTCCCATAGGATTTTTTGCTTAACTCGATTTTCTCTTTTATATATGTATATTTATATATTTTAAATATTGCTCGCAAATAACCCAAATACTTTCAGCAACCATATATCAAACATTCTTAATTACAAAATTACTTGTGCCAAATATTTTTCAAAAAACTTACTAAATATCATTCAAAATTTTCCAACCATGAAATAAATGATGTCAAACATCTTTCTATAAAAAAGTTTTTTTGTATATATATATAAAATTTATTATAATTTTTTTACTTCATTTTATTTAACCATAAGTTGCTGTTCAGCAATTAATTCGGTTTGTTGCAGGTTTGCAACGCGTTGCAGTAAAAGCTAAAGAAAAACATTAACAACAACACCATAGAGTATGTAAACAATTAATTTTCCCGAAACACTTGCCTCATCTATGTTTTTGACACATAATCGCTGTCATTTTTGTTGTGTCTTTCAAGGTTGCTATTGTTGTTGTTGGCAGGATGTTGCTCTATTTGTGAGTGTGTGTGTGTGTGTGTGTTGTCGTTGTTTGCTTAGCCAGCATAGCTACCATCGTTCTGGTCATTCAAGTGGTTCGCAATGTTTGAAACAGTGAGTGCATGTTTAACGAGTGTAAACACATACAGTGGCCAACAGAAGTCTGCGTTCAGTATCGAATTTTTCATTTCTATAAAACTTAAGAATTTAAATAAAAAAAGAGATGATTAACAATCAGCACAAATGCAACAAAAAACGTTATCTATACCAGCATATCTATACCATACAATAATTATAAACAGTGTGTCCCAGATCGACGTTTCAATCCCGTGCTCCATAAGCCAAGACAAGAAAAAAATTGTGTGGGAGGGGGGGTCCATCTCCTCCCTGTTTCGAGCTATAAACAGAAGTATAGCAAAAAATTACATACATAGGTGTCATCGGTCTTAATGCAATAACTTCAAAATACTTACAGATAGGAACCTATTTGAAACGGTTTTTAAAGCCTTTTAGTCAGTTAACTAATATAAGTTTTTTGGCATCAATAAAATAAATATTATTTTATTAGAATAATTTATGGCAACATAAACATGAAACATTTTTTTCAGTTTTTTACTATAAGCTCGTTTTACAAGAAAAAAGGGCCTAATTTATTTTATTTTTCTGATACAATCTTAATCTCCAAAAAATTCTCTGCAATATATATCATTACGCGGCTTCATCGTACAGCAACAAATACGAGCTAAATATTTATTTTTTGAAAACATACACTCAAAAAGCAGCTACAACCGAACACGGCAACAACAAAGTTTTGCTTCACAAATTGTTTTTTAGACTTAAAACCATAATTAAGAAATGCATATCTCTTTATTTTTCCCCTATATAATATTTTTTAAAATTTCTTAAAAATCAAATTAGATTCACATGTAATTGGTATGTGCTTTTTGAGTGAATATTTTCATAAAATTATAAATTCGCTCTTATATCTTGCTGTACGGTAAAGCCGCATAATAAAATATTGCAAAAATTATTTGAAGATTAAGGACTGCATCAGAAATCAGAACTTCTTTAAAAACGAGCTCAAATTAAAAAAAGAAAGTAAAAAACATATTTTTCATATTTAAATTACTATAAATCATTCCATGGTTAAAAATACCAAAAAAATTTAACAGATATTAGTTAACTAATTTATAAGTTAGAAAAAAACGTTTCAAATAGGTTCTTATCTGTAATTCTTTTTAAGTTGTTGCATTAAAACTGATGGCACCTATCAATGCCATTTTGTGCTATACTTCTGCTTAAAGCTCGAAACAGGGGGAGAGATGAACCCCCAGTCACACAATTAATTTCTTGTCTTGGCCCTAGAAATCAACCAATGCTGGATTGAAACGTTGATCTGGGACTCCCATATATTGCAAGTAATAATATTAACGCGACAAAAGTCTACATACAAGATATTGTACAAAGCTTTTCGAACCAACCACTATAAAAAGAAACGAAAAATATAAATCTTTTTGCTTTGAATAAGATTACGGATTATTCATTTTCAAAGCTGGCTCAGTCAGAATAAAAATTAAAATTGCAAGGCATGCAGTGCAAACATAATGAGTCATCTTTGGTTTACAGAAGACTTTGTTTTTTTTTAACTATGTTTTACAGAACATTAGCAACTTTAGTAATATTTTTCAAATTGAATCGTGCATTATTCATCGTCTTTATGGTGATATTTTCGATATGTTTAAATCGTTACTAAGCTGCTACTTAAAACAAGACATGGGTAAAGCTGCGCTGCGTTGCGATTTTGAGTTGAAGCGCTAAAATGCGTTACTGCGCTAATGCACTTGTTTTCAAAAAAGTAACGCATTAGCGCAGTAATACAAATAACACGCTTATAGAAAAATGAGGAAATATTCATTCAGCGAGCAAAAATTTCACAAATTTTACGACGCCTCAAACATAGCGATAGAATGTTCAAAGCGAGCATTGTTAGCTTATTGAAAAATGGAAAAGATGCTGTTCAGCATGAGTGTTTGGAGAGCATTTTATTGTTATGATGCTTTGCCATTCACGGAATGGTTTTTCAATATGTACAACGATATTTCAACGTGTTCGTAAGCATACAAGCAAACGTAAGCAGCGCTACTGTTTCTTTTTGGGTTGAAGATGAATATAGCGTTAATAGTTAAAAGTAACGCTTTAACTCAAAACCGCGTCAAAATATCTCTGCTTCATGCTTATTTGTTTTTTTCTTTAAATGTATATGCTTTCTAGATACATGGAATTAAAGTAGCATTAAACTTGTCTTGCATACCAGAAATGTGTTTGTATATCTGTGTGATCGCTTACATAAACCTTGAATGGAATACAGTTTGACTGCATGCTTAAAGTATACAATTGGTTTAATTTTAACAAATGCTAAAAATATGGTATTTGCACAGTAATGCTTCATTTTAATTAATAAGTTATTGCTAAAGTAATTTTAAATCAATTTATGAGCAATATGAGTTCTTTAAATCAGATATATTGTTCCAGGATTTGTTATATGATTCCATTTATTTTTGCTAAGTGCAGACAACTTGCGCTTTGGACAAGACACCACAAATTTGTTATGTGTTATCGCACTAAAAAAAACATACTGTGCTGATAACCATCGTGTTAATATAGATATCATAGCATTTTAACTACATCATGACGCAATTGCGTTAACGCATTAGGCTGATACAGTAAAATGCGCTTGGGTTATTGTATCAGCGCAACATTTTTTTATGCATTACGCATGTCTTCTTAAAACCTCGTAGCATTGATTGACTAACATTGTTGACTTTCGATAAAGGAGTCAGAGATTTTTGATTAAATTATGTTTACTAGTAAAGAATAGGTTGCCAGTCGATGAACCAATTTTAAGAGGACTGAAATTTTTAGATCCACAAGTAGCTCTTACGCAGAGTCTTGTTGCCTCACTACATTATTGGAACGGTTTCCTAATTTAGCAATTAATGGAGACATTCAACAATCGATTGATGAAGAATATCGAAAGTTAAAGCAAGGTAAATATGTTAAAAATCTGTTAAGACCCTCAAATTTAAAGTACAGCAGTATTTCACTCTGACATTGCCAACATGTTTTTAAAACTGCTAAGCTCACCATTGAAAAGTTTTGTTTTGAAGTAAGACGTTTGAAGGATTTAAGCAAAATGTAAAGTAAAAATATTTTTACAAATTTGCTAAGAACATGATGACAATGCCAGAGTGAAATGCTGCTTGCGAACGAATTTTTCCGCAATTTAACCTTGCTAAATCATTACATCGAAACAGATTTCTTAATACTCAAGTGGCATCAATTTTGCTTATCAAGCTAGGTTTGTCTGGTTGTTGTATATATTTAGAGTCAGCAAAATTGATAATTAAATTAGTTCGTAATGAAAAGAATTCCAAAGAAACAAATGCTGGTTAATTCTACTCAATGTTCCTCTTTGAATAAGCTATATTGTATGGGCCGAAATTTTTGCAGTTTCTTGAAAGTATTTTTATTAAAAACTAAAATTTTTATTGATCTCTTTAGTAATACTATTTACTTATATTAATGGCTGACCCTATAAAATTAACTTTAAAATAGATTCTATAATAATTAAATCTGTATATATAAAAATGGATGTATGTATGTGGGTGTGTGGGTATGTGGGTATGTGGGTATGTGGCTATATCACGTATAGACTCCAAAACCGCTAAACCGATCTTTAAGAAATTTTTAGGAAAACTGAAACCACATCTTGAGAGTGTTCCTGTGAGGTTTGGTTACATTTGGGCGAGGGGGCGTGGTACCTCCCATACAAACTAAATTTGCGCTATCGACCACAAACCAAATAAAGGATATATATATATCAGACGGTTTTGGTCGTAAAAAAATAGGATTTAGTAATTTTGTTCAGATGGTTACTGTCAGTAACTGTACAAAAATGCGCGTGGTCGCAATACATATACGCCTACTTTTTCGAAATCATGGCAATTCCGGAGCTCTACACATTTTTATAGTGAAAGTTGCTGTGTAGGTGCTCCAAGAGGCAGTCACGATACATAAATGTTTTCACGCCCACTTTTACCGCCCACAAATCAATCTCTGTATAAATAAAAATGACTCGAGATTTGTTCGGATGCTTAAAACTTGAAAATGATTGGACCAAATGGATACTTCCTTCTTCGCTAAGAGGTTTAGGAAATACCTCCCACAAATATAAAAAAAAATTGTTAGAGTTATGGGTCGCACAGCTTAGAAATTCGGTATTTGACCACAATTTAGACGAACCATTTCAGTGATAAAATTTTATGGAAGTTGGACAAGGTGAGGGGCACCTCCCATACATCCCAAATTTGTGATATCGAATAGCTTTGAAGTTATAGGAACTCAGCTTTGGAGTTCAGTTTTGGACCTCAATTTACACATGCAGTTTCAATGATTTTATTTTATGGGCGTTGGACAAGGAGTCGTGACATCTCCCTTGCAACCCAAATTTGCGATATCGGATTGCTTTGAAGTTATAGGTAACTCAGCCTCGGAATTCAGTATTCGACCTTAATTTATACATACACTTTCATTACCTTCATTTTGTGGGCGTAGGGCAAGGGGGAGTGGTACTTCCCATACAACCCAACTTTGTGCTATCAAATAGCTTTGGAGTTATAGGTCGCACACAACGGAATTCAGTATTCGACCTCAATGTACGCATGCAGTTTCATTGATTTAATTTTATGTTCATTGGTAAGAGGGGCGTGGCACCTCCCATTTAACGTAAATTTGCGATATCGAATATCATTGAATTTATAGGTCGCACAGCGTCAGAATTCAGTATTCCACCTCAATTTATACATGCAGTTCCATTAATTACATTTTGTGAGCGTACGACAAGGAGGCGTGAAACCTCCTATTTAACCCAAATTAGAAATATTAAATAGCTTTGGGGTTATAGGTCGCACAGTTTTTGAATTCAGTATTGGACCTCTATGTACACATGCAGTTTCATTGATTACATTATATGAGCGTTGATCAAGGGGGAGTGGCACCTCCCATGCAACGAAAATTTGTGATATCGAATAGCTTTGGAGTTCAAGGTCGCACAGCGTCGGAATTCAATATTCGACCAAAATTTACGCTTGCAGATTTACTGATAAAATTTTTTAAAGTTTGTCAGGCGGGCGTGACACCTCCAACTTAACCCAAATTTGCGATATCGAATAGCTTTGGAGTTATAGGTAACTCAGCCTCGGAATTCAGTATTCGACCTCAATTAAGACATGATGTTTAACATTGTAACATTTTATGGGCGTTTGACAAGGGAGAGTGGCAGCAACGCGCCGGGTTTCAGCTAGTAGTTTTTGTTTATGTGATCTCATAAACATTTTATGCTTTGTTAGTAGTATATGTAAAGCTTTTTGTTATAAATAAATGTGTGTATATTTATAAATATAGTTATACGTTATTGTTACAGTGTTATTTTTCTGTGAAAAGAAATGCACAGTTATTTCTTTTTTTTTTTAAACAATATATGTATGTTTAATTACATAAAATATAAAAAAATATTTCACTTCACAAAAACATTCATCCGTGCTGTTTTTTATTTTCAACCAAAGGCATGTCCAGATTAAATTTTCCCATTTCTTGAAAAAGTATGCTTAAAAATTTTAGTATATTTTTAGTAGTTTTTTAGAATTTCTTGGTAGATTTTGGTAGATTTCAACTCTGCTTGCGGTAGGAAAGCACTCTGGAAAAACGGTCACCCTGATTTGTATTGTATTGCACAGATGTATTCAAAAGACTTCGACTGTAACTGTCATGCTGTTACAACGGTTCCTTATAAATTAATAATTTAATTAACAATTAAAATTTTTTACTAACAATAGCAAATGGCTGCATTATCGTTATCTTGAAAATATTTGTTTCTCTTTAATGGTTGCTTTGACAAACAGTGAGTTTTTGTATTAATTCGACAGAACGTCAGCAGAAGTTCTTTTATCTTTTCCTCGTCACAAAAAAATTTTTTTCGTATGCATTGGCCCATTTGTAGAAAACAAATTTTAGAATATTTTTATTACAACTAAAGTCACTTTTACTTACTTCATTACACATTCCAGCAAATATTACTTATTTAAAAAAAATCAAAATTGATTGTACAAAATCAAAAAAATTTGTACAAAATAAATTCCAGTGTTTCACCGACCAGAGATCTGCTTTTTTGCTACTCTGAGTATATCCGAAAAAAATAAGTACAAAAACCTACTCACCCTAAGCGCACGCAACTCGACTCATATTCTCTTCTACGAAGCTAGAATGCGGCGGCTCAGATAAATATGAGTATCCTAAGTCATGAGTCGGATCGGGAAAGATCGGATTTTTTCCGTTCATAAATACTTATGGTTGTTGTCGTCTTGCTGATACTTATCCTACTTGCCGAAATACTTATAATCGACACAAGTAGCCGAATCACTCGGCTCAGCTCCCACAGATATGAAAGAGAGCGCAGTAGAGCGCAGCGCAGTAAATAGTGAGCGAGTTTTTTGTATTGGTTTTGTGCTATTTTTTTCTAAGCATATCTAAATCATGGTAGAATAACCAGGTAGATGCACTAGAAATACGCTCTCTCCGACAACAAAACAATAACAAAGGCGTAATTATAATGTCAAAATGAGCTGTTTTGAAAATGATTTCAATTTTGACTTTTTTATTGGATGCTTATCAATTATAATCAATTCTTAATTATGAAATATATAATTATTTTTTGCACTACACAGCTGTTCTTCCGATTAGCAACTAACCATTAACTTCTAGCCATTAACTTAACCGGTACTTAAGACCTAACTGAACATTGAGAAAATGGTCAAAGTTACGGTTAGTGCTTAACCGGACATTGAGAAAACGGCCTTTAATGTAGTAATTTCGCATGTTCCTTATTGCCGATCGGGTCGAATTAAAAACGTAGCTGCAATCTTAAGGACAATTAATTTAATTTATTTTTTCAAAGTCCCATCAAGTTATTAATTACATTTTAAACATCACAATTTGAAAATTACACAGAGCACAATTACTTGCAACACAATACACATAATTATTTTAAGATTGTTTCTTGAATTTAGCACATCCGTTTCCATTCCGGTGGACTTAAACGTAAATAGCATGTACTCCCAAGCAGTTTATCTTGAGTATTTCAATTGCGGTAACTGCAAATGTTTAACGACAACTCAGGTTTGACAACGGCTTTACTGGACTGCCTATAACTTCCTCCCTTTGCGATAATTCCAAAACAATTCATCAATTGTTGGCAAATAAACAAACAATCGTCGATTTCATTAAATAAATTTAATTTTTTCAAACAGCAATTTCACTTGTCAAAATATATTTTGACAGTTTAAAGAAGCCGTACATAGCTTTACAAATAAATTGGTTACTGAATAATCGAAATAAGTAGTCGAATGAAAATTATATTAAAAGTAAACTTTCATTTGCATCATTTAAGGCAAAACTACAATTAGTTATATATTATATCTTAAAACACGGCTCATTTTATAAAATTTTTAAGATTTTTGTTTACTTTTTTTACATGTTCATACATAAAATCTGGGTACTCAATTGATTTATACGGTTACAAGTAAATTAAACATCCCTATGGCTGAACGAATAAACATAAATTGTCAATAGTGACATTATAGTTAAGCCAATGTTTTGCTCTCTCGTTTTTTGCTCTCCTAATTGCATCTACCTGGTTATTCTGCCATGATCTAAATGCTGAATAACAGATGTGTTATTCTTGTGTTGCTTTTTGTTTTTATCTTACACAGTGAAATCTGCGCATGAGGTAACGTTGTTGAGGCTTAAAAATATTACGCAGTTTCGATAGTATCGTGTCATTCATTTTCTGCAATCAGCAATTATTATTAAATTTGCAAGGTATTTTTTTTTATTTTTCTGTTACCTTAAGTTGCCAAATCACATGCGCATAATTTAAATTTAACTTCTATTGCACGTGATTACGCAGAACAAGCAAACAGACACGTGCGCCGCACAGTGGTTGAGCCACATACAAAAGTTTTCAATAAATAGAAGGACTCATCGTAAACCAATAAAATTTTGTGTATTATTTGGAATTTGCATTATTAGAATACACACAAAAATATTTTTAAATCCGCCCTCAATCAAGCCTACCTCCCATACAACACAAATATTTAAAACGCCGTATTTTTTTTTTTTTTTGTCTTGAACCAATACAAGAACCATTCTGTCAGAAATCTTCAATATATGTCTATCATAAAAAAAGGTCTTTTTTGCCACGCCCACCTCCCATACGAAATTTTCCACTTTACGTGTTTTTCCGTATTCCAACTTCAATGAAGCGCAGCATCTAAACTGTTTAAAATAGTGGTTTATAGTACTCCAAGATATTATTTGTTTGCTTTTTATAAAAACAGAAAAAAATCATAGAAAAAAAGCTTATCGTTTCGTTTTTATTCCAAAAAAAAGGAGTGAACCTCATGCTTTTTGCCACAAATTGGCGCTGGTTGTAAATGTGATACTATCAACAGTTAAAAAAGATAATAGCATACTTTTTAGCATTGTGATAAAGTGAGTACAGGTCGTGTAGCAAAAAAAATGGCTTGCATACACGGAGAAAACTGTTTGCTAAATTAGTATTGTGGTTAAGCAAAACTTCCGCTTGATTCTCAGCCACTTCAAAATTATGCTAAATTTCAGCAAAAACTAATCAAAATGTGCTATTCCAATTTATAATAACTAAGCAAATATTTGCTTGAATTAAGTAAAAATTTGCTATTCCCATTTATAATAACTTAGCAAATATTTGCTTGAATTAAGTAAAAATTTGATTTTAGTTTATAATAACTTAGCAAAATTTTGCTTGTATTTAATCAAAATTTTTCGTTTTACTAAATACAAATTGATTCAAGCAAATTAATTTTCTCCGTGTACGTATTCTAATTCTGTTGTTTAGAATCAAAGAATATATATTTCACTTTCAGCTAATTGAAGATGTTTGAAGAAAATTTCTTGACAAGGGAATTTAAATGTTTGAATAGTTTTGAAAGCATTTTATTGCGAAATTAATTAAAATGTTTCATAGTAAGCTATAAGATAATGTGAATTAATATAACTTTATACATATCACATTACTGTTTTACTAATTCAATTTAATTGTAATTATTTAAAAAAATATTTAATATATATTAACATAGCAAATTACTAGACTGTGAAACACACTGTAGAATACTTAATTACTCTGTAAATATATTCTAGTGTTTCAAAAGAAGAATTATAACATTTTCCCATTATATAATTCCATTCCATTATATAATTCCATTATATAATACCATTCATCGTATTTAGTTAGTAAATGCTTTCACTATTTACATTAAAAATTTAACGATTTTAAATAAAAAAATATACCTATATATTAATATGCCGCACTTTCGTAAAAAGTTATCGTTAAATAAAAAAATGCCTAAAAGCATACTAAAGAAAATGTCTATAGTAATAAACCTTGAGACTAAACATATCTATATCTTCTTCGAAACGCATTTACCAAATCTTGTTTAAGGACGCAAAAAACTCTGTCAGTTTTTTTTTAATCGCTAAACTTAAAGTCCAATAAAAGCATTTCTTTATTTAATATATCGTCGACATACGAAGATCATTATGTGTTTGAATTCTAAAAATATTTTCTGCAAAAAAAAAATTTACGTTTTTTATGTCATATCAACTTTGCATAAGAAATTTATTGGAAAAATAAAAAAAAATATTTCAAGAATGAAAAAAACTTTTTCAATAATGCTTTTTGTACTTAAAAAAAACCAGAGTGCAATACGTTTTCTCAATTGTCTGTAATAACTCTTGAAAAATATCAATATTTTACGAAATTTTTTACATCAATCGAATTTTAAGGCGTCTACACAGAAAACCACAAATATATTTCTGATAAATATTTTCTGATATATATTTCTGATAAAAAAATCACAAAAAGAGATCATGAGTGTTGGTATTTATTTCCAACTTTTAACCAATGTGCGCCGGCATTTTGATTTTGTTTTATTTTTGTTTATGTCTAACAAACCAAAATCACAAGCGTTGTTATTGTTTTTTCCTCCATAGAGTGCAACAATAAAATACCAAGAACGAGTTTTCGAAAAAAAACAAACAAAAAATGAGAGCTCACATGGCCTGCAGACAAGTACTTACGAAAAGTGCATACGCAAAAAAAACCTAATTAGCGCTAAGAGACGTTGGCAGAGAAGGAGCAGTACTCAGAGTACACTCAAAATACATTCGGATCGAGCGCCTTTGTAATAAACTGACTCAACGCACTCATTGAAAACGATTCGAAGTGGATCGGATCATGCCGTTCTCGGATATGAGAATGTACTTATACCCGAAAAAATGCTAATGAGCCGAATGCCTATAAGTATTTTACACATATTATTAAGTATGGATAGAGTTGAGAACAGCACGACACTCGGGTATGATTTGAGTATTCGAATTCTGTCGGATACTCGTTGCAGTTCTCTGACACAGACCGGGCTTATCAGCTAGTGTCTAATAAAACTGAAAACTGCGTATTTCATGCAGGTTTTTTACTTTCACAAAAATAAAAAGTTAAATTCTATATGTAGATTTCTGTCGGCCACTGTATTTGCATATGAGTATGAGTGTGCATGTTTGTGGAATATTGCTTTTCTTTTGTTTTGCTGCACAACAAGTTGAACAGCATCTCATGTCAAATAGACACAAACAACAACAACAACAAAATATATCAACATCAACACCGTGCCCGCTACAACAATTTTTAAAATTGTATGCCTGCCTTTTTCTAGTTACAACTTGAACTGTTCTTAGGCTCATGCACATAAAGTTTGATTCAAATCAGTTTAAAATATTTTCGCTTTGTAGTGTGAAAATTATCTCATTTTTCATTTCTATATTGAACTTTTTCATGTCTATATTGAAAAACAACTATAAATAACTTTCGAACTTTCAACTTTCTAGTAAGAGTGTCCTTCGATCGTTTTCTCATCACAACAGACAGTCGTTAACATTTTTGCCATCATCTTTTGTTCTTCGAAATGTAATCAAATCAAATCGAATAAAATTTTTTTGATTGCTCAAATTAGTTTGTATGCCAAGATAGATACAAGACGGCTACTTCAAAAGAAATAGAAGTATGAAAAATATGGGAAATTGAAATGAAGCGAAACAAATTGATAAAGAAAATAGCAAGAGAGGGAAGAAATTTTTGTTATGGTAAAAATATTAGTAAAGATTTTTTTTAATATAAGCAAGGTACGAATAATTTCTATTTTAATCTTAGCTGAAGAAAATAAAATATAATTAGCTTAATTATAATAGTTTCTACAGAAAAGTTCCTTGGAATGAAACGTTTGGACTAAGTTTTTTATCTGAGGCTCAATTAAATATGAATTAGATATAGAACAATATTAGATATTAATTAAATCCATAAAGGAAAAATAATTCAATCTCAAATTCAAATATTTCTTAGAAATTCAAATTTTAGATATGAACTAAATCATGTAACACAGTGATTTTATTCCATAGTCTTTATTCTAAGGAACTGTAAGCAAAAAATAGTAGTTGGGGCAAGACAATAAAATTTGGTATATAATTTAGAATTAGCTATAATATATTACAGACAAAAATATTTTAAAATCCTCTCGCAATCACGCCTACCTTCTATAAAAGTTATGATTTGAAGCAAATCAATGATTAAGCATTTTCTCGGGAGTTTTTAGTATCACTGGTTTTAAAAAATAAAATAAAAAGTTGGATTGTTCAATTGTACCTTGTGAACTTTTGAATTTTTGTATCATTATTTTGAACGGTTATGTCTTTTCTCTTTTGGTCGTTAGAACAAGTTCCGCAGCAAAGTTTTTTTAAATGCTTACTTAATAAAAGACTATACAGGTTTTAAGATTTTTTTTTAACTAAAAACCTTAGATTAAGTATCGCCTGTGGTCGAAATTCGAAAAAAATGTCTGTGGAGCAGTGAGAATTAATACTAACGTAGCATTTGTTAACGAACTGCAGTTTTTATTTGTTAAAACAGAACATTAACCCATTTCCGGCGGCTCCTTAACTACCGGGCCAAAATCGATGAAACTTCGTCCAGAGTCTATATATGGCCCTAAGCCTTATCTGGCAAAATTCTATCTATATATGGCCCTCCACAGGTAAGGGCTAGGCGGACTGATGCATTTTTGCACCACTAGGTGCATCACATACCTTCACAGCCGTACCTGCCCATTTTAAAACAGCAAACGGGCTCTAAATTTATTTTAAAATAAAATTTATAAATTTTAATACTTACAATTGAAAAGCAATTTTCGACATTGCGATTTGAAATTTTTCCGGAATTTTCAAAAATCCAAAAAAAAAATAAAAAACTAAATATTGCGACGCGCCGCACAGTACTTTGAGCCCATACAAAAGTGAGGAATAAATACAAGGAGTTGTTCGATCTTTACGAAATTTGGCAGGTTTATTATTTTTTGGCTGCTGATTTCAAAAATTGAATCAGATTTTATGAACATCAAGTATTTACGCCATAAATGAGGTTTAAAAATTAAAAAAACTGAAATTTCCCTATTTTCAATTAAATATTAAAATTATAAAAACTTTTTAAAAAAAAAAATAAAAATATATTTTTGAAAACTTTAAGGTCTTAACTTGTTAAAACTGAAAATTTTATGGCAATATCTTTTTTTTTAAAAAAAGAAATGCTTATAGTTTGACATGCACTTTTTTCACGAAAATGTTACTTTTCATGTAAAAAAAATATGTTTTTGCAAAAAAAAAATATTTTTTGTAATTCTAAATTCACTTTGTATTATTAAATTAAATATTTTTTGTTTAATTGATTAAAAGAATAAAAATTAAAAACAAAATAAAAAAATTTATGCCAAAAAATAGGTATTTAAGTAATTATAATAAAGTATAATTTTTGTTTGTATCGACTGTGACCTGAACTGCCATACATACCCCATTTGCAAATAAGAGTCATTTTATCTGTTGCATCTTTACAGAGCTCTAATACACTTTTAGCTGTAAACCGCAAAAGTGGTTGTAAGCGAACTTCTGCAGTACTTTCCGAAGCTTCAGTAGATGGTACTAATCGCTTCTTAAAATTTTGTATCGCATACAAACTCGGAAATAAATTTTTATGATAGACGTTGACAGTGTTGCGCAGAATATTATATTTTTCTTCCGAGAGATCCAAATCTAAGTACAGTGACAAAGTCATTTGTACTGATAGACAATTTTGACTGTTAATATTCGAACCATGATTATTTTTTCTTGAAGCAAGTTCTGATGCATATTGTAATTCGTCTTCAGAATAATCAGATAATAAGTGAGCCACTTTCCTTTTTTTCATTTGTTCTGATAACAAATGGAACTCCTTTTCAGGCCTTCCGCGACTTGTGCTTGGTTGCTGAAATGTAAACTTTATTTTTAACTGCGCTAATATTAAATTTTATTTTTACTTGCGTACATTATTTGGATCAGAAATAACAATTGCTTTGGCACTTAACCAATTGGAATACTTTTTAATAAGCTTGGTTTTACTATATCCGCACTGCTTCCACTTCGTTTCCAATTGCGAAATAAAAAAATTAATATTTTCATCAATTATTTCTTCACTGTATGGGATTTTACAAATTTTATCTTTAACAAATGACTTCAAAAACAAATATTTATTGGGTGGACCGGCAGAAATCCAACAATTAAATAAATCGTTATTAGTCATAATTATTGGCATTTTAAATTAAAAATCTTTGTAATGTTTTCGCTGAGAAAAATACGGTAAAAACAAATATGTTGGCATTAGTAAGCATGAGAATGCCCTACATTTCAACATAAATAGTCATTATTTATTTTTAACCTGTATATAATAGCAGCATTTTAAAAAACAATTACAAAAGAATTCATACTCCAATTACTTTGACTTTTACTTTTACAACTTTTACAATAGATTTTCATACTCCAATTACTTTTACAAACATAATAAGTTAAAATCACTATTTAAAGAACCTCTTAAAAAAAACAATTTTCTGCAAACTGATACGTCTTACTTTTGAGCGTAGAGTACAATTCATACAGATTACTTTAAAAATGATCTAAGTCTTAATTTTTTTAAAAGTAAACATTTAATGATTTAATAGAAATAAACATACTAGTTTTTTACCTAATGAAAACGATTATTTAAAAAAATGGACTTCATTTGGACGTCATTTTCGAAATAAGTCACCCATAAATATGTTTGTTTACATTTCAAAGGAGTAAACTCCTCACTACATGCTACGTTTATTAGAGGAAAATATGATTTTTTGACCATTTTTCAAAATACGATAACTCTAAAATACGGATAAAAAAGGTTAAAATGTTTTGGAATTTTGAAAGAAAAATACATAAACAACAATATATTTGAAAATAAAGAGATGTTTTCCGTTGTTTTTTTTTTAATTTGCTCTCAAAAATTGGATATTTTTGGCAAATATTTACAAAAAAAATTTATTTTTGGCGTATTTTAATTTTTTTACTTTCAGCTAAATTTTAAACATATTAAAATTTATGTATTTATACAGTATTTATCTTGAAGAAAAATTAAAAATAAAAAGAATTGGGCCAAAATTGCAATTTTGGCAATTTTTTCTTTGTAAGATGTGCAAATTACTAATTTCCATTATTTAAAAGAAAATATGATTTTTAGACTATTCTTCAAAACGCGATAACTCCGAAGGGCGGAAGCAAGCGGATATCAAATTTTATAATTTGAAAGATAAATATGTATATTAAAATATATTAAAAAATTAAAGAGATGTTTTTTGATGTTTTTTTTTATGTTTCTCTCAAAAATTGCAAATTTTTGAAAAATATTTAAAAAAAAATTTTATTTTTGGACAATTTTCATATTTTTAGTTTTAGCTTAATTTAAAATATATTAAAATTGATTTATTTTAACAATATCAGTCTTGAAATAAAATCAAAAAACAAAAGAATCGGGCAAAAAATGCGTTTACAGCAATTTTTTCTTTGCAGAATGTCCAAAATCAAATATTTCACAACAATCAAAATGCATAAAAATGGTTGACTTTAAGGAGCTGTAGAGTCTACAAAAATTGTTCAATTGGCAAAAAAATTTGGATTCTTCTTAGTGGAAGTATTTCCAAAAAAACGGTACCAATATTGTTAGGATCTGCCACAACAAAAATCTTGATTTATTCCTATGAGACAAAGTACTGTGCGCCGTGGGTGTAAAATCCAAGTAAAAGACCAAATCGACACAAACCAAAAATGATTTTTATTGCCAAAGGTCCATACTAACATAATCTCTACAGTGCCAGGTAATATCACTTTCGCGGTTAAAAAAAAAACGCGCTTACCTGGAGAAAATTCTAAGGTTACTGGTGCAAAAATGCAACAATAGCTGGAAATGGGTTAAAGATGCTTAGCACTCAAAAAGTTATTGTTCTTAAAATCAATGAATCGCGTTCATAAACTGCAATTCATTGATTTTAATGGACAATTCATTGACACAATGAATGAATTCATAAACTGTTTTTGTGTTTAATGATTGCATTCATTGTCTATATGAATAAGCATTCATTAAATTTAAACTTCGATCGTGACAGTAAATTAATGATTTCTAACATTGTACCAATGAACCAATACATTAAAATTATTTATTTATTTATTTATTTATTTATTTATTTATTTATTTAATCAATGGTATGTTAACCTTACTGACTATATGCTTAATATACAAGCCCTAACCACTATTAATTCATACCCCACCCAATATTCTGCTTTTTATTTTAAAAACAATTGTTCACATCTTTCTATAGGTGTTTGCGTTTTTATTTTACCTTCATTTAAAAGGTTTTGAAGTCTACTTTAAGAAAAAAAGTACTAAAAAAATATTCATTGAATCAGTTTTTCAAAAAAATATTTATTTATGACAACCTCAAAGTATTAAAAACTTAAAATAACCACTATTAATTCATACGGCTCTTAAATATTGAAATAAATACTTCGTTACGTCTCCCTTTATTAAGCTTAAAGTATTTTACCGTTATCAATGCCCTTGACGATGCATTAGTTCTGTCTTTGCTTTATTGTATTCTTTGTTTCAATTTATTATTGCGTTTTGGTTCATTATGGCTCGCGGAAGACCAGTCAGCAAAGAAATTCGCAAATTAGTCATATTAAAGCATAAGTCTGGTAAAAGTTATAATCAAATTTCGTTAGAACTGGATTTAAAAAAACCCACTGTTCAATCATTAATAAAACAATACAAAAAAACTGGATCTATTGCAACAAAACTCCACAAAAGAGGTCGAACTACAAAAATATTTGCACGAGACTTGCGTGCTTTATCGTCTATAATTAAAAAAAATAGACGAAGTTCCGTTAGAAATTTGTCAGTTGAATGGTCAAACGTAATTGGGAAGCAAGTGAGCCGTGAGTGGACACGGAAAAATTTACACAAGTTATCGTACAAGTTTTATAAGGTATGTTTGATATGATGTTAAATAAGATAACATAAAAACTTTTAATCCTTAGGCGAAACAAAAGCCTTTGCTAACAGCTTTGCAGAAGCGTAAGCGTTTAGCATGGGCAAAGGAGAAACAGAACTGGGTGCAAAGGCAGTGGGACTCCATAATTTTTAGTGATGAATCTAAATTTGATGTTTGTGTAGGTGATAAAAGGGCAAGAGTCATACGCACGAAAAAGGAAGCCTTCCATAGAGATTGTCTACGTCGCACTGTTAAATTTCCTGCAAGTGTCATGGTGTGGGGCTGTATTTCCTCAAAGGGTGTTGGTACACTGCAGTTTATTAACGGCACAGTAAAGGCCCAAGACTACATCCATTTGCTCGAAAATAATTTAGCTCAGTCTGTGGAATTGCTTGACATGAGCGAATACATTTTCCAGCAAGACGGTGCTACACCCCACACAGCAAAAAAAACAATAAATTGGTTGCACAGCAATAATATTCCTGTCTTAGATTGGCCATCGTCAAGCCCTGATCTTAGCCCGATAGAGTCCATGTGGGCATTAATGAAAAGACGGTTAAGGAATGATCCTGCTAGGACTGTTGAGCAATTAAAAGAAAAAATTAAAAATATTTGGAACTCAATCACTCCAAGAGAGTGTCGGGAGCTTATTTTTTCAATGCCCAAACGGTGTCAAGAAGTCATTGCAACAAAAGGAGACGTAACGAAGTATTAATTTGAATATTTAAGAGCTGTATGAATAATTAGTGGTCAATTTAAGTTGTTATATTTTTAGGTTGTCATAAATAAATATTTATTTTTGAAAAACTGATTCAATGATTTTTTTTTAATACTTTTTTCCTTAAAGTAGACTTCAAAACCTTTTAAACGAAGGTAAAATAAAAACGCAAACACCTATAGAAAGATAGTAACAATTGTTTTTAAAATAAAAAGCAGAATATTGCTGGGGGTATGAATTATTAGTGGTTAGGGCTTGTATAAGTATGTACATGCAAAGTAATATATATTACACTTTAATATATTGAATTTAATTGTTTGAACATTATCGTCTTAGTGACTGAAAAATCAATAGAATATACATTTGATAGATTATTAAATTCACGCAAAGTTCTCACGATTGGTGAATTTGAAGCATAATTTGTTCTGTGCACTCCAATATTAAATGGTGCACTATTTCTTAAAGTTCTGGAAGGAACATTAAAAGTTATTTGATTGAGAAGATACGAACAATCAGTGTTGCCAGAAATAATATTGAAAAAAAATAAAAGGGATAATATAGTTCTTCGATTTTCCAGGGTTTTCAAGTTTATAAGTTTACATCTAACATCATAGGAGGGAAGAGGATCTGAAAAGTTAATAGAACGAAGTGCATATTTGAGGAATCTACGCTGAACACGTTCTAAGCTTGATCCAACTTGGATCTAACCAGACTAGTAAACAGAATTTTTAGTGTATGAGGATCAGTAAATTCATTACTATTACGCTTAATAAATGCTAATAAAGAGTATGCCTTAGGAATTATATAATTTAAATGATGAATAAAAGTAAAACTTGAGTCAAATATAACACCAAGATCTTTTATTAATGTTACTGATTTCAAATTTTGATTATTCAACTTGTATTGATCATGAGCATTATTTATTTGTTTCGAATATGAAACTTGAAAACATTTATTTATATTTAGAGATAAACGGTTTTTAGTACACCATTCATATAGATTATTTAAGTCAGACTGCAAAGCAAGCATATCAGAACTATTTGATATTCGAGAAAAAATTTTCAAATCGTCGGCAAACATTAAGAACTTCGTGTTATTAAAACAGGAACTAACATCATTTATAAAAATTATAAAAAAAAGTGGTCCTAAAATGCTTCCTTGAGGAACACCTGAGGAAGCTATAAACGGTTCAGACATGGATTCTTCAATAGACACCATGCAGAGTCTATTGCTTAGGTATGACTTGACCCAAGATACGAAATTTGAATGGAACCCTAAACGCAAGAATTTCATTACTAAGATATGATGCGAAACCCTATCAAACGCTTTTGCAAAATCCGTATAAATAGTATTAACTCGAAATCCATCTACTAATGAAGAAATACAATAGTCTGTAAAGGTCGCTAGATTTGTGACTGTTGATCTATTCGGCATAAAACCATGCTGATTTGGCGATATTATATTTTTTATTTCAAAGGTAAGTTTCTTTTTAATAATGCTCTCAAAAATTTTTGAAATATTTGATAGCTTAGATATTGGTCTATAATTACAAATATCATTTTTATTTCCATTTTTATATATCGGACTGATGAAAGAAATTTTCCAAGCATCTAAAAAAGTTCCAGTCTGTAAAGATTTATTAAAAATAATTTTTAGTGGTTCTAACAGTGAATATTGGCAATGAGTTAAAAGAAATGCAGAAAATCCATCTACATCTTTTTTTTTGAGAGTTATTTAAACCCTGAATCGAAATGGCGATATCAGCGCTAGAGATTTCAAAACAACCAAAATCAATATTTACTCCATAATTAGTATTGATATCTATATTTTTGTCTTCATCCGTAATAAAATTAGAGCAAAAAAATTTAGCAAACAGATTTGCAGAATCAACATAAGATTGAGACCAAACACCTTCATAACACATAGAAGACGGAAAACCAGAGGTCATTTTTTTTTTGAATTTATAAAAGTCCAAAAATTTTTTGGATTCAACTTTATATTTGACTCATAGCGGCAAATATATTGTTTGTATAAGAATTTATTTAAAAAATTGAATTCCCTCAAATAATGTTGATGTTTAAAAAAATATTCAATATTGTTTGTGGCATTGTATAAATTAAAAAACTTATTTCTTAGATTTTTCAATTTTTTTAACCCAGTGGTATACCACGGTAGCTTAAACATTTTACAAGGACATTGAGGGATAATTCTTTCACAGATGTCTAGAAATTTTGATTTAAAAAATATAAAAGAATCATAAGTGCTTTTGTATTTCAAATTATGTTCCCAATCCACCGAAATAATAGCAGTATTAAGTGCTTCAAAATTGCATTGACTAAAATTATAATACATATTGGAGTTCAAAGAGTTACTAAATATACAAGCGAAATTGTAAAATGATATCGTAAGCACCAAAGGCACATGATGAATATTAGGTTCACAGACCGGAATATGGCAAATTTCAATATTATAATTAAACTCTTTACTTATAAAAATAAGATCTAATATTCTATTTAGTTTATTAGAGAAACCATTAATTTGAACAAAATCGAGACTTAAAAAAGAATCAATGAGATAAATTTCATGCGTTGAATTCACATTAGTGGGAATTAATGGATTATTAGTTAAATAGTTATTCCAAGTTACTTTATTTAAATTCAAATCACCAAGAATGCAAAAATGACTATCACTAGAAACATTTGATGCTAAACTCAATATATTGTCCACATGAGACATGTAAAGTGTATCCGAACTATTTGGAGGCAAGTAAGAAACCACCAAATATAGTCGTTCAGAGCATCCAACAATTTGAACACATAACTGATCCAGTAAAGTGTCCGTATTTTCCAATGGCCAAGCACAGCAGCACAACGAGCGTTTCACAGCAACTAGTACACCACCACCCCTAGTACAGCAAGTCTTAGCAGCATCTCTATCCTTCCGAAATACCTGATAACAATTCAGGTCGAAAAATTCAGCATCAAAAAATTCAGGATTTAGCCATGTTTCAATAATAACAATTATATCGTAGTCAAATTGCGAGGACCATAACTTAATTAATTCTGACTTAGTTCTTATGCCAGACATATTTTGAAAGTATAATCTCAGATTACTACCAGGATTATCATAATTGCTTGCGTCTATCTCCGATTGCGATGACGATCCTTTTTTGGAAAAAACTCAAACCTACTAATAGAAACATTAGTAGGCCAAAGAGTTGGATCTAAAATATGACCCGTAAGAGATGCCGAAATTCCGACCTTAAAGTTTATTTTCTCAATTTGAGTTTGAGCCAGATCTTTTCTCGTCAGTGGTTGACAAGCTAAATGATTTTTATCAATACCAGTGTGCTTATGAATATAATTTAAGATATCATCAGAGGTAACCGATGACTTAAACGAACAAAGATGAAACCAGTGCATTGGCTCTATTACATCCAGTTCAGTATTTGATCTTTGACCAACAACAATTTTCTTTTTAGATGATTTCAAAACGTCATTTTTCACTACGACATCAGAAGCATGATTTTGGGCACTAGCTGCATTTGAATTATTCTTAAATAATATCGAAGCATAGCTACTAGCAGCATTATTATCATCAGCCACATTGGCAATGGCACCTTCAACATCAGCGCCCACATTAAACATCTCAGATTCCCGATCAGCACGAACAGCAACAACATCACCAACAACAGCAGCACGATCATCAACTCCAACAACAACTCCAACAGCATCACTAACAATATTTTTTATTGCATTCATGTTTTGACTATTATCATGCAATTCAACAGTTTCTATAGGTTCAGTGACCTCTGTATGCACAGATGAAATCTGCATTGAAGAAGCAGCTGCCGAAGACGAGCAAGAAGTAACTAGAGCAGAACTAGCACTCGAAACAGGTTTATTGTCATTTATTGTCTGTGCAGGTTTTTTTAGCACTTTAGCGCGAGCATTGATATTTGCTTTGTTATTGTTTATATTAAATCCACTCACTTTCACGGGGGATGACGGAGACTTCGATTTCGATCGCGTGATTATTTGCTCAACATTAAGATTATTGCCTATTCGATTAAGATTTCGAATCGCAGCGATATTATTTTGTTCAGCATCACTTTGCTTTTTAGCATCGAAATTGTCTTTTAAGCAGGTTAAAATATTGGGGGTTGGAATTAGTTTTAAAGGTTTTCTAAGAGATGGCGTAACTATCAATAGATCGCATCGGGCACACCTGTGACTATATTCATTTCAAAGCACATTGTCTAAGCGTCATTTTTCAGTATGTGTCATTCCACTGAAGTGTAAACAACATATATTTTTTTTCTCTGTGAACATGTCGACTTTTGTTCCAACAAAACGCAATTTGCGGGAGGGTTTACTTTTGTGCTTCCATTTGAAGAAAAAAGCGGTTGAAGCACAACGCACGCTTACTGAGGCTTACGGGGACTATGCTCCATCGATTTCTACTTGTGAGTACTGGTTCCGTCGGTTTAAAAGTGGTGATTTTGATACGGAAGACAAAGAGCGTCCGGGCCAGCCGAAAAAGTTTGAAGATGAGGAATTGGAGGCTTTGCTCGATGAAGACCCGTGTCAAACCCTTCAAGAATTGTCAGAATCATTGGGAGTCGACTTATCAACGGTCGGCAAACGCTTGAAGGCCATGGGAATGATTCAAAAGCAAGGAAATTGGGTGCCGTACCAGTTGAAGCCGAGAGACGTTGAACGGCGATTTTGCATGTGCGAACAACTGCTTCAACGGCATAAAAGGAAGAGTTTTTTGCATCGTATTGTCACTGGCGATGAAAAGTGGATCCATTACGATAATCCTAAGCGAAAAAAATCGTGGGGACCACCCGGCCATGCATCAACATCGAGGGCCAAGCCGAATATTCATGGCGCCAAGCTTATGCTGTGTATTTGGTGGGATCAGAAGGGTGTCGTGTACTATGAGCTGCTAAAACCTAACGAAACCATCACTGGGGAACGCTACCAACAACAATTGATGCAATTGAGCCGAGCATTAAAGGCTAAACGGCCGGAATATGCAAAAAGACACGACAAAGTGGTTTTTCAACATGACAACGCACGGCCACATGTTGCAAGAACCGTCAAGGAAACGTTGGAGGCGCTGAATTGGGATGTGCTACCCCACCCGCCTTATAGCCCAGACATAGCCCCTTCCGACTACCACCTATTCAGATCGATGACGCATGGCTTGGCTGAGCAGCGCTTCACTTCTTACGAGGATACCAAAAAATGGGTCGATTCGTGGATTGCCTCAAAAGACGAATCGTTCTTCCGGCGCGGAATCCATATGCTGCCAGAAAGATGGGAAAATGTTGTAGCTAACGATGGACAATACTTTGAATAATATACATTGTACCGTTGTTTCTAAATAAATGCTCAAAAACCGAAAAAAAACCTTTAAAATTAATTCCAACCCCCAATATTGCAAGCCTCACTTAATTTAGATAGGCAGACTGTAATCGGGTGATCATAGCACAAATCACACTTATAGATTAGGTTCTTATTTGATTTTATTGAGTTTATGACTTCTTCACTGATCATGGCACATTTGTGGTGCAAGCTCTTGTAACAAAAACCACACGTAACCGAGTCAGTTAGAACTGAAAATATTGTAATGCAACTAATACACGACATAGCGAACGCATAAATTAACGATGTGTTCACGACTGCGGTTGAAGATCAAAATTAAAGTATTTATTCATTAATCTCAAATTTAAATAAAACGTTCATACAGCCAATGAACGCATTCATTGTGCCTATGTACAAAACATAAAATTTGAACGCGTTTATACCGACAAAGAACGCGTTCATTCTGACAAACAAAGCGTACATACCGACAATGAACGCGTTCTTTAACTGCTGTGCAAGTCTTCTTAAACTGTTGGTTATAACGGTGAAATGATATTGAGAAGCAATGCTTCAGCTTCAATTCAGTTTTGTTAAAATTTTGTGCTGACAAGTTGTGTTGTGAATAAAAAATTGCATAAAAAATTGAATATAAAACTGAATTCGATAGCTGCTGGTAAGCCTCACTTTAGGATAAATGAAATAGTAGGAAAAGATGTACCACTATCAGAAATCTTTTGGAAATGGCCAGAATACAAAAAACCTAATGGATATCGCTTGGTAAAATGTACTAAAATTAAAAATTGTTTTTTGAATATAATTATTTTTTTCCTCCATACAGATTGATAAGGACTTTTGCTTAGCTTTTGATAGCGTCTTCTCAGACGTCTTCACTGGCTGGTCAGATAATTTCATCAACATTACGAACTTCATGTCAAAGGATAACCATGTAAAAGACAGACAAGTCAAATCGATGATTGACAAATTAAATGGAAGTGATAATGATAATGGTACGTAATTAAATGTTTAAGTTTTATATATAGTTATCGTGGTAGTTCTTTGTAAATATAATGAGGGTATTCACAAGGTGTCCTAAATTTGTATGATGGAAGTGAAAGGATTTTCTTATTTTCTCCTTTATTAGTAAAGCGATTTTTTTTTAATTTTGCTTGCATATTTTGTTTATAGTTTTTGGATTGGATTTCTTATTTGGAATTTCACACAATTCCAATTAAAGATACAAGCAAAATTTCTAATAAAGCAGAAAATGAGAAAAACCTTTCACTTACAACATACAACATTGTCATGTGAAACCAAAAAAGCCGTAAGTTGCATATCAAAAATTTTATAGGTGAAGCAAAAACATTCTAACAGCCCTATTCTGGCAAATTGACAAATTGTTAACCGGTATTTTGAATATTTCTATATGTTTTTGTAATTTTCTTATTTCAAAACAAAATTTTAAGCTCAAAAATTAAAAAATTTAATAAAAATTGTCAACTGCTTTTCAGTTATTGACAATTTCATTAAAAAGTTTTGTTTTTTGAGCTTTAAATTTTGTATTAAAAATAACAAACACAACTTGTTAATTTGCCAGAATAGGGCTGTAAGTGTCATATCATGAATTTCGGATTTATGACTGTTTTATTGATACTCAGTTATGTTTTTGCTGCGTAGGGTAAGCAAATGCCATACATATCATTATTTGGTTTAAATAAGGAAAAATACTAAGACAAATAATATGAAATAAAATAAAAGCTTGCATTTACGGCTTTGGGAATTTTGTTAATAAAAACGTCATTTTAAGTTGAAGGAGTGTATAATTTTGCAGAAACATGTATTTTAATACGGTGCATCATAATCAATCAAAAAATCGATTTTGAACTTTTTGGTAACTTCCCAGTATACCATACAACAATAGCTGCTTTGTTTCGATGGTGTTTCGCTCCTGTAACGATATATCTGAAAACACATTTCTAGCTACTCGCTTCGTCATCTCTATTTTGTCAAATGTCAAATATTCTGTGAGTATTTTTTTTTATTTAAATTTTGAGGAACAATTTAATCAGTTGGTAAACTAAAAAGTAAAAAAAATTAATCAGTTATTGCGTTATCTACTTATATTAAAATAGTTAAATGTGTTTTACAGGTGGATGAGTTTTTACTCGAAACAGCAAAGGATGGTAAAGAATTTGTATCAAAATTCTGGAGGAGTGTATTGGAAAATGGTGCTGAAAAAAACTTTTCCTGGCAAGGAGCTGCTGAAAAAGAAGCTGCCAGGAAAATGGCAACTGCCGCCATATGCTGTAAGTTCTGATATATTTTTCATTATGGGGACAGTACCCCTAGGCTTTTACAAAATGTAATTTTTAAAATGCAAATTTTTTATGAAAGGAAAAGATATCAAATTGAAACTTCACATATTATTTTTATGTAAAAAAAGTGTAAAATTTTTTTTTTTTGATTTTTCCAGCGTGTGTTTTGGCTACTGCAGACTTTTGAAAATAATATCAAAAAATCACGGCGGGCGTGATTTTGGCTCACTGGAACGTCGAAAAAAAATTTAAAACGGGGTTTTAATCAGCATCAAAGCCGCTATAGATTGAACTAAAAGAAAATTTTTTGGTCAAAATTGACAAAATGGCAGCGTTTTTTCGAAATTAGCCGATTTTTGGAAACAAAAAATCCCTTGAAAACCAAAAAATACTTTAACGATGTTTCTATCCGTAGTTCAATCTATAGATTTACATGTGTATAATAACAGATTAAAATTTCAGAACGATCAGTCCAGTAGTTTTTTATCACAACACCTGTGATTTTTTGATGTTATTTTCAAATTCTTGTAGCAGCCAAAAAACACTTTTTTGTATACTCTTTTCTACATAAAAAAAATATGAAAAGTTTCAATAGTATATCTTGTTCCTTTCATAAAATAATTTGCTTTTTAAAAATTTCAGTTTGTAAAAACCTAGGGGTGTACTGTCCACTTAAATGACACGGGATAAAAATCGAAGTTTAGAAAAATTGGTTATAAAATGCTGATTTATTTTTTACTTTTATAACTAACCCTTATGGGCATTGGAATAAAGGGTATGCTATGACTTATTCAGGAAGCTATTAAACATAAAAATCTATCCATAACTTTTGAAGATATAACTCTTTTTGTGCATAGAACATTTTTGTTTAAATATATGTATTTTTGTCCCGTTGATATTTTTATACCCATACACTTTCTGACGCTTTAGAAAAACTGACATATCTCGTTATTATTCATAGCTTTGTTATTAACGTTTTATTTTTAATTCCAGCTGCATTTCAATGCAAGTTTCCCGTAACAGACACTAAAGTTTTTGAAGAAAAAACAAAAATCTTCTTTTTATATGCAAAATATGGGGAAAACAAAAGAATTAAATACCACCAAAACAAACAAAAATAAATGAATTACATAACATATTAATAACGATTATCAAGTACATATTAATAAATTATTAATTAAAAATTAAAATAAAAACCATGTAATCACTGTGAAATTAATAAAATGGATTTCAATTAATAGAAAATATAAATTTATTGAACATTTTAATTATTTCAATGCGGTTTCAATATTGCAACGATATCGATTTTCGATATGAAAGTATTTCGGAAAATTTCATTAGTTCGATATCGAAACGATATTGGAATCAATATAGAAATCAGGAAATATTAAGATGTCGGAACAATATTGAAAAATTGCAGTACTTAGATAACGAAACGATTTTGAAAAATGCCAATATATCAATATCGAAACGATATTAAAAAATATATAAAATAGAGAGTATTTCGATATCGAAAAGATACTGATAATTATGGCTTCTCAATATCATAACGATATTGAAAACAATGCTTAAAACGATACAGAAACGATATCGGAAACATTTAAAAATTAAGTATTGCAACAATATTGAAACAAGATATCTAAAATGATATTGTAACGATGGGTCCGAAATTTTCGAAAAGTGTATTGTTTTCGTATCGAAAACGATAATCGAAAATGATACAAATTTTGATTGCTATGATATTGTTTCTATATTGTTGCAATATCATTTGGTAGACTGGGTTACGCCTTTTTTTATTTCATATGATTTCATATGACATACAACTTTAAGACATCTTGTGAATACCCTCATTAACTGGCATTTTTAACTTAAAATCATTTTCATGGCAAAAGATAACAATATTTATTTGTTTTTTTGTGTATTAAGTTATATTATTGAACCTTTCGTCTGTTGACTTATCCTGACCTAATGCTTTTGAGAATGTCAGTTCTTGCTTATTCAGAATGATAGTTTTTAAATTTTCGTGATTAAAACATATGCTTTCATATAATTAGATTGCGCTGCTGTACAACTTTTATGGTGCCTTCACGCTTATCTGGTTCCAACTCAAAAAGTTGTTACAAAGGACAACAATTTAAAGAAATCAATCGTTAAATTTACAATAAGAAGCTCTCAAGAAGCAGTTAGTTATTTTCGTTGGAGATAGCGCGCATGAAATAGATCACATAGTTTTTTAAAAAGTAAGTCCGACAGTATACAGCTGTCTATACTAGCTATTGGAAGCAACAATCTCTCTTCGGTTACACATTTTTACGTGTATTTGGATGGTGTAAAATTTTTGTTTACAAATTTCCTAAGAGCATTTATTTAATTTAAGTACCCCTCGGCATGTTCTCTAGTTTGGGAGTTCATTGCGGAACAATTTTATCACATTAAAATCAAATCACAGTCTTCTAAAATGTCCATATTGCTTGAAGCATTAAAAAAGTAAAATATTTGGATTATCCTTTCGGTTAAATAATTATTTCACGTCTCTCATTTGTATGTATCAATTCAATTTGAAAATTATCTAAAGTCTGAGAAACCTTGTACATCCAGGTTTAAAAAATATACAATTTAAAAATTTTTAGTAAAATCGCTTATGTAAAATCACAGAATTGTGTCACTGCGTACATTTTATTTGCCACCTCTTTTCCAACGTGCTGTATTAGTTATAAAAAAATTATAAACAACATTTTTATTAAAAAAGTATTAGTTTTATATTATGTTTTATTTATGTCTTTCTTCTTCTTTATATGAATATATCTACATTTATTATATTAACGAGTATATGAGATACTTTTTATTTAAAAAATGTAAATGAAAAAACAAATGTATATTTAACTTGATTTACTTAAGGACTAAAATAAAAAATATAAATTACAAACAATATTCCTAAATCTTTTATTTGCAATAACATCTTTTTTGCTGTGTATTATCGAAATAATTTAATAAAATAATGAATGGGTTCATTAAATCAATGACTTCTTTCTTATTATCAATGAAATAATACATTAAAAACAAGATATTTTTCATTGAGTCAAAGAAAATGTTCATTGGTTGTATGAATACCGTACTTAAATATTAATATTTTAAGAACCTGTTCTTTAAAATCAATGTATTGTTCATTGAGCCAATGAATATGTTCATTGGCTATATGAATAACATACTTAAATATCAATATTTTTATTTCCTGTTCTTTTAAATCAATGTATTATTCATTGAGTCAAAGAATATATACATTAGCTGCATGAATAACATACTTTAATCTAAATTTTTTTATGAATCTGTACTTTAAAATCAATGTATGGTACATTGTCTATAAGAACAATATACATTGGCCCAATGAATAAGTACATTAACTTTTTGGGTTTAATGTACGGTTCTTAAAAAGCACGAACGGGTATACATTGAACCAAGGAACGCGTAATTTGACGCAAAATTAATGATTTATTCTTATGGACAATGAATTTATTCATTGATTTTATGTACCTTTTTGGTTCAGTGTAGCGTAGATTATGTATTAACATAAAAAAATCAGCGAAATGGATACCAGGGGGTGTGCCACTGGCATGGGTGGATCGGCCCTCCAAAGTTAGTGGGGGTCGGTCATACATTTGGACTCGATTGGGGCACTCTAAATGGGTCAAAGAGGGATTTTTCAAAATTTGACCCTACGGGAAAAAAGTCAAAAGTTGGGGCATTAGAATTCGTTTTAGAGGCATAGTTTAATCCTTAGAATACGATTTTCACTGAGCAATGGGCGATTTTTTTTCCTCCCCACAAATCGATCCGGCCTAATATACACCCTCTTTAAGTCAGCCTTTTGGGACCCCCCTATAAAAAGCTTAATAAATGGAGAAAATTGTAGAAAACAGTTCATAGCTGGTATTACCCCTGAATTGATTCTTAGAGGAGGCAAATGTATAAGATGGTCCTTTTATGTTTTTATCGTCAAAATTTCTCTTAAACACCTATCTGCCTATCATGGTTTAAGTGAATATTTTTTGGTAAATTTTTAAAAGTTGCTTTTTTTAAAAATTTTCTTAATAAAATTAACTTATTTTAGCGCCCAAATGAAAGGGCGTGGCAGTTTGAAATTTTATTAATACATTTTTTGAGCAAATACAACATGATTAAAAGAAAAATATTGTTGTGAAAACATTGGAATAAAAAGGGTTAATCAACGACTTTTTATACAAAACTTCATTGTAGATATTTGAGAAAATCTATAGTCTCGGAACAATTTTGATAGCAAAGAAATAGTAATTTTTCATAATTAACTATTTGTTACAGTTTCGTTATCACAATACATATTCACACATAAAATAAAGTCTTATTGTATCCGTAAGAGATGGCGAAAAATGTCAGTAATATTTTTTGCTCATTTTATCAAGATCTAAAATTTCCTCTTATATCATGTTTTTCCAAATCGTATAGTTTATATTTTATTTAAGAAACGATCTTTCTGCGCTGTTGCAGTTCAAAGGTCACCAATCTAAAATCCAATCATATTGTAGAAGCCTCCTCATCCAAACCTTTCATCCGATTCCTCATTCCACCTCCTACTTTTCCTGAGATCCCTTACTAATAAGAATATATACTTTAAACGCCCATATTGTGGGTCATAGGTCGGGTCAATTTTAAATCAAACATGTTTCTGCAAATCTATGGTGCAGTACGCGGAAAGAAAAAATCAAGCATTCTGTGCTTGATTCAAGCAAACAGGCTTTCAGTTTACACTCATGCGTAAATTTCTCAATTCAAGCATTATTTTGCCAGAATTAAGCAAATTTAAAACACATGATATTAAGAAAAAAATACTCAATTCAAGCAACATTTGCTTAAAACTCAAGAATATTTTTTCCACGTTCAAGTCTAATATTTACTTGAACATGGCAGAATAACCAGGTAGATGCAATTCGGAGAGCAAAAAACGAGAAAGCAAAACATTGGCGTAACTGTAATGTCACTATTGACAATTAATGTTTATTCTTTCAGCATAGAGATGTATAATTCACTTGTAACCGTATAAATCAATTGAGTACCCAGATTTTATGTATGAACATGTAAAAAACTAAACAAAAATCTTAAAAATTTCATAAAATGAGACGTGTTTTAAGATATCATACATAATTAATTTTAGTTTGGCCTTAAATGAAGCAAATGTAAGTTAACTTCTAATATAATGTTCATTCGACTACTTATTTCGATTGTGTAGTAACCAATTTATTTGTGTAGCTATGTACGGCTGATTTAAATTGTCAAAATATATTTTGACAAGTGAAATTGCTGTTAGAAAACATAAAATTTATTTAATGAAATCGACGGTTGTTTGCTAATTTTATCGTGCTGAAACGGAAGCTAACAATTAATGAACTGTTTTCGAATTATCGCGACGGGAGGAAGTTATAGGCAGTCCAGAAAATCCATTGTCAAAACTGAATAAATAAGTAAGTACAAATTGATAACATATTCAAAACAGCCCATTTTGACGTTATAATTACGCCTTTGTTATTGTTTTGTTGTCGGAGAGAGCGTATTTCTAGTGCATCTACCTGGTTATTCTGCCATGTACTTGAAATGAGAAAAATTTGCTTGATTCAAGTAAACAATTGGCTGAAAGCTAGTATAATTTACTCAATTTTAGAAATTTATTTTTCTTGAATTGAGAACAATTTGCTTGATTCAAGTAAAAAATTTGCTGAAAACTAGAATAATTTGCTTGATTTGAGAAATTTATTTTCCTTAAATTGATAACAATTTGTTTAATTCAAGTAAACAATTTACTGAAAACTAAAATAATTTTCTTAATTTGAAAAATTTATTTTCCTTCAATTGAGAACATTTTGCTTGATTCAAGTAAATAATTTACTGAATACTAGACTAATTTGCTCAATTTGTACAAAGCAACAGCACTTTCGCATGCTTTGTTGGCACACATTGGCGACAGTGGATCTTGAACGTAGATTTTGTTGTCCAGCGACTCTTTTACAACATCTTCGAGATTTTCATGATTGTTGTAATTCGCTGTATAGTTCAAAGGCGACAACTCTGCATTTGCTTAAATTGAGAAAATATTTTTTTGATTCAAGTCTTGTTCCAGTTTCTAGAATCAAGTATTTTGTGCTTGTTTCAAGCTGTTGTTTATGTTGCTCAATTTTGGCAATAAATACTAATTTCAATTGTTTTTTTTAATCTTAGTTTTAAATGCTTGATTTGAGCAAATGAGACTTAATTTTAACTTTTCTTATATCAAGCAAAATATTTGCTTAATATAAGAACATTATTCCCCTCCGTGTACCATTCGAATGATATACGTCTCATTACCCTTCTTCTAAAATAAATGAAAAAAGGCTAAGGCAATTTTTTATGTTGATGCATTAGCTTTTGTAATATATGACATTTTTGATTATATAAAGCTTTTGTAATATAACATATTCTGGTAAAAAGTTAAAGCATTTAAATTGCCAAAATTCAAATCACCAGATTGAAATATTTTAAAAATCTTACAAAAGCATTTAGTAAAATATTAAAACAAAAATATTTATTGTGACGTAACGCACGACCCACTCCCTGCCCTATCTATTTCATGTTTCGTGTTAAATGTTGACCCCCCTCCCAAAACCATATTTCGTCATAAATGTCAAACCCTTCTCCATCCTTGTATGTGGGACGTTTTATCTGAATTTGCTTTCAAAAGTTTTTTGTACTAAGAAACGAAAAAGAACTTCGGATAAAGTGAGAGAAAAGCAGCAACAAAATATGCAGACAAGCAAACTGTTTGTATGAACAATAGTTAAGGGTGTCCCAATAGGAGTACACGAATTAAATTTTTAACAATTTTCTCTGAAATTTGACAGCTTCGAAATTGTATTAGTATATAATCGTCTTTATAATGAAATAAAAAAATCAGCACTGGCTCAATAAATCTGCGTTTTATTTTTACATTAAATCGCGTTATTTTATTAAGACACCCTTTATTTAGCTTCGTCAGAAAATATGTGAAAGAAAAAGCTACAGCAACCACACAGCCAAGGTTATTTTATAAGCCCGCTTGTAAAAATTTTACCTTGATGACATTGTAATGCAGAACTATAAGCGGAAACAAGATCTTGTGTGTGCTCACTTCTTGTGTGTGCTCACATTATTTTCTTTTCATTCCCACTGGTAAATGGACACATGACGCAACCAATTCTTTCTTAAATAAAATGTAGCTGCGAGGCCTCCAACACCTGTATACAATTCTGAATTACATTTGTTTGGACATGGCTGCTTAAACCCTGATGACATCTACCTTGCACAGTAAGTGACGATGGGAGTAGGTATGCACAAGATAGGAGAGAGCAAAAAATGACGCACAGAATTGGAGAGAACAAAATAAAATTAAACGAAAATCCTCTCTACGCTAAAAACACAACAAAATCGAAAGAGAACACACCGAAAAGAAGCAAATAAAAGCAAATTACGCCACAAATTTATTTGACAATAATTTTTACAACTAAATCAAGTAAGAAATGAATTTATTTATTACCTTTTATACAGCATTTAAGAAGTAATGTTTAATCACTCTTAATTATTTTATACATAAAACTTTGTTGTGGTTTAAACATAAAGATTAATAATTTTCACAAAAACACTTCACTGCAAAGCTTCCTGTTAAAAACACGATGTTGCCACACAGACAAATAAAGACAAACTGTTGCTTGAACAATGAAAAGAAAATAACGTATGCAGCACAAACATGATTTTGTTTCCGCTTGCAGTTCTGCATTACAAAGTCATCACCGATAAATTTTTACAATCGGGTTGTTAAAACAACAGTCTTTCTTTACTCGTCTGTGTAGCGACATCGTGTTTTCTAACAGGAAGTTTTGCAGTGAAGTGTGTTTGTGAAAATTATAAATCTCTGTGTTTAAACCAGAACAAAGTTTTATGTATAAAATAACTAAGTGTTATTAAATATAAATTCTGAAATGATTAATAAAAGATAATAAATTCGCTCATTAAGTTGTACAAATTATTGTCAAAATTATTTGTGGCGTCATTTGCTTTTGTTTGCTTTGCGATGTGTTTTTGGTGTAGAGAGGATTTTCGTTCAATTTTAGTTTGTTCGCTCCAGTTTTGTGTGTAATTTTTTTGTTCTCTCCTATCTTGTGCATACCTACTCACATAGTCGCTTACTGTGTAAGATGTAATCAGTGTTTTGGCTGCCATGTCGGAACATATGTAATTGAGAATTGTAAACAGGCGTTGGAAGCCTTGCAGTTACATTGGCCCATTATCATAGTCAAAATAAAGTCGACTTTAAATTTAGTGCAAGCTTTTTTATAACATACTAGCTGAAACCCAGCGCGTTGCTGCCCCGCCCTGTTTCCAAACACCCATCAAATGTTAACATTGTACATAGCATGTTTAAATTGTGGTTAAATACTAAATCTGTGCTACCTATAATTCCAAAGCTATTCGATAAATCATAAAGTAACTTAATCATAAAAGCCATTACTTTTGATTGGAAAGAGATATTGGGGTAATTTTTTCACATGAATTACTTTTAAGACTTGAATTTTTTGTAAAAGATATAAAAACAACATTTTGAAAAAAATAAATTTCGCCAAAAAAATCAAAGTGTACCTTGTTGTTTTGATGACAAAAGCATTAAAATAATTTTTGCGCTTAGCTGGAAGAATTTTTGCAATTAAATGCTATGTCATATTAAAGTTAGTCAGATGTGCAATTTTTAATTGATTTCATTTTTACAACAAAAACAATTTTTGAGTAGTTTTTTGAGTAAAAAGTCAATATTTTGGACCTTTCTTGACATAATTATAAAACATAGTTTCACTGACTAAAAGGTACAGTTCAACCTATTTTTGTAAAGTATATTTATTGAACTGTTGAACAAAAAAAATTTGAATCAAATATATTAATGGGCAGAGGAGATATTTGCATCCAAAGACCAAACTTTGATTTTCATGGCTTTTTTTTCTCATTCTTTGGTAACGATGTTTTATGAAAAAGTCGTTGTACTGAAAATTTCTACAATTTTGAGTGTATGTGAGTGTTTTTGATGCCAAAATAACAGAAATTTTTTAAATTAAAAAAAAAACTCCGATAAAAAATTATTATAATAACAAAATTGCCGTTAGTTGAAAAAGTTCGGAGGGGGCGTGGCAAAAAATAAGTATGTAACATTTTAAGTTAGAATAAATTTAATATGTGCACCTAGTTTGAGCAAAATCCGTTGGGCCGTTTAGATTTGTAAAAAGGCCAAACAAACAAACAAACAGAAAATGATTTTTATTACTATAGATTGTCAATTGTATGAAAAAATAGATTTTTAGTCATAAATTTTGATTATTTGAGATATAGGCTTTGGCAGCAAATGTTGTAAATTTGATTGGAAAGAGATATTGGGGTAATTTTCACATAAATTATTTTTGACTTTTTGTAAAAAATATAAAAACAACATTTTGGAACAAATAAATTTCGCGAAAAAAATCAGAAAGGGTACCCTTGTTGTTTTGATGACAAAACCAGTAAAATAATTTTTGCGCTTAGCTGGAAGAATTTTTGCAAATAAATGCTATGTCATATGAAAGGTACGCCGATGTGCAATTTTTAATTGATTTCATTGTATGATGCCAGGCATAGTAATCGGTCGACCCGCTTTTGCAGTTAGTGGTTACATCAAGAGTGGTTACATAAGACTTGTATTCCTCGGCAGACGTTGTTCGGCCCCAGACCGCCTTAATGCCATATACGAAAATGTCAAGAAATGCCAAAAATAATCACCATTTTCAGTATAACTGCCAAAAGTAACCATATGAATTAAATTACCAAATTTTAGTCAAATACAATCAAAACTGTTTGAAATATAGAATTTTTGTTGTTTTGTAAGCGGTAAAAAGGGGTGCGGCAAAATTATTTCCCTTAAACCATCTCGTACACGAAACAAATCGACTGCCAAAATTTTATCTCAATTTAGCTAAAGCCTAGCGCACTGTCCTTCACTCTACGCTGACCCCCCGAAAAGTCAGTTTAACTAAAGTGGGACAGGCCTATTTTTAGTGCACTTGCCGAGAGTAACCATATGAGATAAATTACAAAATTTTTGTCTAATACGACCCAAACCGTTGAAATAAAATGTTTTCATTGGTTTGTGGGCGGTAAAAGGGGGCGTGGAAACCAATTTTTAGTACATTTGCTGACAGTAACCGTACAAACTAAGCCAACATTTAAGCTCAATCGATCAGTAGTAAATTTTAATGATTTCTCAAAAAGTGGGTGTGGCTATAAAGCGATTACGCCCCTTTTTAGTACAGTTGCCGAAAGTAACCATACAAACTTAGGTATCACATGTTAGTCTCATACGGCCAAAATTGCTTGAAATATAGTATTTACACTGATATGTGGGCGCAAAAAGTGGGCGTGGAAACCAATTTTTTGTACAGTTACTGCCAGTAACTACACAAACCAAAGTACCAAATTAAAGTCTTATACGACCAAAACCGACTGAAATATAACATTTTTATTGATTTGGGGGCGGTAAAAGGGGGTGTGGCAAAAATTTTTCCTCAACCATCTCGTACCTGAAACAAATCGACTGCCAAAATTTCAGGTCAATCGGTCCAGTAGTTTTGGAGGCTATAGGCATCAGACACACATCGTTTTGCTTTTTATATATATAGATATGGATTTGTGGGCGGTAAAAGTGGGCGTGGAAACATTTATATATAGTGTTTGCCTCTTGGATCACCTACACAGCAAGTTTAACTGTAAAAATGTGTAGAACTCCGGAATTGCCATGATTTCGAAAAAGTGGGCGTATTTATATGATGACCACGCCCATTTTTTGTCCACTTACCGATAGTAACCATCTGAACAAAATTACCATATCTTAGTTTTTTTACGATTGAAACCGTCTGATATATATCCTTTTTTTGTTTGTGATCGATGGAGCAAATTTGGCTTGCATGGGAGGTACCACGCCCCCTTCTCCAATCGTTACGAAACCTCACAGGAACACTCTCAAGATGTGGCTTTATTTTCCCTGAAAATATCATAAAGATCGGTTCAGCGGTTTTGGAGTCTATACGTGATATAGCCACATACCCACCCACATACCCACATACATAAATACATCCATTTTTATATATATAGATTATATTGAAAAACTGTCAAAAATGCTTATACTAAATTAAGAGTCGACTTTTATTTTGATTATGATAATGGGCCATTGTATTTAAGAAATAATTGGTTACGTCATGTGTCCATTTACAACTGGGAGGTTGTGGCATTTGAGATAAATTCGCTCTTTTCCGCCTTTGCTTGAACTGTCATTTTGAAGTGTCTTTTCGCTGTTCTATGCATTTTCTTTGAAAATTTATTGTCATTCATTCTGACAGTTCAACCGAGCTCGATCTCAAGTGCCACAACCTTACAGTCAAACCTAAATCAGCGCGTTAGCGTTTTTTATCTGTCAAAAATTTCTCATGCCCATACGATTTATATGTAGCAAACCATAATAACGCGGCGGCAACGCTGAGCGGTTGGAAAATCCAATTTTGACAGAGCGTTAAGAAGTGAAGTTGCATACATCAAAAGCAAAAGTGAAAGCAAAGTAATTTTAAAGTGACAACAATTGTTTATTTTTTACTCTTTTTCGAACGTTTATTGAATTTGCAATATGGAGGTAAAAATTTTGTTGATAATTATAGTTTGAGTATAGTTTTAATGCTTGTGAAAATTATAGCACCTAATAGAATTAGTGCAAAGAAACCCATGTCTTTATATTAAGAAGGAACCTAAATACAAAGATGTTACATTTAAAGAAAAAATTTGGGAAGAAATTGGCAAAGAATTAAATCTGCCGGGTAGCATAACAATTCGCTTAATATACTATAAAATTTATAATTGCAAAATATTTCGTTTATCTAAAGATTGACATTTGCTTGCCGCCTACCGCTTTTATTTAGGTATGGTACTTACGCGTTAACGTAAAGCGGCTATCAACGCTCCGCTCAACGCGCTGATTTAGGTTTGACTGTTAAAGAGCCTTGCACACAGCTCTGTTTTTTTCTACTCTCGCATTCTACTCTCCCACAGCAACGCTTCTAAATAGAGCAAAAAATGTGTGAGTAGAATGGTGGCTTCTACGTTTTATATGAATTCTTATATTTCTAAATAGAACGAATGTGTTAGTTGAATGTGCGTCTTAGTTTCTTGCTGCTGTTTTTTATATAGGTAAAAATGGGTTTTTAATTTTTATTTTTACCTAACTTAATGAAAAAATTTGAATGTAACTAATATTGTGCACTTGCTATGAACCAGAGCTTTCAAATTATGTAAGTTTCATTCGAATGTGTTGTCAAAAAGTCGGTAAAAAAGGGGCTAAAGTTTTGTGTTTACGTATCTATATATTAATAGATTAGTACTTGTGATGCACCAAGTTTTGAAAACTTGAAAAAATTGTTTTTGATAAAATTATTAAAAAAAAGTAATATAATAAATTACTAGAATAAATGTGTTTGAAATACATTTTAATACTGTATTGGAAAAGTACACGGAGAGAAATATTGAAGTAATTTACGCTGGGTCCCAAAAGATTATTGTTTTTTTATTAAAACTAGTTTAAGAAATTAAATTACAAATAAAAACAGTTGAAAAATGTCAAAGTAAAGTTTCAATGAAGTTCTTTGATAGCAATCCGGCAATAGCAAAAATTAAAATCCGACTGAATCTATTTTATTTTTTAATTCAGCTTAGTTTTTGCCAAGTTTTCGTCAACGCAAGCAAAAAAGACTTATTTGGGATCTCCTTTCAAGAAAAGAGAATAAAAAAGAAAATAAAAATTTTTGTAATAAACTGAATATTTGTACTAACTTTTATGTGTCGAAAATTTAAGTTTCTTATTTCAGTTTTACTATGAAATAAAAGTGGTTTGCAACAAGACTCCGAGCTACCAGACTACCCTTTAAATCGTTGAATTTATATAATAATGAAGTTTAGCGAGACGACACTCGGACTGATGGCAATAAAAGACCGCATACCAAGACACTTTGTCGACCCCTGAAATCGTTGTTAAATTTATTGTTAGACGAATTCGAAATTAATTGATGTTAGAACACAGCAGGGTTGCACCAGAGTTGCCATCCAAATAGAAGATGGATAGCTATGCGCGTAGCCAGCCACTCCTTCCATCCTGTTCCCAACAGTGCAATACTCTGTTTTTATAAAGCGAAGTAGGGGGCGGTAGCATTAGTGAAATGGGAGTTCATGGCACCAAAATCACAGACAACAACATGAATGTAGCAACTAATAGAAATAAAGCAAGACTAACGCCACGATATTAAATAACGATTAAGTGCCAATCAACAGGATGTGCAAAGATCAGGAGTAAACAGAAATATATTAATGGATTTAAAGATTCGATTTTGTATTAATACTTTAAGAAACTAGACGGAGAGAAAAGTGTTCATATATTATGTATTAGAGGCATTTTATCTGTTTTGATATAAGGATAGGTTTCTCCCAAGCTAGTCATAATTAATGTAAAATGTATGTAGTTAAGCACATAAATTGTGAAAATGCTTGATTCACTTTTTATGATTTGTATCAAATCATGAATAAAAAAAAACAAACCATACATTATGAATAAGTAAAGTAAAATTTTCATGGGTTGTGACAAGCTAATATATCCAACAATATTTTATTAACAATTTGTATGTTCTAAAAAGAAAACACTATAGCTTACTGAATTAGTTGTTCTTTATATTGCAACAATATATAAAAATTATATATATATATATATAGAAACGTTAGCTAATTTTGTAAAGATTATTACAACAGTGCCTATATAAGCAGTTTCGGAGCCTTTGGGAGTTTTAAAATAGATTTTTACTGCAGCGCCCTCTGTTGTTAAAGATCAATCAAAATAATTAGCATCAAACAATCACCGTAACTGAAAACTTCAAATTCAGTTTTCCCTAAGTTATAGAAGAGTTTGGACATAATACCTCTGCATAAAAAAGGGCCTAGAAATGATATTTCCAATTACAGACCTGTTGCAAAACTGTCATGTACTCCCAAAATTTTTGAAAGTATTATCGACATTCTCATTTTCTATTTCAAATCTATTTTTCCTCCTACTCAACACGGCTTCCTCAAGGGGAGATCGACTAACACTAACCTTACAGAATTTGTTTCAAACGCTTTATGCTCTTTGAAAAGCGGGTACGAAGTTGATGTAGTTTCTACCGACTTTAGTAAACCGTTCGACAAAATCTCACACACTATCATCCTTCTTAAGCTTAAAGCCTTTGGTTTTCCATCAATGTTTATATCATGGATTAAATCATATCTCGAAGAACGTCGTTGTAATGTCATCTTTAGATTTTCCATTTCAGTCTTTTACAACTCTGATGTCCCACAAGGTAGTCACCTTGGTCCTTTGTTGTTCGTCTTAACAATCTCTGATGTAGATGGAATCATCAAAGATTCCAATCTCTCTGTGTATGTTGATGATATGAAAATCTATCAGCGCATACAAACCAATGCTGCCATTCTTGCAATCTTCACGATGGTCTGGTTAGTTTTTCCACTTGGTGCCAAAAAAAAATCTTGAGCTCTACGTCAGTAAATGTCAAGTAATTACATATTCACGAAAGTGTCTCCAGCTTCCTCCGAGAACTTATTACTTACTCTGCAAGCCAGTTCCTCCTGTAAGTTATTTACGGGACTTAGGTGTAATATGTGACAAGGAACTTAATGTTAGGTCTTATATTGATAATATCATTAGTAGAGCCAACTCTTCACTGGGTTTCGTGAAACACTGCTTTAGAGAGTTATCCAATCCTTATGTGACTAGATCTTTCTACCTTACCTTTGTTAGACCCATCCTCGAATATGCCAGCCAGGTTTGGTCTCCTATCTGCAACACCCATTCTGTCCGAATCGAAGCCGTTCTGCGAAGATTCATTTAGTTCGCACTTCGCGGTCTTCCCAATTCTGAAAGTTTCAACTAACTTCTTTTTACAGACCGCCTGAAATCGATTAACATGCAAACTCTTGCCAAACGAAGGGAAGTTGCCGATGTACTCTTCATTAATCCACTTGTATGCGGAACCACTAACTGCCCAGCACTACTCCAATTAATATCCTTTAATACCAACCTACATAACCTTCGGTCTATTCCTCTCTTCCACCTAAACTTTCACCGCAGCGACGATGTATGCAGTGAACCTCTAACCAGGATGCTTCGTCTAACCAACAATTTGATCAGCGAATTCGATACTCTTTTTGCTGGCTTTGGACTGGCAGACATCCCGAAGGTACTCTGGCGGGTTTCCACAAGGAGAGAAAGCAACTATGTTTTTAACGTTGACCCCTGCCGCAAAGGGTTAATTCAACGGTGCTCCAAAGCTTGGGACAAATATGAAGCGTCGGCCAACGCCCCATCGGAATTCAAGAAAGACCACTTTTGAAAGGTTCTCCTAATAACATGCAACAGCACCTTTTTTGTTTGTCGTCAGATTGACGCAATTCATGACCGTGGCACTTTCAGCTACTTGAATTTTATACATGACTTGGTTATTTCAATAACCTTGGGCTATCTCAGTATGAATACCAGTAATATAACCCATTATTATTTTTCTCCGCAATAATCATCTACATCATATCAGAGGTCATCACTCTCTGACATGAAAGACTAAGGCAGAAACCTCTAGGCCCGCTGTCATCATATCATCAGGTTCCTCAATCTCAGTGGACACAACTCAGACTATTTAGGTTGCCCCGTCGCCTGCTCTCAAATTCCAAAGGTAACAGTTTATTGATCCGGTAGTTGCTTACCTTCCTAACATTTACTGTTTGTAATTAGCAAGATTCAATCTACCATCATTCTCTTAGCAATTTAAGGGAATCACTAGCCCGAGTTCAACTTAAGTTCTACTCACACCGGCCTTTCTGGCTTAATCACAGCCAGAGCGATTTGAAAACCCCACGTGGGCCAAACCCAACGACAGTCAATACCTGGGGTCAAGGCTCCACCTGACAAGGCTCTTCAGGTGGTTCTTAGAACATTTATATTTGACTGTGACACCTTCAGCCACTAGAATTGTACATGACTAGGTTAAAAAAATAACCTTTGGTTTCCCAGTAAAACCTGGTAAACCACAATTCTGCTTATGCAACTTCGTTAACCTAATTAAGACTTAATAAAAAGCCTCTTTCGGAAAACTAGGAAGCATGAGCCGTTGTATACCAATTGGCTTATACAACGGCCTAAAGATTAAATATTTCCTACATAATACCTTTATTCTAAGATAAGGTCTGCAGAACAACGATAGATCAGGTCTCCTCATCATTGATGGATGACTGTCCCCGCTCTTCAAGTTATGTTGGATTGATCGTCCATCGAAAGCATATTACAGATGACGGTGTTATGATAACTTAGTATCAAAACCATCTTTCTCCAAGAATATGGCAACCAACAACCAAGGCTCAAGGTAAACCTTTTTCTTTTACAGATTATCAGATGAACATTCAAGAGCCGTGCCTCAAGAATGAACTCATTATGAGATCATGGGCCGTGCCCCATGAACTGCCCATCCAATAACAAACCCTCACCCTTTTTCCTGGCTTGGGACAGGCAGATTCCCCGAAGGTCCTCTGGCGGGCTTACACAAGAAGAGAGTACTATCTCCTCTAATATGAATCATTGTAGTAGATTAACTAATGAAGGAATTGGCTAAAACTGGACTTTTGTTCCAGGGTTACGCTGATGAAAAGCAATTATCTGCAGGGGAAAATTCGAAGAGACCCTGTGTGATAGAATTTAAATGGGCGTAAGGATGACAAAAAAACGATGCATTAAAGTGGGGCTGAATATAAATCTGGCAAAACCACTATCACACTATTTACCAGGGCGTTCACACACACGATCAAAGAACACACACAATTTTTGTCAAAACTATTGTTTATTCTTTCTTATATTGATTTTCTCCCATTGCGATGCCCTTTGAATAGTAAGGTCTCTCAAGATCTCCGAAATACGCATTAGTTTCCAATTCAACCTGTTCATTTGTCACAAATCTCCTTCCCTGGAGCCTCTTTTTTACGAATGGGAACAGAAAATAGAGTCGCTGGGGCAAAATCTGGAAAATTTGGGGGGTTGAGGAAGCTGTTCGATGCGCAACTTGTGTAATTTGGCAATGGTTTCGATCGGTTTTTGAGCTAGAGCATTGTGTTGCAAAAGTATGATTTTTTTCGATAAATGGGACCATTTGTTTGCGATTTTGTTCTTAAATTGGTCCGATAATTTTCAATAATAGTCGCTGTTGATTGCTTATCTTTTATGAAATAGTCGATGAACAAAATGCCACTTGATTCCAAAAAAAAAAAACGATAACACCTTTTCGGCTGTTTGTTGTGTCTTTTTTTGCTTAAACATGTCCCAACAATATTGTTCGTAAGTGCGAACTCGTTGATGTTTTTGATTGATTGTTAACGAACGCGTCACCCATCTTGCAGTTAGCTTTCTCATACCCAAATTTTTATGTTAAATTTAAACCACCGACCCACTTGATATGCCTACGGCTCACAGTGCACTTTTTTTAATTTTAGGATGACATTTGGGTTTTGTTTTTTGACGTAGAATTACGTCTTACAGCGCGGTTTGTATGGGTGTCAGTTTCACGAATTTTTTCAAAGCGATATTTGACACTTTGGGGTATACCTACAGCCTTTAATATTCATCGTACAAAGAAAAAAAAATGCCAAAATATCAGTTTTAGTGGGAATAAAACGAATATCTAATAAAATAACAAAATCTAAGAAGATGAAAAATTCATATATTCGTATGAGAAATGCACAAGCTGCTTAGCTGCTTATGCTGTTTTTTAGGTTGTTGTTGTTGTTGTTGTTGTTGTGTTTGCTTGTTTGGTTCGTAATTATGTCGTTCGTTGTTGTGCTGCTTTTGTTGTTGTTGTTATTGTTTTTATTAAACATACATCAAAACATACATATATAAATACACATCAAGAATTATATATTCAAGATTCCGCCTTGCGCATGTCTGCTCTCTTTGTGAGCACGTCCATGTGACGTCAGAAGTGCAAGAGAAAAGAGAGTCAAAGTGACTGAAAAAAACGTAGTAGACAATTTTTAATAGGGGTATTCGATTTAAATATCTCCTCATTTTCTTATAAAATCTTGGTTTTTGAAAAGAAATAATTTTAAATCAAAAAACAACGCTTGTACAGAAAAACTGTTAATATTTTTCATAACGATCTTTGATTAAAATTTTATATCTTATTGGGGTATTAACTTCCGTGTTGACCCCTTCACAAAAAAATAGCTATGTTGTTCGATTTATTTTGAGAGCAGTTTGGTCGTTTCTTTGTGAGTATTGTGTTTGTTTCCCAATTAGCCAATCAGATTCATTTGATTAGTTTCGTTTATTGTTTATGTGATATTTTTTTTTTTATGTATTTTCACTTATGACGTAGACCTGCGCAGTAGATTGCCATTTCTGCGCACTTAAGTCGTGATCTTCTTTATATTGGTCTAAAATACACATCAATAGCGTTCCTTTTTTTTTTGTTTCCCAGATAGCCAATTGGCTCGGTTGAAAACGGTGTGCACTTTTAAAAGCACTGAAGCGGACCGTTTCGTTGTCAGCAAACTATGCATTGTGTGTTTCAAATAAGCGTACCATTTATAAAGTTGTATATTAATGTTGGTTTTCTATGATTAAGATTCAAACTCTAAATGTTTGATAGTTTAAATCATTCTTGATTTTAAATACAAATTCTAGTTGTTTGATACTTTAAAATCGTTTATTAAGCTTTTGGTCAGGTTAGAACAATTAATTGCTCTAACGTATTTTTTTCCAAAGAAACAACAACATTTTCAATATAAAAAGGCAAACATCACAAGCTGATTAATTAGTTAGCTGATTGATTACCTAGTTAGAGCAATTGATTGTTCTTACCTGACCTAAAGCTCAATAAACGATTTTAAACTATCAAACAACTAGAATTTGTATTTAAAATCAAGAATGATTTAAACTATCAAACAATTAGAATTTGTATTTAAATCATAGAAAATCAACACAATAAATAACAAGGTCATATAGAAAACTTTCAGTTGTATATTAATTTTATTTGTTGTTAAACAATTGTAACCTTTTCTTGAAATGGTTTTTATTAAGTTGCAACAATAAACTAAGCAATGAACGGCAACTCAACTGCACTACCTTGATTTCATTGCAGGATTCAATGCATATTTTAGAGTTTTTTGGCGAACGGGTGAAAAAGAGAGGGAAAAAAGACAAGAACAAACGACGCATCAAAAACATGTTTTCATACCAGCAAATCAGACGCTGCAGTAACATTCATGGCTTGTTGGGTTGTAATGCAATAGAGAATACAGATGCATGAAGTTAGAGAGTCAGAGAGTATGGGGCATGTCACACTAGCGCTGACATGGACAAATTTGTTGTTGTTTTCGCGGGTAAAATAAGAAACTAGAAATTGAGAGAGCTTCTTTTACCCGTGAAAACAACAAAAAATTTGTCCGTGTCTGCTACGTGTGACATGCCTCTATGCGGCTACAAAAAAATGTACTACTACTAGCCAAGGTTGCCAGTTAAAATTTAAAACAATTCCGACAAAAAGTTACTTTTTGCGCAATAACATAAATTAAACACAACAAAAATTACCATTGTAAAGATAAACAAAAAAATTTCATCCGCAATAAAAAAATATCAAAAAAAATATCTCACTATCATTAAAAATTACCACAAATATACCACGCGTTTTAAAAATACCACCACAAATTCCATATGCATTTAAAATTGCCACAAAAATCTCATTCGCATTAAAAAATATCACAAGTCTCATATGCACAAACTCGGCAATTCTATGAGCAATAATTGCTTTCGCCGCAAGTAGTTTGTTGACTACTCGGGTTTAATGGGGACTTTCGTAAGCCCCCTCATGTGGGCGAATAATCCACAAACTGCTTGCGGCAAAGGCAATTATTGCCGAGTGAAAAGCGAGACAAAGAGATCTCGCTACCAGAGCAAGAGAATTATTGCTCTCGGAGCAATAATTGCTTTCGCCGCAAGCTCGAGAATTTTCTTGAGTGACGAGTGAAAAGCGGGACATAGTAAGCAAAGTTCTGTTTATTTCCTGTGGACGATTCGGTTCATACCCACTAACGCTGCTCATCCGCTGTGATCTTGCTCTTTTCTGTGCGTCGTTGTTTTAGGTTTGGTTGGTTTAATTATTGTTGGTTCAGTTAGCTGAAATTTTTTTAGATGTTCTAAATTTTTACTTGACATGAACAGCTGTATTTGACAACTAGCACGCTTTTCTCTGCTTTCTACTTCATTCCTCTCCGAGTCGGCCCTACCTGGTTATTCTGCCATGAGTTTGAGTACGAATAAAACGAATGTTTGATTTCAGCATGTACAATGTAAATTTGTAAATACTAATACGCAAATTTGCGCATGCGTTACTAGAATTCGTTGTATTTTAAAAACTACATTTATTTTTTAAATACCATAATATATTCGATCTATTTTTATTATGCATTATAATCTTTCCATATTAAAAATTTATTTTGTTAACTAAAATTTTAATTTTAAACTATTTTTAAAATAAACATACATATGCTCTTTACTGCAGGAAAAATAAATAATTCAAATTTACCCATATTTATTTCCATTAATTAAACATAACTTTGAATTACATTTAGTTTTAACCAACAAAACAAATGAAAAAGAACAACAAATTCGTCACCATAAATATCAAACGAAAACTTTTTATAAAACAAAACAAATTTTTACAAATTGTTTTGTTAAACTTAAACTTAAACTTACAATTTTTAACAAATTGTAAGTTTAAAGAAGGACAGCAACAACAAATTTGTTTTTGAATAATTTTTATTTAGAAGATGAAATACTTTAAAATAGTTTTGAAGAATATACATGAAAATAACCAGAATTCTTCTCTATTACTGTATAAAAAGGAATTCTACGTCTATACTTACGATACTATCAAAACTGTGTCTTTTTTTTTGTTAAATTTTATAAAAAAAAAACTAGCTGGAACCCGGCGCGTTGCTGCTACCCTTCTTGGAATGTATAAATTGAGGTCGAATACTGAATTCCGATGATGTACGACCTATAAATGCATTTGTAAATTAAGTCCAAATACTAAATTCCGACGCTGTACGACCTTTAACTCCAAAGCTATTCGATAGCACAAATCTGGGTTGTATGGAAGGTGAAACATCCCCCTTTTCCAACGCCCATAAAATGTTATCAATGAAACTGCATGTATTAATTGATGTCGAACACTGAATTTCGATGCTGTTTGAAAACTATTTGGTATAGCAAGTTTTTTTTTTATCGAAGGTGCCACTCCCCCCTGTCTTTTATTCCCCTAAAATGTCATCAGTGAAACGACATGTATAAATTGTGGTTCAATACCGAATTTCGAGGCTGTGCGACCCATAACTCCAAAGCAATTTGATATCGCACATTTTTATATATTTGTGGGCTGTAAAAGGGGTGTGTCAATTATTTCTTAAACCATCTCATACTAGAAACAAATCCACTGCCAAAATTTGAGCTTAATCGGGCCAGTAGTTTCGAAGACTTTTTATCTTTTCTTAAAAGTAGGCGTGAAGGCTTATTGTGTAAGAGAAACAGGAGACCGGTTTCGGTCTCATCCCTACTCCATTCTGTTTACTGGGTGAGAAATGACAACGGTAGATGCCTGACGGGGATAACTTATCAAGAGATAATTGATCAGTTATCAAGCGTGATGAAAAATGATTAAATTACTAAAATGACTATAAAAAAATAAAGGTTGGTGATAGAAGAGTGAAAATTGAGGGTTGTATGTATTTTTTAATGCCACATTATAAAGAAATAAAAAAAGAAATTTTGTCCAAAAAATAAAAAAAAATGCTGAGGGTGGACAACCCTTATCGCTTAGGGCTATAAAAAATAAATAGTAGCCGATTCTCAGACTTATTGAATATGCATATAAAATTTCATAAAAATCGGTCAAGCCGTTTCAGAGGAGTATGGTTACTAGCATTGTGACACGAGAATTTAATATATTAGATATTTTTATTCGTCAGATTATAAAACATATATTATGAATGTGGTATTAAAAAGTTGGTGTATTGTGTAGTTTTTTCAATAAACTTCGTCAAAATTAAAATTTTTTTAACAAAAATAAGCTCAATAAAACCCCAAAAATAAAGTCAAGTTTAAACATTAATAATTTCGAGCACAAAGTATATTTCAAGGTATTGTTTTTTGAACATTTTTATGTCTTATTGCCATTGAATTTAATATAAAATACAATAAAAAAATGTTAATCAATAAAAATAGAAAAATCGTTGAAATATGAGTGTAAATTTTTCAAGGAATGAAAATTGAAGTAAAATTTAGTAGAAAGTATTTAACTATTTAAGCATTATTAAAGTCGAAGCCTATAATTACCATAAAATATCGTACTTCTACCTTTTGTTTCTCTAAAAACCTGCTGCATCTAGCTGCTATTAAGAAAAACCACTTCATTTGAAAAAAGTCTTAAAAATTAAATTTTGCCCTAAAATGCACTGATTTCCAAGTCAATTTGTAAGTACTTTTAAATTTAAAGAAAAATAAGGTAAAGTTAAAAATTTTAAACAAGTTGTGACCTTATTTCGTACTAGCAACGATTTTTTAACCAAATTCTTTTTTAAATTTCTTTAATTTGGTAATATTGTTTTATGGGAAATATATCTAAAAGTTATCCGATTTGAAATATTTTGAGCATGACGTTTAAGTGAAGTTAACTTAACTCAACTTAATTTACTTTTTAAAACACAAATAAGCAATTTTATTCGGGTTATTAAAAAGAAATATGGTTTGTACGGGAGGTAGGCGATGCAGTTAACCCAGAATTCTAATTTGTGCTGTTACTTAATTTAGGCTAAAACTCATTTGTACAAAATTTCATGGCCCTAGCTTTTATAGATTCTGAGATAATGCAAATGTCATCCTAAAATCGAAAAAAGCGCACTGTGCGGCTGTTGCTATCTCACGCACTTTCACTTTCAGATTGTTCAATAAGAAATAGTGGATTTTTCCAATAAGCTCTAGAGTAGTCACTGTTTTTGGTGCTTCCCCGCCGTGTTCATCTTTTGTACTGATTCGACCTCTTTTGAACTCTGCAATCCAATTTTTTACGGTTTAATACGACGGAGCAGATTCACCATAATATTTATCGAGCTTTTCTTTTGTTTCTATCGCACTTTTGTTACACAAAAAGTAATGCTTAATCAAGGCACGAAATTCTTCTTTATCCACTTTTATAACAACCCTGCTGTGTAAGACTAATCAGCAGTAAAAATGATTAGTCTTTATACTAGTTAAAACAAACGAGTCTATATTTTGTCACAACTTACTATTTGCAAAAATAGTTTGAATTCAACTAGTTTATGTCATATCACAATAAACCATTTGTAAAACTAGCCAAAATCAAACTATATTACACTATTATAAAACTATATTACATATTTTTCAAATCAACTGTGCTTTATGAACTTTAAAAAATTTACTTTTATATGACATAATAAAACACTATGTAAATTTTACTTCCAACTTTTTTAATAGTCGCTTTAGTAGAAGCTCCAAATTCAGAAGATAAATTGCCGAATAAAGAGCTGGTTGAATCATTGGTTTGTTATAAGTAGTTGTAAACTAATTAAAACGTGACTATTTGCCAACCACTCAGGAAAGGTTAAACTAGAAACTACACTCAGAAAAAACACCTACATATCTTTTTGTGATAAAAACTTTCTTTGTTTTCGATAATAGAAATTTTCTTTATATCAAATAAAATTTGCTTCAATTATAATAAATTTTAACATATTCGAAGAAATATTTCTTTCCTTGTGAGAAATGAAAATATTTCATGTCTCTAATAATGATAAGTACTTTTCTCTCACTGAAAAAATCTCATTTATAGAGAAAAATTTATAGAAAATGAAAAATGTTCTCTATTGTTGATAAATAATTCACTATGCGAAATATTTTCTTCAATAACAACAAATACTTTCTCAAAAATGAACCCTTCTGTGTATACGAAGGTACCCGGGTACCTTTTGCAATTTTATAGCAAAAAAAGTTAACTTTCGTCCAAAGAACTATATACTGAAGTCTTTAGTACCTTCCTAAAATTTATTTTTTTATTTAATAAAATTTTTATATTGCAAAGAAAATGTTTTGGCAAGTTTTTATGAAAGATTTTTAAGTACTACTCCTTCGTCTTATACGAAGGTACCCGGGTACCTCCGGGTAAAATACATGCGAATTCGAACTGTTATGGTCTTTGTCGATTTTTTACGTTTAGAAAATCATGTACTGATGCAATCATGATGAAGGATTACAAAGTTACTTTGGATTTTTTCATTCACATCTAGTTTCTTTCATACAGATAGTGTAAAGGTACCCGGGTACCTTCGTATACACGAAAGGGGGAAATTTTTCGTATACACATGAGGGTTAAAAAGGCTTCTTCTCAAAAATCCATATATTTTTCTTATATTGAATGAGGTACGAAAAAAATAGAAAGCGTGAGAGCAATTGATTAATGTTGTGAAAAGCAAGTGTTGCATATTCTGCATATTATGACGATTGTTCCTTCAAAAGGTTCTTTTTTTACTTAACATAGCTACACAAAGTGATGTTGTTTATTACTATTGTTTCTTTGGATGCATTTAAAAATCGTTTTTCAGAATAAATTTCTGGAATATTTATAAAGAGTCCCGAAAAACAATGCCACAACAATAGTTATACCTCTTAACACATTTTTAACTAATATTTTTAAGACCGAATCATAATTTGATATTAATACTTCTACTTTGCGTAAAACTGAGTTAAAACAAATGTTTGACAAAAATAATTTTTTTAATCGTAATTGCGGATATACTCTGTGTTTTAAAGAAATATGTTGAATCAATGTTAAGAAAATATATCTTTTTTTTTAAAGAAAGTGTTATTTTTTGTGAGAAACTATAAACGCAACTTAGAGAAAACATTTATTAAAATGAAATAAATATTTCTCTGTTTTCGGGAAAAATTTACACAATAAAGAAAACGGTCGAACGAATTATACAGAAATATTTTTTCAATTAAAGAGAAGGTCTCTTTTAAAATATTTCTCATTTTCATGGAAGCTTTTTGCCATTTTTAGGGAATTTTTGGGATCACATTTAGAGAAAAGCATTCTCTGGAGCAAAGTCAATACCATTTTTCACTTAATATGATGCCTTTTTTCTCATATTCCGATAAACTTTTTTCTGAGTGTAGTTAAAATTTGGCAATATATTTTTTGTTGACAACTATTTACAACAAACTAGAATATAACTAATTATAAGTATATATACAATAAACTAGTTTTCATCTGTTCAGAATAAGACATTTGATATTTCCTATGACATCGCCATGTTAAAAATACTAGTTGGGTATATAAAAAAAAGACGATCTTGAACTAGTGCTGCTCAATTTTCAACTAGTATGCAGACTGGTTTTAAACTAGTTGGTTACACTGCACGGAATATCAAAAGTTGTTTTATTAGAACATTGTAACGTCACTATTCATTGACAGATCAATCTGGCATTAATGGTGAGTTCATGTTAAGGTTGCCACCCGTCAAAAATGGCATGCATTTGAAGGGTGGTGGTGCCATCACTTGGAGACCGTCAGATACTTGAACGCCCTAGTAAAAATAAAATTAAAGAACTTTTTAGTCGTGCTCTTTAATCTGAAAATTAAAAACTAATCGTTATTTTCACAGCATTCGCCATCGAATTACACTCTTAAATGAACAACATCAACATAGTATAAAATCAACTTAACATAATGCTGAAAATAACTCAGTTTAAACTTTATTCTAATTGTTTTAAAGTCATTGTTGTGTGCGAGAGTTGGTGGTGCGGAATTTCTTTTAAAATATCATCACATCACAAACAGAGACATCTATACTATAAAAACATCACTTAAAGCTTGACATGAAATAAGTCAAAAAGAAATTCTGTTATAAATCTGAAAATTAAATTTCGCATTCATGCACTCACGTTGAAGCTACCCTGAAAGAGCAACAGCAACAACAACAACAACAACAACAACAGCCAGCAATAGCATCAGCAAAACAGCAAGAAAAAATAAAATATATGCAACACTCAACTCAACGCACTTCGTTTATGACCGATATTTTGCCTCCTTTCATGCTGCTGCCGCTGCTACAGCTACTGACCTGATTTTAGTGACGTCATTTGAGAAATTGAATTTTATGTTTGCCTCCACAACATCATTCCCAACACACACACACACACAAATACACAAACCACCACCACAGCCACAAACGTTTGCAAAGTGAAGAGTTGGCTTCACTGGATGGAAATTTTTAAATATTACAAGCATAATTTTAAGGGATTAAAATTAAAGAAAGTATAGGTGAAATATTTAAAAAATTTTGATTCACCAAATTTTTTTTTTTCAAAACGATTTTCAAAAAGATTTTGATTCAAAAACCAAATTTCATTCCATTTTTAGAATTTTTTTAATACATCTTCTTATATCCAAAAATATTTTATAAATATCTTTTTCCTAATTCATTGCCTCCTGTTATGATTAAAAAATTTTGGCTAAATTGACAAACTTTATATAAAAAATAAAAAAACATATTTTAAGATAATTTTACTTTTTTGTAAGCTGTCATCATTTTTATTTTATTACCTTCCATCATTTTGATATATAATCCCAATAAGCAAGAAAAATATTTTTCTCCAAGCTTGGAAAAAAAGTCTTTAACCTCCACTTGATCTCCAATTCATTTCTCCAAGTCAACTCCAACATCTTGGAGTTCAACTGGAATTTGGGTTGAGATGTGTTAATTTTCAAACTGGCAATACTGTTGAAGTGTCAGAAAAAATAATTTGTTTTTGTGCCTGGCAGCAGTTGTTTGTTTTGGTTATGTACACGTGTTTCATGTGAATGGAATAGTTATAAAATAAAACAAAATAACAAAATAAACAAAATAATAAAGTAAGTTCACTGCAACAAATTATTTGAGTTAATAAATATATTCAGTTTCCAATAAAAAATAAAAAAAAAGGTAAGATAAAAAAAAGAATAAAGCGGGATGTGCAGCAAATTGTAGATTTGCTATCAGACAGACGTGCAGTGGGAGCACTAGAAGCACCTGGAACTTCTTCTGCTTCAGATGAAGCTACAATGCTTGCAGATATGGATGTGAGAAGATCGGTAGAAGAGCCAGGAACGTCAACTGTCGCCAAAGAAGTTGCATTGCGTGCTGAGAGGCATGTGAGAGGAGCGATGGAGGTGCCAGAAACTTCTACTGTTGCCCAAGGAACTGCATTGCACATTGAACTTGTGTCAACTTCAGATGAAGAGGAGTGCAGCACAGAAGAAAATGGATACAGTTCAGATGATATGGAGGGTCATGAAGAAATACACCCGCAAGTAACTTTAAGAAGTGATTTAGCAAACTGGGCCGTCGTAAATAACATTACGAATGTGGCAACAAATGCCTTACTTGAAATTTTAGTGCGCCATGGTAATTCTCTTCCACTAGATGCAAGAACATTGAAAGCCACTCCCAAGGCGGCGCCTATAGAAAGAATGGGATGTGGTGAGTACTTTCACTATGGTATTGAGGACACCCTAACTGATTTTTTGCATAAAAATGATTTCGACTGCGATGAAATTAATCTAAATATTAATATTGATGGCCTTCCGTTGGCAAAAAGCTCCAATCTACAAACATGGCCAATTTTAATTAATCCCAATGGAACGCCTAATGTCATGATTGTTGGCGCTTATTGTGGCAACAGCAAGTCTATTAATTCCAACATATTCTTACAGAGGTTTGTAGATGAATTGGTTACCCTTATGAATACGGGACTAACTTATAGAGGAAAGCATTTTAAGATTAATTGTCGCTCAATCATTTGTGATGCACCAGCTAGATCTTTTGTGCTCGCAATAAAGGGACATACTGGATATTTTAGTTGTCTAAAATGCACACAAAAAGGTGAATCAGTCAATCGAAGAATGATATTTCGTTATGGAGAATACGCACCTCGGACCAATTCTGATTTTCGTTTGCGTTTGGATGAAAATCACCACAAAACCTTGCATCCGATTTCAATAGAAAGCTTGCCTATTGACATAGTGAAATCATTTCCAAATGATTACATGCATGTAGTTTGCCTAGGCGTTACCAAGACTCTTATTATAGGGTGGGTCAAAAATAAAAATCAGAATTTCTCGTTAGAAAAAAGAAAAATTATAAAACTGAATTCAAGCCTTGAGTTTTTGTACAATCAAATTCCCACGGAATTTGCAAGACGTCCGCGTAGCTTAAATGATATTGATCGTTTTAAGGCCACAGAACTAAGAATGTTCCTTCTATACACAGGAGTTTTTGTGCTACATAACATTTTAGACGAAGAAAGATACACTCACTTTTTAATGCTGAGTCTGGGCATACGAATTTTACTACAGGAAAAGCTGTGTGTAGAAAACAACGCGTGCGCAGAAAAATTGCTTTGTGAATTTGTGAAGAATATTCCTACACTTTATGATGATTCGTTTCTTACATTTAATTTTCATTGTCTAACGCATTTGGGAAGTGACTCATTAAACTTTGGCAGCCTTGAATCAATAAGCGCATTTAAATTCGAAAATTATTTGTCAAAAGTAAAAAAAATGTGTCGAAAAAAAAATCAAATTGCGGCGCAGATATATAATCGCCTTGTGGAAGAAAGCATTAATGCAACACCAAAACTGATAACAACTAAAAAGCTTAAAAATGGCCTTTTGAAATCAGTAAATGCAAAACATTTCCTTTTGTCCACAGAAAGACCAAATAATTACTATGCAATAAAAACAAAAATTTTCAACGTTCGTTCCATCACTCACTCCAACGGTAGCACAGAATTAGTATCCAAGGAAGTTCTTAACTTAACTGATTTCTTTGCTATACCAATTAAATCGAGTTATTTTGGTATACAATCTTGCAACGAACTTGAGTTTTCCAGCTCAATACATAAACATAATTTAGATAAAATTGAAAAAAAAATCGTTATGATTAACAATTTTGAAGGAAACAAATTCATTTTTTTACCTTTAATTCATATTTAGATGAACTTCAATGCTTTTTTTAAAACCGCTATGGAGGCCGATCCAACATTTGAAGATCTAGTCACCAAAAAAGGTAACATTCATATAAAATTGTCCCATGCGCTAGTTAATAACTTTAAATTCTTTCTTTCAGATTTAGATGAGTTAAAAACACATTTTGAAGGAAGTGAGCTCATATATTCTAAAATTGTTTATTATTCCTTAATAATGCATAATCCTTTTTTTGCAGAATTTCTCACCTTAACAACACAAATTGAAAACAATGAAATAAAAATTTTGAAAGGTACGTTAGTTTTTGAAGTACAAAATAAAAATTCTTCACTTTTCGTAATATTCCAGAGCATGAAATAACACAAAAATTACTAAAACGTGTCTTAGAGGAACTCAAAACAGTTTCACTTACAAGTGCCAAAGTAGTTAATCGGCACGTTGTGCTTCCTAAAACGCCATTCAACGATAAGGCAGCCTTCAATCAATTCGAGAAGGAAATCGAATCGTCTGATGATAAATTTGCCGACTTAGTAAGTTACCCATATAATATATAAATAAAATATATTTATGGTATTCACTACAATTGCTTAGTCCTGCTAACTTGCTAAACTTAACACATTTGTTAAGTCGGCAACTTCAAATTTATTGAGTGTAGTGATGAATCGTTTTGACAATGAGTTCTAAGAAGTAGCAAATTATTTTTGATTTGCAGCTCCAAAGTCTAAAAACTGTCCTTTATTAATAAAAGAAAAAAATTGCAACGGGGTTGGTAGAGATTTAAAATGTATCAAAAGTGTTAGCGCACACTAAAATAAAAATTAAAATAAATTTTTTATTACTGAGTACTGGTTACACGAGTTATTAAAACAATATATTTTTAGCTGTAGTTGTCTGCCCTGTGATTTTGACATATCAGTTTAGAACTTGATTGTAAAATGTTCGTTCACATCAACAGCTGTTAACTTAACTTAGCAGTTTAGCAGGACTTAGCAAATTGTACTGAATGCCATTACTATTTACTGTCATAAACAAATATTTATGCATCTTTTTAAAGGTTGCGGAACTAGCAACAAAAACTTGTACCAATTCGATAACGTTTATTAAGGAAGCCTGGAGAAATATTTTAACGGATGAGGTTGCAAAACAGTTTTCCTGGCAGGGAGCAGGAGAAAAAAAAGCCATCAAGCCTCTCAGTGTTACGGTTGCTGTAAAACGTAATATTTGTTACAAGGCAAATTTAAAATATCTATACTTATACTTGGTATCATTCAACAGAGGCATACTGTCAGAAATACGAAGCAGCAACTGATGAAGAGTTCCAAAAGACGTGCATTGGGTTTTTCCAACAAGCCAATAACCGGCTCACCAAAAGACTGAACTACTCCAAGAAGCAGGCGATATAACTATGTACTGAATATTAACAATAAAATAGTTTATTTTTATTAAATTAAGAATCTGTAACTAAAACTGAATACCTCAACACTTTAATCTTTTTTATTTTATTTTTTAAAGAAGCAAAAAATCAAATTTAATAACTTTATGAATTATAAAATTGCGTAAACTAGTCTTCTTTTAAAGAACATTATGTATAAGATCAAAACGCTTAAATTTCTTAGAAAGAGCTATGTACTGATTATCATTTTATTCTATTTTTACTATAGTAAATAAATGTAACTAGAACTGAATTTAAGTATCTCAATTTTCTTTTATTTCTTAAAAAAGCAAAAAACCAAATTTAATAACTATATGAATTTATAAAATATGTAAACTAGTCTCTTTTTAAAGACAATAATTAATGTATACAACCAAAACCCTTAAATTTAGTCCGTTTGCGAAAATGTTCTAAAGTCTTAAGTTAAGAAATTATTTATTTTATAGATGTTATAGAATACATATTCCTAAGTTTAAACTTACGGCCCTATTCTGCCAAAGTCACAATTGGTACCCATTATTTTTGATATTTATATGTGTTTGTTGTCATTTTGTGATTTCTAAACAAAATTTTAAGCTAAAAAATAATTAATTTTGATAAAAATTGTCATCTGCTTTTCAGATAGTCACAATTTCATTAAAAAATTTTGTTTTTCGAGCTTGAAATTTTGTTATGGAATCACAAAATGACTACAAACACATAGAAATATAAAAACACTGGGTAACAATTGTGACTTTCCCAGAATAGAGCCGTTATTTTCAATGAATGAATTAAAATATAACAATTGGAGAAGCTTTCTTTTAAAATACTATTTTATTTTCATTTTGGGTTGGAGATCGCTTGGAGATCGCTTGGAGAAAGACCTTGGAGCTCAAGTGGAGATTTAGCCTTATCTCAACTGGAGATCGAAGGTCCATTTCCCTGGAGATTGGCTTGGATCTCAAGTGGATATCAAGTGAAGATCCACCACTGGAGATTGGAGAAACGAACTGGAGCTCCACTGGAGGTCAAGCCCATCTCCTGGGTTAATGCTTATTGGGATTGCACTCACATTTTATTTACAATGAAGACTCGTCCTCAATTTTTATTTTCTCAAATTTTGCCCGCATGCCCTTGTTAGCTATTATTTATTTTATTTGTTGTTAGCATCGCGAAAGAAATGATATTAAATAGAATTGCTTCTGAATAAGTGAGATGCCTTTCTCTATTAACTAGTTTATTCAACAAAAAATCTGCAAAAAATAAACATAATCTATAAAAAAAAAATCTATCAACTAAAGCACGAGAACCGAATTGTGAGACTGTGTGAGTATAATTTTTCTTTTTGTGTTGTTTTTATTTTTGGTTGTGGTTTCTTTTGCTCTTGTCATTGTCAAATTTGAGGACGTATGTCAGGACAGAAGCTATAACAATATGAAATCCCAAATAAACGCCCACCACAGGTTTGAACCGAAGTGAGAAAAAGAGAGGGAGAGCGATCAAAAATAGAAACTTCGCAAAAATTCAGGAAAATATTAAAAAAAAATTGAATATAAAAAAGAAAAAAGCTGCGCAATGTAAAAACTTGAAATGCTTGCACTCTCTTCTGCAATTATAACTGTTCTCTTAGAAAACTTTTAGTCAGTGTTGCATAGAAGCGACTTTCTCCAGACAAATTTAGAATTAGTATTATTTACATTTTATCTATAATAAAGGCAAGCTAAAAATTTTACAGAATTAGCTCATCACTTAATTATTTGAGATAAATATACCCAAAAATATCACCGAATTGTCTACTTTTGACGTTATGTGCAGACAATACAAAAATTTGTTACCCATCAATCAACTGCATCATTTTATTTATTTATTTATTTATTTATTTTATTTTATTTATTTCAATGTAAGTAATACAAAAGCCTTATTGGCCAATTTACATATTACCAGATTAATAGTAGCATATGCGAGAGAAAACTTAACTAATAATACATGTACCTTTATATACAACCTCCCTTAACAGTATATGATATTTAATAGCATTAATTTAAGATTAGAATTTGAGGATCCCAAGTTAGCGGAAAGAAAAAAAGCCAGAGGAAAAAAGATAGTTTAAAAATTAAAAGTGGTCAACAAAAAAGATTTTTACAAGTAATATATTTAAACTGTTGAATGAAGAAATTCTTTGAGCTTAATTTTGTAGGTGGTTAAGGTGCATGTGAAAATATGAAGATGAATAGGGAGCCTATTCCAAACACGAGCTGTTCGTACCAGAAAAGACCTTTCAAACGTAGAACAATCTATTCTAGGGTAGATTATCTGAGGATTCCTAGTAGAGCGACTAAACACAAATTTCTGAGCCAAGTATTGTGGTACGTTGGTTTTCACAAACTTATAAAAACACAACATCAATCTATTATTTATATATTGATGAAAGGAACAATTTAAAAACTTAACGACATACGAAGATATGTGTTCTCGTCTACGAAGACCATAGACAAAAAACTCGTTTAATGTTAAGAGCTAGCGTACCAGAATAAACCTCAGCGCAGTATGTTATACTGGACATAAGAAGAGCATGGCCAATATTATATTTTACACTTAAAGGCAGATACAAATTAGTATTGTAAAGTTTCCTCAAAGTAAAACCTATTTTAGAACTTAACGCATTGATATGGGCATCAAAATGTAGCTTGTTGTCAATGAAAACACCAAGGCATTTGATACAATTAACAAATTGTATCTTCTCATTGTGTAGACTTATATTCAAATGGTCTTCAAGTAGCCTAGAAGGGTTAAATTGAATGAATTTGGCTTTTCTGGCATTTAAACTTAAATAATTTTGTGACATCCAGGAGGAAATATTAAAAAGATTATAGTTGATTAAGGACTCGAGTACATCTTTAAACTGACACTCACCCGTAAACAGAAGTTGGATATCATCAGCAAAAATAAAGGGCTTACACGCATTTAAATCAACAGCATTAACGATATCATTCAAATACAACATAAAGAGTAATGGTCCAAGTACAGATCCTTGTGGGACCCCAGAAACAATATTAAGCAGGCTGGATGCAGAACCATAGTTTTTGTATTACGAAAAAATTAAAATAATATAATAACTGAGCTTAAATGACTATAATTTTGCAAAAAAACATCGAAAACCTATTAGTTTTATATCGCAAACTTTTCATTAATTACTATTAATTTTTAAGGGGAATGCAAAATACTAAAGTAAGACTTGGAAGAAAAAATTTGAACAACTTTTGTGTTCCATGTACACTACAGTGGTCCTTATTTTAGAAATTGTTGAGCACCCGATATTTTTGTTCCTTAGAGTCTAAAAATTAGTCCCTCATTTTTTTTTGTTTTACAACAACAATAACACGAGCTTGAAGTTTACACAGAGGCAATGCAACTGAATGAGCATTAGGGTGTATCGAATCAAATTTTTCGAATTTCACATTCTAAGGAGTTTCAAAAGTTGCATTGGGTGGTCCAAATCTCCCAAAAAAGCTTAGAAAGTAAAAGGATGTCTTTCCCTCCCGCAAGGACAAAGTTTTTTTTTGAGAAAACAGTACAAAAATAACGATCCACAATGCTTTGTTTTTTTTTTAAGAAAAACTACATATGTCTTAAAGCAAAAGTAAATATAGACTTTTACTAAAAATATCTTGCTACACGATATGCCACTCTGGATTTTTATCCACAGTGTCTTGTGAGACGGATATTCGAATCTAAAGTACACTCGAGATAACATAGAATTTTTTATTGTTATCTTATTATTTAAATTTTGGAGGTGTTGCTTATAGTGTTAACGTGTTTCTTACATTTTCAAATTAAAGTGCGTTTAATTACCTTTCTTACGGTATTTGAAACTTAGCATTCGGTTAAGAAGTTATTGAGATATAAATTCAAGTAAAAATCTATTTTCGACGTTTTTGCTGTTTTTTGTCAAATTTGTGCACCCTGTAACTCCCCCAAAAATAACTCCAGAATTGTTTCCTTTAATTTAAGTTTTTTATTACTTTCAGTAATGTTCCGTACAAAATTTCATCCAAATCAGAGATGGTCATTCCGTAAGGCCGGTACGTTCAAAATGGAATTGCTGTTTTATCTTTTTTTCTCATATGTAGTAGATTATTTTTTGAATTTCTACCTGGTGGCAAGTGTTAATACAGTCCAATTTCTTTTAAACTTTTTTTATGCGCTTTTTATTAATAGGAACAAAATGAAAGGGTGTTCAAGAAAAACAAACGAATTTTATTTTTCTTCATACAAATAAGCACCAGTCTATAATTCTTTAATGCACACATTAGGGCTTTTGGCAAATCCCATTTGTCGGGATCCCGAAATGAAAAAAAAATTCAAAATAATTTTATTAAGCTGTAAAAAGGAGCGATCGTTAATAACTCTTTTTCCCTCATTTTCTGCGTTTTGGCAAAAATATTTGCATATTATTTTTTTTCTTTTTTCATTTCTAAATAGAAATCCAGACGTAGTCGTTATTCATACTTAAGATATTCAAAAACATTCAAAAGTTTATAAGACAGCACTAAAACGAATCATAGTTACTAATGCAGACAAGGGTTGCAAAACAGTTGCACGGAGGGAAATAATATTCTTAAATTTAGAATATTAATTTAAATTAAGTCTTAAGGGAAATAAGAAAATTTAAAATTAAGTCTCATTTGCTCAAATCAAGTATTAAAAACTAAAATTAAGAAAAAACAATTATAATGAGCATTTAATGCCAAAATTGGGCAAAATAAACAACAGCTTGAAACAAGCATAAAATACTTGATTCTAGAACCTGGTACAAGACTTGAATCAAGACAATAGTTTCTTAATTTAAGCAAACGCAGAGTTGTCGCCTTTGAACAATTCAGCGACGAATAACAGCAATCATGAATATCTCGAAGGTGTTGTAAAAGAGTCGCTAGACAACAAAATCTACATTCAAGATCACTGTGTGGCCAATGTGTGCCAACAAAGCATGCGAAAGTGTTGTTCCTTTGTGCAAATCGAGCAAATTATTCTAGTTTTCAGTAAATTATTTACTTGAATCAAGCAAAATGTTCTCAATTGAAGGAAAATAAATTTCTCAAATTAAGTAAATTATTTTAGTTTTCAGTAAATTGTTTACCTGAATCTAGCAAACTGTTCTAGTTTTCAGCAAATTGTTTACTTGAATCAAGCAAGTTGTTCTCAATTCAAGAAAAATAAATTTTTCTGCGAAAGAAGTTGGCAAACTTAATTTCATAAATGGCAGTGTAAATGCTAAAAATTATGTTGAAGTTTTAGAAAACAATTTAATATCATTTATTGAAAAATGAAGTTCGTTCACTCACGGAACTGGCGATGCTATCAAAACATCGCTTCTTCTAGCCGTAATATAACGGTTCTCAAAAATTTAATATATGAGGCTGTGACAACTTCCAAAATGGCTGCTAGATTCCAGTTTAAAAGCTGCTATTTCGGTTTTGACAACCTCACAGGAAGTTGTAAGAACTTACAATGGTGAGAGGAATTCGGTTTTGATAGCCGAATCGTGGAGGGCTCATAATAGCGCCTTTTGTGGCTGCTATAAATCGTGATGTTGACAAATCGTGGAAAAATGTTTTGTGATGAAATTGTGAAAGTTAACGTTTGTTTTTTCATTTTTTGTTTTAATATTACGCAGTTTCTTTCATTTCTCTTCACTGTTTGTGAAAAATTAGGTACTTATAAAACTGCCACAATTTTGCTCAAAAACAAAAGTTTTCATTCACGACTTCTTGAGAATTATTCCCGATTAATTGATAGCTTATCGTATTTTATTTGTACTTACAGTGTGTTTTATCCAGTTTAAGCTATTTCGAGTGTTTATAAATACTGATTTATTAAAACTTTATAAATAATTTTTTGCTTTTTGCAAAAAAGCGCACTGAAATGTCAAAATTAAAATAGATTTATTCGTTTTTTGTGGTTTTAGCATCCGCAGTAAAAGCATGAAAACCGTATTGAGGCTACATTTTATAAAAATATGCAGCATAAAAAGTGGAATATTTTTCGTATGATTATATTTTTCAAAATTCACAAAAATTGCAATAAAAAATATCTATTTGGTTTCTAAATGGGTTATTTTGGCTATCGACATTTTTTTTTGTTTATCTCTGAACCGCATTGTAAAACGCAATATAAGGAATTCATTTTTTGGTTAACTTCTTCGTTGTTAATTTTGTTGCAATTCATGTAATAACTTCACGCAGCTTAATAAGTGAAGTAAATTTGCTTATATGTTTGTTTGGTTAGATTTTTTTTTATGGATTATGTTACAGCAGTAAGTAATTTACTTAAGAAAACATTAGGGGTATTCACGATGTGTTGTATTTTTCCTTGTATTGTGTATTTTTGATAAATTTGATATTTGTAGTAAATTTTTAACTATAACAAAAACAAAATTCAGTTTCAAAATACAACCCTGTGGAAATTATATAAGTTGTGTATTAGATCAGCTGATTGTACAAGCATTTCTACTCAGCATGGAGCAAGCTAAAGGCTACGCTGTGAGTTTATTTAATAAAAATTAATATAATTGCTTTTAAAAATACAATATGTACTTTACTGAAGGTTCGATCACAATAAGTTGTAAGTATTGTAAATTTTTCAAAAATTAATCACAAATGCACCACATCGTGAATACCACTATTATTGCTAACAATAGCTATTTCTTTTAACTATTTTAAAATGTGGACTCAAAGCAATAAAGCAGAAAAAAGTTATTGATCAAAGTTCGGAATCTGAAGATTTATCAAAATTTGTGCTTTTCTCGCTTAGCTTACCATTTAGCAATGCTGAGGTTGAGAACATTTTTAGTTATATGAATCTTTCTTATTTAAACGAAAATTCGAAATAGAATGCAAGAAAAACTCTTAAATAAATTGTTGAATGTAAAAACATGGCTGCATGCTCAAAAAAAGTGTTGTAATGCCTATCAAATACCAAATAGCTTAATAAAAAAATAATAAGAAATGCGAATTTCAATGATAATAATGCAAGCAACAATTTAAGAATTGACCTCGAAGATGTGCCTGAATTTTAGTTTTGTATATTGTATATCGTTACTTAAAATTCAAAAAACCATAACAATGTTTATAATTTTTAATAGGAGAAGAAAATAAATTTAAGTGCGATAGTAATCAAATAAATAAATGTTTTTAAACTTGTTTCGGTGTTTTTTTTTATATGCATATTTAGACTTATTTAGATATATATCTTTGAAATTGAAAGTGGAATATTTTTGTGGAATATAAAAATTGAAAGTGGAATATTTAGCATATTTTTTTTTAACAAAAAGCATATTTTTCAAAAATCTTCTCGTCACACTGCTCACAACACAGGCATACACTACCTCACCAAACCGGCCCTGCTACAAGCGGCCTACCATACTGGCGCCCAAAGCAGCGCCCCTGCACACGCGCAATACAACGTGATTCAACTATCGCAACAACACCAATACACGCCACCGTCAATACATGTCACAATGCTCAAGATAGCGACAACACACACCAGCATGCATACTCGCTATGTACCCAAGATGACAACAGCAGCTGCATCAACAAAACGAAGCGCCGCTTAACCACGCCACTTAGTATTTACTCATTTTATTTTTACTATTGTTATCTGCCTGATACCCAGGTACAGTCACGTCAAAACATAGTCACTATTTAAACTTTTAATACTAATCTTATTCTGTTTAGTACTAATAGTAAACACTTACATATCAGCATTGAAGCTGTATAAGATAGCCATTAGTTTTAAGAAGTAAAACCTTGAATTTATACCTAGCATAACGAAACAACATATTTAATACTTACATATATTTTGAACTTAACTTTTAAAGATTGAACACTAAACACAATTTATAATTACTCACCCAGTATCGGACCTTCAGTTCGAGCAGTTACATATTAACATACCTACATACGTATTTTACCTAGTTGCTCAATCATGTTGAGACAAAGAAACAACATATTTATGTTTCCCCTTAAAATTTCACACACACTGACATACCACATAAGCGACACTATGTGTCCACGTATACTGTGTATACTTAGAATTTAATTATAAAGTAAACAGCTGCTCGCTCACACAACTGAGTTCGGGTCTAGCTATCTCATTTCAGTTAAAATAAATATAATTGTATGCGTCGCATGACGCTGGTGCCGGACACCATTTAGAGTTAGTCGAATTTTGAAATAAAGAGTCGAGTTGGAGACACGAAGCGAAACAGACGTGCTGTCTTTTATTTCCAAGATTGAAGCGAAAGTTAAGCAGGCTTACAATCGGGTCGACGGTCGAACGAACAGCGACACCACGACGGTAAGTGTTCCCAAATCTATCCAAACATCCTAATTATAGGCCAAGTCCAGCGGCACAGAGTGTCTTCTGACCTCAGAGCCCTGCTTGCCTAGTGCTAGCTCTGCACGAGCCGATCACCCAGTTGACTCATTTGACTCACTTTCCTTCATGCTTGATGGCCGAAGTGCATCCCAGGTGCTACTCGATCTCGCGTTGAAGCCCCACAAGTTTTACGCTTGCCTTGCAACCAGCTAGACTCCTTTCCAACAAACCCATTACAGGCAAGTACAGCAGCACAGAGCGTCACTAGACTAGACCTTTCGAGCCCTGCTTGACCTTTGTCTCAGTTCTGCACGAACCAACCCTCTTTGACCGCGACAGACGGACGGACCGCCGAGACTGAAAACGGCCGTCACCCAGCAAGCAGTCATCGAGCAAACCAGCAGATACTCATCTCCGCGATCTCTAGTGCTCCCTTAAAAAAGGAGTGCAAGCGGACCCATCAAACCTCCAAATTCTTGCGACAGAACCCTGTACAGGCGCTGAGTGCTACCCCGGCTGGAAAACCTTCCGTAAGGCCAGAGGTTCGTAACAATATAATAACTCTAGTATGGCTATTACAGCCTCAACTTTTTCATGGCAGCCGTATACTAAATTCAATAATTCCCTGAGTGTTTAATAAACTTATATTTCAACAGGACAGTGCCACGCCCCATACCGCAAAATATATAAGAAACTGGCTTCAAGAAAAACAAATAAAGGTTTTAGATTGGCCCTCTTCAAGCCCCGACTTGAATCCCATCGAGTCTTTGTGGGCAATTATGAAACGAAGACTTTGAAACCATCCTCAAAGCACTATTAGCGGCCTTAAGGACAAAATTACTGAAATATGGAATTCAATAACGCCAACTGAATGCCAAAACCTCATAAATTCCATGCCGAAGAGATTAGAAGCAGTTATAAAAGCGAACGGAAATGTTACACAATATTAATAATATTATTTATATACTGTACGAATTAAAAGTGGTCATTTTCGAAATTGCTTTTAAAAATATGAATTCAGTTTGAATAAAATATTTCTATTAATGTATTAAAAATATATAATATGTTTATTATTTATTAACAACTACACCAAGGAGTTTTTAAAAAGTAATGGTTTCATCAAAAAGTTGTGAGTAAGATTTTTTAAAAATTTGTTATAAACAATGCCCGAAGAAAAAGGCAACTGTACGAATTAATAGTGGTTAGGGCTTGTATATATTTGCTTGCTGCAGAAACATTTTTCTTACGCATTCAAAATATAGTTTCTGAAGACAAATTCAATTACGGTCTTTAAGAGCAAATCAATTCTTAATTTGGTCAAAAAAAACTTATGTAAAACTTTAAAAGAATTTTTTTTATTGCAATGGCACCTTCACCTGACAGTATACTTTCTTCTGTTTCAACGCTAAGACCACAGTATACAGATGTAATGGGTCCCTGAAACTAGATTTTTATACTCAACATTAATGCTTACTTATTCAAAAAATATCTCAAAAATGACTATAAAAATGTTTGTTGCGAATAAATTTCAGTAGATTTGGAAAAACTGCAGTGACGCAGTAGAACATTAAATTTTGCTAAAAAGCGCAGTAGATCTACTGCAATTGCAGTAAAGTTCGAACATTGAGCAACACTGCTTCACGTTGTTCAAATATTTCTCTTTCTCTCTCTCTCTCTCTCTCTCTCTCTCTCTCTCTTGCGCACACTGCTCGATTACATCAATTGTGGGTGGTAATGAGCACATGAGGCTAATTTTTAGTAAAGAAAAGCTTTACGAATGATTTCTGCATGTTGCTCATTTTTTGCTAGCGAAAATAATTGCTCCAATATTTTTATTCTGCTCTCTGAGTGGTGGCTGAGTGTGAGAAAAATAAATAAAAATTAATTGTTTGCTCAAATCAAATTGAAAGAAATCAAAGTGACAGCTGCTTCTGCTGCTGCTGTTTATTGTTGCTTCTATGCACATCAATGATTTGATTTAATACGAATGTGAATACGTGTGAGTAGGGGTATGTGTGTGTAGGGGTGTGTGTGGGTGGTTGTGGGTTATGCGGATGTGCTGGTTTTTTTTTATTACACATAGAGATATACATACCTTGAGTCAGTCCTTAAAATACTCTACTCACCGCATAAAATGCAATTAACTGTTGTTGTTGTTGCTATAGTTTAGCACCTTGATGCAGTTGTTGTTGGTGACTCTAAGTCTTGATGATATTATTTGTTAGAATACTCTTGTTTTTTTTTTGTTCTTGCTGATGCGTTGCATTTTCTCACAAGTGCCACAACGAGGTCTTTGACTGCATTTGTTGTACTTTGTTGCTGTTGTTGAATTTTTTTTTTTTTTTTTTGCTAATATTCTACTATCTCGTTTGGTATTCTTTTTCCTCTACGCGACTACAACTGTTTGTGTTTTTATGAACATTTTTTTCTTTTGTAACATGTTTTGTACTCATATAGTGTTGATTTTTGTGCTGTTATTCTGCCAACTTGTTGTTGTTTTTGTTTGCTGTGAGTCCCTATTTATGTATGAATTTGTTTTTTTTTTTTTTTTTTTTTTGTCCTGTCTTGGCAACATTAAATACAAGCTATAACAACAACACCAGCGACAAATTGTGTTGAAAAATAGTTTTCTGTGTCACGCTTCGCATTTAATTCGACTTTACTGCACATTTGTCATTTTTTCCATTGAATGTCCTTTGGGCGCAAATTCAGCTTTTTTCTTACAGCATTTTAATTTTGTGATTTATACCACAACTTTTCTTTCTTTCATTTGTGTTTGAACTGAGGAAAACAATTGTTTTTTCCTTCTTCGTTTTTGCCGGAAATTAAAACTATTTATCAATCTTTTCAATACAATGTTTTAAATCACGTTAAATATATCTACAAATGTTTCCGTAAAAACTTAATTAGAAATTATTTTATTGCAAGATACGCCTTAATCTATATAATCCTAGTAGTTATTTTGGAGTAGTTATTTAACCAGTTTAAGATTTATTTTAAGACTTTAGCAAAACTACACTGAACCAAATATTGTTCTTAAAATTAAGGAATCTCGTTCATACAGCGAAATTCATTCATAGTTCAAGAACTATTCTTGGCTCAAAGAACGAGTTCTTTGGCTCAATGAATCGTTGTTCTTAATTTTAATGAACTATTCTTTATTCGGAAGAACTTGCGTTCATTAACATTTTGGTTCAGTTGTTGCTGTTGTAATAACTAATAAAAAATTGCGTAACAAAACAAACAGTTTACAATTTCTAAGGACAGAGTTACATATTTCAACAGTTTTATAAATCATTATTTTATTATTTTTCTTCATTTCAAAGGAAAAACTCAAAGCAATTTTTAGAGAAGGCAATCTTAAAGTCAATGTACAATACATTGATTTAAATGTACAGTGGTTATTTTAAAAGTAATAAGTTTTAATGTTCAAAGAACTTGTTCTTGCATTTAAAGAACGTGTTCTTACATTCAAAGGAATTGCTCTTGTATTCAAGCAACGTGTTCTTACACTTAAAAAACTTGTGCTTACACTTAAGTAAGTTGTTCTTACACTTAAGGAACTTGTTCTTACACTCAAGGAACTTGTTCTTACATTCAAAGAACGTGTTCTTACACTCAAAGAACTTGTTCTTACTTTCAAGGAACTAATTTCTTAAGTTAATGTACAGTACATTGATTTCAATGTAACGTTCTTTAAACGTACGAACTTGTTCTTATATTCAAAGAACTAATTTCTTAAAAACTAAAAGAGTAACGGTAAAGTTATTTTCGCAATTGAACGCGATTAAAAACGAGTAAGAACGTCATTATAATTTCAGTGCAACACGAGAGAGAACGCCATTTTAAAGTTTAAGTAAAACAATAAATCTTAATAAAAAGCAAACGAACGAATTAAATTTGTAAAAACACGTGTGGATTAATTTGGGAAACATTGGAATTTGGAATTTGGAATTAATTTGGGAAAAATGGTCAATTCATGCTTACTTGGTACCTACACAAAAACTTATAAGGAAAAATAATAGTGGGAAAAAACAAGTCGTTAGATTTACCATAAAAAGTTCACAAGAAGCGTTTATTTACGTGGGCAACAATATTCAAGAAATAGAGGAGCATTTACGATTCTTGAAGAATAAGTCTGAAAAACTTCAACCGTTCATAATTGCTTTTGGCGATAAAGAGTTCAAGTCGTTTTCAAATTTTAATGTTTATTTAGACGGAATTAAATTTGAGTTTCCAACTTTTTTAAGAGCAGTTGATATATGTTTTAAAATTTTCCGTTTGTTTAATTTAGAGTACCCCTTAGCATGCTCTCAATGTTGGTCATTTATTGAAGATTATTTTTATAAAATTAATTTGAACAAAAACAAAAGTTCAAAAGTTTTTATTATGTCCGAAGCTTTAAAAATAAATACATAATAACTTAAAATTGTTAATATCACATTTCTTGTTTATACTTATTTCAGGCACAGAATAAGTTTGGATGATTTCTTTATGCAATTTTTATGCCGAGTCTAGTTTTGGTTTCAGTTTTCTCACCACCTATCATCATTCTGATATTCTTTCTTGATGTAAGTTGTTAACAATGAAAAAACTGAGTACAGGGCTACACTCAGGGTACTTATATATCTTTAAATATTACACTAACGTCCATGTCCGAAATTAGCTTTCACCAGTGCAATATGTAAGAAGATTTCTTTGTTTGAAGGTAAGTAAAAAATCATAATGTGTAGTCTCTTGGATCAGAAAACTGCTATTTTTTCGAATTGTTTGTTATGCTAGATCAAACTTTGCATTTTTTACTTTCAGAAATGGGGCCTAATATAACATTTTCAAAGATTCATGAGGATTGGATCACTAGAATAAGGTGTTGGGATGGTTAAAGAAAAACATTCTTGCCAAACTTAAATTCTTTATAAAGGACAAGGGTAAAGAAAGGGTTAATTGTTGGTATTTTCACTAAAATTACATGTATCCATTCATTGAAGTAATGAACTGCGTACCACAATTCAATGTACATAGTTCATTAACTATAAGAACTTTTTACCTTAATTGTATGTATCAGTCCTTTGTGACAATGAACTGCATACATTAAGTCAATGTGAATTGTTCTTTATATATAAGTAATTTTTCATAAATTTAATGTATCAGTTCTTTGTAGCAAGGAACTGCGTACTTTAAATCAAGGAATCTGTTCTTTATATGCAAGAACTATTTCATACATTTAAAGAAACTTTTCTTTGGATATAAGAAAATGTTCATAGAAATCAAAGAACTTTGTACTTACACACAATGAAATGTTCTTTGATTTGAAGCAACAATTCATAAATATTGTTAACTTTAAGAACTTTAAGAAAAGTTAAGAACAAAGATTCATTGAGCGTAAGAACGCATACTTTGGACCAATTTTAATGTATGATACATTGTGACAATGAACTTTTTCTTTGTTATTAAGTACGTTTTTGGTTCTGTGTAGTTAAAACTAGTTCAAATACAAGGAAAAAGGTAATTTCGATCACTGTAAAAGGGTTTAATACAGAGACCGAAAATAATTGTTATTCTAGATTCAATCCGGATCAAGAAAAATATGACTTTTTCTTTTGAAATGGACTCACACCTCTTAGCCGTGGTCTATATGGGATAATCATCCAACGTCATCGTCGTGATGTTAGAATTTCAAAAAGTTTTTTGACACCATGGTGGACCCTAAAAAGGTGTTTTTTATATTCGCTTCCCTTTTTAGAATCTTTCCCAGAGAAACCGGTTACGACAGTGATTACCGAAGTCTGATTACCTAACTGAATACCCATTACTGAAGTGATTACCAAGCGATTACTTAGCCGAATACCGATTACTAAGCGATTACATAACTGAAGACTGATTACTGAAGCGATTACCAAGCTATTACTTAGCAAAATACTGATTATTAAGCGATTACATAAGCAAATACTGATTACCAAAGCGATTACCAAGCTATTACTTAGCTGAATACCGATTATTAAGCGATTACATAACCGAAGACTGATTACTGAAGTGCTTACTTAACAGAATACTGATTACTAAGTGATTACCAAGTGATTATTTAGCTGAATACTAATTATTGAAGTGATTACCAAGTGATTACTTAGTCGAAAACCAGTTACTAAGCGATTACATAAGCAAATACTGACTACTAAATCGATTACCAAGTGATTACTTAGCTGAATACCGATTATTAAACGATTACATAACCGAAGACTGATTACTGAAGTGATTACCAAGTGTTTACTTAGCCGATAAAAACTGTTCTTTTTAGTTTTTTTAATTTTTCAATGAGTTTATGCTTCAATTTAGCTATACAAACATAATTTTTTTCAAAAAAATACTCAGAACTTGTTCGGAAGTTTAATAAAAAGAAGTTCTTGTTAAAAAAAATTTCATTTTAATTGCAATATAGATTATAAACTTGAAAGTGATAGCAACGAACGCATAAAATTAATCAAAATGTTTTGCGTTTACATGATAAATATAGTTATAGACGAAGTCATAATTTTTTCTTTGCTTAACGCGTTGTAAATATTTTGATAAAACTAAACTAATACATTTGAATTAAATACTGATGGAAGAAATTTTAAGCAAAAGTTTTGGTTTTGGTTTCCGAAACCAAATATTCGGTCGGACACTAGTCAGTTGTTACGTAACGCCAGCACATATTTTTGCTTATATCTTCAAGTCCTTAGGGTCGATTGCTGTAAATATTTTTACTTAATACAGTGCTACTTAATTACTACGCAAATATAAAAAAAAAACCTTTTTAAAAGTTAGACTTTTTCATTCCTTTTTTTATATTTCTTCGTAAAAATCGTCCGTAACGCCAGTTTGGAAATGCCCATAAATATAAATTGTCATATGGTAAATCAAAATGTACATTTGCAAATATTTTCTTTATAAAAATTCCAAAATCTTGAAATTAGGTTTTGTTTTCCTTTGTTTTGTTTTTAGTACAGAAGCAACTTTGTTTATTATCATTTCCTCTGTTTGACGTTAAACTCTCATGACTGAAAATTTATTTATAGTACGACTGGCAAATTAAATTTAACTAAAATTTTTAAGCCTCCATAATAGAGAAAAAATGCTAACATTTTTTATTGTGAGAGTACTGAGAGCTGATCTCTCACGAAAACCGCACGAAATTAATAAAAGTTGCATCAAATGCAAGTTTAATTAATAAAATCATGTTTTTACATTTTAGAATTAATGCATCTAACATCAGCAATGAATTAAAAACGATATGACAAATTCATAAATTTATTTCACATATTTGCGTAAAGTATTTAATCAACTATAGAAAACTATTGAAAAAGCTGAGTGTCCTAAAAAAGTTTGCTTAGTCATTATCAAAGAAAGCTAAGTGTCCTAAAAAAATGTTTGCTTAGTCATTATCAAAGAAATTAAATAAATTAATTTTTATATTAATGTTTTGTTTAATAATAATTGTTTTCTAAATCATTATCAAATGCTTTTTTAATTTTAATAGGCCCTTTAATATGTGGTTTAATTGCAAAATGTTATATACAGTGTTGCGCAAAACAATAGCAACAAAATAAGTGCGTTGCAACAAAGTCGTGTATCTTTTTTAATATTGGGGACACACAAAAATGATTATAGGAATCAAAGCATATATTCATACATCATTTATAAAACAAATCAAATTCAAATTTGGTTTTGTTTTTTTTATTAAATTTAAAATTAATGTGACTACATTCAATTTATCTGTGAGCAAAACAAAAGCAACAAAACTTGAAAAATGTGAAAAGAGAACAGAAGTTCCAAGAATTATTGGTAAAAGTTCCGTTTTTGTAAAGCACGTGTTGTTTGTAAGTCATAAACATTTAAGTTTAGTTTTTTTTGTGCTAGTTGTGAGATTGACTGTTCCATTTATAATGGCACGTTTTAAAAACTGTGAAGCTCTTAAATAACAAATTATTTCCGAATATAAAAACGGAAATTCACAAATATCTAACGTGAAACAGTTTGATATTAATCAGTCAATTGTTTGCAGATTAATAAAGAAATATACCATCACAAAAGACGTAACAACGGTACATTAAAGAGGGCGGCCGCGGAAGACATCGCTGCGTGATTACAGGAACATTTGTGGCATGTTCAAACGAAATATATTTGCCACATCCAAAGAGGTTTTTCGGACACTTGATTTAGATATCCATCACAGCACTGTTTGATGACGAGCCGTTGAGAACGATTAAAGATGTTACAGACCGGCAGAGAAACCTTTGCTTACAGCTAAGCATAAAAAATAAGGTGAGGTGTTACAATTTAAACAATTCTGTCTGAAATTGTGACAAAAAGTTGCAATTTATTGTTTTTTAGACTCAGTCTTGCAAAAAAGTACCTAAATTGGACCATTCAAAATTCGAAAACCGTTTCTTTAGCGATGAATCAAAGTTCAACTTGATTAGTTCATGGGGATGTGCACGGTACGGCACCACCTAGATACACGACTTGAGGCCCGAAACTGCAAAATACATTTTAAGCACGGAGGCGGTGGCATTATGGCCTGCACTTGTTTTTCCTACAATGAAGTTGAACCATTTCAAAAAATCTATGGAATTATGGATCGATTTGTATATAATGACATTTTAGAAAGCAAGATGCAACCACATTCAGAGTGGAATATGTCGCTTCAGTGAACGTTTTAGCCCGACAACGACCCGAAGCACACTTCAAAGCTCATCAAAGATTACATTAGAGGCAATGGGATTCAAATCCTTGATTGGCCGGCACAGTCACAATGACTTGAGTCCCATTGAAAATCTTTTTGGGATTTTGAAGGTAAAAGTTTCTGGTCAAAGGTTTTCCAATAAGACTGCACTGTATGAAGCGCTGAAACTTAATTGGGAACATTTACTAATACTAACATATCTACTTTAATAAAGTCGATGCCGCTCAGATGTGCAGCGGTTATCAAAAATAATGAATCCTACACCAAATATTAATTATGTTGCTTTTGTTTTGCTCTCAGACAAACTGAATGCAGTCATGTTAATTTTAAATTTAATAAAGAAAACAAAACCAAATTGGAATATGATTTGTTTTTAATATAATGTATGAATATATGCTTTGGTTCCTATAATCATTTTTGTGTGTCCCAAATATTAAAAAAGATACACGATTTTGTAGCACCGTACCGATTTTGTTGCTATTGTTTTGCGCAACACTGTATTTTTAAAAATTAAGTAGATATGAAATTTATGAACTTTTTAAATTCCAATATCAGATAAGAAATGACCAACTAACCAGCGAATTTACAAAGATTATAAAACAGAAACACTTTTTTAGGGTCCACATTAGTTTAAAAAAAATTTTAAATTCTTAAATGAGATTTGAAAGCAGTGACCGCTAAATACTGGCAGAACATCTATCATTTCTGAAATGGTTTTATACACAGGCTGAGGTAAAGCTCAGCCGCTCCAGGATCCTGTGAAAGATTCAGTAACTCTAAAAATTATTTAATATGTATTATGTTTTTATTAAAAAATGTGTTCTTATGATAGTATCTTATTATTAAGTAACCGGAGCTTGGGTTAATCATGCTGTCACTTTTCCGCCTGTTCAAGCTATTCCTTTGTTCTTGTAGCCGCTTTCGTAATCGGTATTTAGCTAAGTAATAACTTAGTAATCATAACCGAAGTAATCAGTAATCAGTCTTCGGTTATATACTCACTTAGTTATCGGTATTCAGCTAAGTAATCACTTCAGTAATCAGTCTTCAGTTATGTAATCGCTTAGTAGTCAGTATTCAGCAAAGTATCACTTAGTAATACTTCAATAATCAGCATTTGGTTATGTAATCGCTTAGTAATCGGTATTCAGCTAAGTAATCGCTTGGTAATTGCTTCAGTAATCAGTATTCAGTTATGTAAGCACTTAGTAATCAGTATTCAGCTACGTAATCGCTTGGTAATTGCTTCAGTAATCAGTCTTTGGTTATGCAATCGCTTAGTAATCGGTATTCGGCTAAGTAATTGCTTGATAATTGCTTCAGTAATCAGTATTCAGCTAAATAATCGCTTGGTAATCACTTCAGTATTCGGTATTTGGTTATGTAATCGCTTAGTTATTGGTATTCTGCTAAGTAATAACTTGGTAATTACTTCAGTAATCAATTTTCAGTTATTTAATTGCTTAGTAATCAGTATTCAGTTTAGTAATCACTTCAGTAATCAATCTTCGGTTATGTAATCGCTTAGTAATTGGTATTCAGCTAAGTAATCGCTTGGTTATCACTTCAGTAATTAGTCTTCGTTTAAGTAATCGCTTAGTAATCGGTATTTGGCTAAGAAATCGCTTGGTAATCGCTTCAATAATCAATATTCAGCTAAATAATCGCTTGGTAATCACTTCAGTATTCGGTATTTGGTTATGTAATCGCTTAGTAATTGGTATTCTGCTAAGTAATAACTTGGTAATCGCTTCAGTAATAAGTTTCAGTTATGTAATCGCTTAGTAATCAGTATTCAGTTAAGTAATCACTTCAGTCATCAGTCGTCTGTTATGTAATCACTTAGTTATCGGTATTCAGCTAAGTAATAACTTTAGTAATCAGTCTTCAGTCATGTTATCGCTTTTTAGTCAGTATTCAGCTAAGTGTCGCTTGGTAATCGCTTTAGTAATCAGTATTCCGCTACGTAATCGCTTGGTAATCGCTTCAGTTATCAGTCTTTGGTTACGTAATCGCTTAGTAATCGGTATTTGGCTAAGTAATCGCTTAGTAATCGCTTCAGTAATCAGTATTCAGCTAAATAATCGCTTGGTTATCACTTTAGTATTTGGTATTTGGTTATGTAATCGCTTATTAATTGATATTCTGCTAAGTAATAACTTGGTAATCGCTTCAGTAATAAGTTTTCAGTTATTTAATCGCTTAGTAATCAGTATTCAGTTAAGTAATCACTTCAGTAATCAGTCTTCGGTTATGTAATCGCTTAGTAATCACTATTCTGCTAAGTAATCGCTTGGTAATCGCTTCAGTAATCAGTCTTCGGTTATGTAATCGCTTGGTAATCGGTATTAGGCTAAGTAATCGCTTCAGTAATTGGTATTTGGTTAGGTAATCAGTCGTCGGTAATCACTGTGGTAAAGGGTTTCTCTGGAAAAGATTCTAAAAAGGGAAGCGAATATAAAAAACAACTTTTTAGGGTCCACTATGGCATCAAAAAACTTTATGAAATTCTAACATCACGACGATGCCGTCAGATGATTACCCCACGACCATCGACCACGGCTAAGAGGGTGACTCCATACCAAAAGAAAAAGTCGTATTTTTTCTTGATTTTTTGACACTAATAACTGAAAAAATTCATTTCAGAAAATAACTGTTATGAGCCAACCTAAAAAATTATTCCTCAAAAATAAAAGTTATCCGGCAACCAAAAAACAATTTTCTTAAAAATAAAAGTTATTCATAACTGAAATGCATTTTAACCCATTTTAAGAATTAATTTTAACCAATTCCAAAAAAGTTGTATAACAGCTATGTCCCTGGTTTAATACAATAATTGTAGAGGGACCAGTACTGGTCCTTTTTGGAACTATTTCAGAACTATTTAAAAGTTGATCCAATTTTCTGCAGAGATACTTTCAAAGCTTGAGAATTTCATTATAATTGATAGAGCATAAATTCGTTAATTAAATTCTAAACGAACTATGTACATTAGGGTGGAGCGTTTACTTTTTTTTTAATTATGAGAACGACTAGTGCTCAAGACTTGTAAGTGGATTCGGACTGTGTTTCTGTAAAGTTTCAAGTCAATCGGACTAGGTTTTAGGATTCCATTTCTCGTTCGAATATTAAAAAGTCACACATTAAACAATAATTATAAATTAACAGCTTTCAGCTAATCTAAAAAATTTTTAACACCATCTTTCACCACGTGGAGGTTGCTGTTGTTCGAAATCCATTTTTAATTTTGTTTATTTTTTTATTTTATATTTTTTATTTTTTTTATATTTTTTTTATTTCTTGTATTTTTTAAAATTTTGTTTTTTGTATTTTTTTTATTTCATGAGAATAATAAAATAATTTTGTTAAATTAAAATCCACATTAAAATTCATATTTTTCATATATCGTGTTTATTTTAATCTCCAATTATCTATGTATGTTTCTATGTATTATAACCAGGAACCGTAACGGTTACGATTTTTTTCACAATTGTAAACAAATATTTTTGTCAAAAGTCAATCCGGTAGATGGTAAAATAAATAAATAAATAATCGTTATTTTTTTGACTGATTTCATTTGATCAAGAATAAAAGTTAAAATTGGACTTTTAGTTTTTTGATCAAAAATTAAAGCTAAAATTTGACATCTATTTTTATCAAAAATAAAAGTTTAAATATGACTTTAATTTTTTGCGATCAAAAATATAAGTTAAAATTTGATTTTAATTTTTTTTATCAAAAATAAAAGTTAAAATTTGACTTTTAGTTTTCGAGCTAGCATAACAGTTAAAATTTTACTATTATTTTTTCGATCAAAATAGAGATTAAAAATTTGATAGATCTACTTGTTATTAACTATAATAATAGTTAAAATTTTCAAAACAATCAAATAAATTTGATCAAAAAAAAAGTCAAAATTAACTTTTATATTTAATCAAAGAAATTAAAGTCCAATACTAACTTTTAATTTTGATCAAAAAACTAAAAGTTAAAAATTTGAGTTTTCTTTTTTTGATCAAACATAAAAGTTAAAATTGTACTTTTATGTGTTCGATCAAAAATATAAGTTAAAATTAGACTTTTATTTTTTTGATCAAAAATAAAAGTTAAAATTGGACTTTAATTTCTTTGATCAAATATAAAAGTTAATAAGAAATAGATCTATCAAATTTGTAAACTCTATTTTTGATCGAAAAAATATTTTAATTTTCTTTAGCTTGAGCTTGACTCCACCCTAATGTACATGTTTTAAAGGTCTCAAGTGACACAGGGAGAGCTCTTGAACTGAAAACTTTTTAATTGCCAACATTAAATAAACTAAAACTTTTTAATATGCTTAATCATGTGTGTGCTGTAGAAGAGATGAGGTTGGCAGCGATGAATAGAGTGATGTTATATTACAATATTATTAATTTTTAAGTGTGTGAGTAGAAAAAAGTGGAATGACCCCCATGTTGTTAGATAAACTAGCGTTATTTCTTCTTTGCTCAAGCTAATGAATGCAAATAAAGCAGAGGAAGCAGAAGAAGTGAAACAGAACTGAAAAAAGGAATGTATGGAAGAAGACAAAAAAACTTAATTAATCAGACTGCCACAAACAGAACGACTGAGTAACTTTGCCTGATTGGATTTACGAAAAGAATTTATATGAAGAACGTGAAATGATGTTCATACGATGATTGGTAGGGTAAAAAAGATAAAGCAACAAAAAAGTTTTTGGGAAAAACTTACAACCAATTATTATAGGAATTTCGGATAAGGCTAGCAAGTTCGAATGACGCATAGTGGTTTCAGTGTGGAATTAAATACATTTTGTATTTTTTTTTTTTTATTAATATAAATTTAGAAATTTTTTAATAGCACATTTCCAAAAAAATATCTTAAAGAGAAAAACATCTTAAATAAGTCTCCTCAATTTTTGTAGTCATGCAGTGAAATTTGCTAAATTTCACTCATTTTCAAAAGAAGTCATAATTTTTCGCCATTTTTTAGGTGGCAGAGTTGTAAAAAATTGCAATAATTTTATGTTGCAATAAGTGCCAATGACTTCAGGTTATGATTGCAATATTTAAATCATTTTTAATTGCATTGACTTCAACACAAGAAGTCTTGAAATCAATCTTGGGTTATTAAATGCATACAAAAATTTAAGTCATTGCTGATTTTATTGATTTGAAAATCGCAATCATGACTGCAAAACTAAATTTATTGCATTCCTTAATTCTTTTAAAAGCTTGCAATCACCTTAAATTGCTGTTGAAGTCTTTAAAATCATTTTGAAGTCCTTGAAGTCAAAAGATTGAAATCTTTCAAAATTAAATCATGACCGACAGAAATCACCAAATCCACGATACATAATAACTTAACTAAATATCTACCGCAAACAAATTCAAAAGCTTATTTGTAACAACAACAAATAAATTCAAAAACCAAACGAAATAAGCGAAAGATGCAGAATATTTTTATTTTTGATTTGAGTGAATTTATTATTTTTTTTTTATACTGCTTTGTCGTTTAAGTGAAAAAATTTTGAATTTCTAACTTTTTTCTTAGTCTCCAGGTTCTACCTTAATTTTCATGGTCTAATTTTTCTTGATAAAGCAAAAATTTTGCCTCTATAACTTCAAAAATGTTTGAATGTAATCAAAAGACTTCAACTGACTTCAAGTTATTTCAAAAATTTTTGTGATTTAAAATATGTTTTCAGCTGACTTTTAATGATTTATAATATATTGACTTTAAATGGGTTACAATTGAATGCAATTAATGACACCCAGGAGCACGACTTCACTCATAATGCATGACTCAAAAGACTTCAACAGAAATTTTATTTCTTATAAAATACCAATAACACTCAAATAAAATTCAATATTTTTCAGTATGTATACTATAAGAAAAAAAATATTAAAAAAAAAATTTATTTTGGTGTTTTAACGTTTTGAAATTTTTGCAATTCTACCATACAATTTTTGAAATTTGTGCAAAAACATGCACTACAAAATTGTCTTTGACTTCTGTGTGTGAGAGTTGTTGCAAGCCAAATTTTAGCAATATGTTAAGAAAGCATTGTTTTAAGCATAGTTTTTTACGAATCTTTAATTGTATTTTATTTAGTTTAAAGGATATGCTTTTGATGTAACAGATTTTATTTCTACTTAACGATTTTAATAAAAAAAATATGCAGTACAATGAGAAATATGTGTTAAAACTATTTTGCATAATCATAATACTAAATTGTATGTCCTGTTGTAGAATGTAGGCCACTAAACTTTGAAAACTAAATTAAGTGATGTTTGACAAACCAAATTTCGGGAGCGTGGCATGTCTCCAAATAAGAAGATATTGCTAAATTGTTTTGAAATTCAAAATAATTAGATTCTTAGCTATGATTTGGTGTACTTACTTTCTAAATTTGTAACCTAAATATTTTTTGACTTTTGTCCGTACCCGCGACACTGTGCGGCGTCTAAAAAAAGAAAAACATTCTGGAATGCGTCAACAAATTCGTTTGCTGCTGTTCTGCAGAATTTTAATTTTGAAGTGATTTAATGATTAATTTTTTTTCCTTCAAAGTTTTATCAAGACTAATGTGTCCAAAGCTTCTAGCTATAAAAATTTTAATATACAATTCCTTATGAAACATTTAAAAGAAAATCAGGCTGTGCTTCGTTGTACACTTTCTTTAAACGCACAAAAGAAAAACTGCATAATCGTTCAAAAAGAGGTTGAGGAAATTTTAAAAATTCCAAAGTTAAAAATTTCTCTTTTCTTAATTTCTTTAATCCAAAATACTAAATACGCTCGTATACATTAAATTATAAATCTGTGAGTCACTTTGCCTTTCTTATCCAAACTTTAACATGCTATGTCTCATTAAAATTTTAATATTAAAAACAAATCTTGGCAAAAATTGTGAATGGGAGGTGGGCTGCACTCTAGTGTAAGTCCAAGCCATTCTTTCCAAATTAAATACTTTAAACGAAACTTTGCCGAACTTAAGCTTACTGTACGCCTACTGTAATTCCCAGTTTTAGTTGGGAATTTTATCAAGAATAACTCCGGGATGAAAAAGTTTTGCCGAAATTTCGTTTAGGAATTTGATTTGAATTAATGTTACTCATACGTCACAGTGCACTTTCATATAAAATCAAATTCTGTAAACGAAATTTTGAGGAAAATCTATTCACCGTATCCATATTCGCCAGAGGAGTTAATTTCTAAGAATTTTACAAGGAATATGAAAATCAATTATTACAAGACAAAACAAATTTAGTCCGCCCTATTCCATAGGTAATAAAAATAGGCTTGAACAATTTTTAAATTAAAGAATTTTTTATTCAGTCTATCATGAATAATTTTTCATTCGGAAAGGGAGTTTTCATTTTTAAGATACAGTTCAAAATCATTTTAAAAATTATTAATGCAAATTGGTTGCTAAACCGTCGATGAACAAATTTGCTTTGAAAATTTCCAAAATGTTCTTGAGCTTTATCTTTAAAATTAAAACTCCCTTTTCTGATTCCGCGTGAATTATTCATGATAGGGCTGAATATCTTATAAAACCTGATAAACTGGGACTGCTTTGAACTAAATGGTGTAGAAGTTATAAAAGTTATAAAAAATAATAATTAAGAATTTAATTTTTTTAATATTTTTTTTTTGTCTTTATTAACTCTTTATTTCAATAAATTTCTTTATCTAGATTAACATAAAAAAATTGTAATTGAAATTTACTTAGACTGAAACATTTTAAGCGCAGATGCACGTCTAGATTATTTGTCTTTTCTTCTAGAATTCGTTGATCGAAGTCTGTAAAAATAATGCAACTAACAAGTTTTAGTAATTAGCTCTGAATTTACTCACAATGGAAATACAGAAAGTTACCTTTTATTGACATTTCCACTTAAAATTTTCTCGCATGCGTCTAGCATCTGGTCTATTTTTCCTTTAGACTTTAAAAAAGTAAATAAATGCTGTTTCTTGGTTTTGTTGTTCGGAAGGAAAACTTAAAAATTGACAATGAGTTTAATTAAAACTATGTTACTGGGGAATTTTGTTTAAAAATAGTAAAATTATTCCTTCTATATTTTGATTAGATATAAAGTTATTAAGTAATTACTTTCTAAATATTTTTAGAACTTAATTATTATTGTATTCAAACTTGATTTATTATAAGTTAGTAAATTAAATGTCCAACAGGATGGCCTTATATTTATTAGATTAAGTGCCAAATCTTAACTGATCTTAAAAATTAATTTTATCTTTAGTTTTAAATTTAATGCTCAGAAAATTAAACATCAATACCAACAAAGAAAGCACATATCTATAGTAATAAAACTCTTTTTCTGTTTGTTCACTCAAGGAAAAATCGCAACGTAAAATTTAATAATATCATGTTAATTTTACGTTGCTCCATTTTTAAGAAATGATCTTTAAATTCACATTGAAATCCTTTAAATCAAATATAAAAACATTTGAGCTCCAATAAGAAGTGGAAAAACTTCAAAATAATGGTGATTCACTATAGTTGTTATATTCTTTAAAGTGCATCCACTTCGAAATTAAGTTGAAAAATTACATGGTTTATATTGAAGTTGTCAGTAGGAAAAACGAAGTAGAAAACATATATTTTAAAGTGAAAGACACTTCAATTTGAAGTTGGATGCATTTTTTTTGTGTGTATGTGTTCAGCATAATTTCGTTGCAATCGATTTAATAACAGTTAAGCAAACAGTTATGTTTTTTTAAGAGCAACAATTATTTTATGCACGCTGTATGACTTAATTGAAATAATTTCAATCTAAATGAAATATTTTGAATTATCATATAATTTCTTAAAAAATGTACCGTATTTATTCTAATATTTTAATAAAAGAACATTTCTATAAAAACTAGTTTTGTTTTATTTATTTGATTTTGTTTCACGGACCCTGTAACCATTCAATATAAATATGTTAAGTATTTAATTTAAAGTGAAAATCACTTTGATTCATTAATGCAAGGACGTGCAATCAAAGAAGAAAATTCCTTACTTCAAAGTTATAATGCATTTAAAATAAATACGTTAGTATTCCTATTGAATATGCTTCCTCTTTGAATTAAATCTGAATCTAAGTTAAGTTAAAGTAGAAAACTTATCATTTTAAGGTGTATAACACTTTAGTTTTAAGTGGAAAGAACATAAAACTGAATATATGTGTTGTGGAAACCCACTTTGAATTGAATATTTTCGTGGTTGGTACCAAATCATTCCGAAAAATATTTGAATTGAAGTTGGTTACCTTTGATTTTACGTTGTTTTTAAGCTCAGTGTTTGTTTGTTTGCTTGGCCTTTATACAAATCTAAACGGCTCAACGGATTTCACTCAAACTTGCTATACATATTAAGTGCATCCCAACATAAAATGTTGCATACTTAGTTTTTGCCACGCCTCCTCCGAAATTTTTCAACTAACTGTAATTTTGTTATTATAAAACTTTTTACAATCGGAGATTTTTGTGTATTTAATTTTAAAAATTTTTTGTTATTTTGAGATCAAAAACACTCACATATCTTCAAAATTGGAGAAATTTTCAGTACAACGACTTTTTCATAAAACATCGTTACCTAAGAATGAGAAAAAACAACATGAAAATCAATGTTTGGTCTTTCGATGCAAATATCTCCGCTGTCCATTAATATATTTCATTCAAATTTTTTTTTGTTTAAAAGTTCAATAAAATCACTTCACAAAAATAGGTTGAACTGTACCATTAAGTCAGTATATATATGTTTTATGATTATGTCAATAAAGGTCCAAAATATTGACTTTTTACTTAAAAATAGTTGTTGTTGTAAAAATGAAATCAATTAAAAATTGCACATCTGGCTATCTTTCATACGACATAGCATTTATTTGCAAAAACTCTTCCAGCTAAGCGCAAAAATTATTTTACTGTTTACTTTACTACTTACTTTCCTCATCCTCATCCCTCGTCAATAACGGCTAAGTGTTGTCTACTTTTACAGTTGCGCATTGAACACTTAAAAACATAGAATTGGATCAATTTAAATGTCCAGCTCACTTGCTGGATTTTTTGTTGTTTTTGGCTTGCTTGCAAATGCGATCATATGATCTCCCATGAAAAAAACACAGCTAATATGAAATTGCACAATCATTTTTGGTACAACTAATTTTTTAAAAAAACATTGATAGCTAATAATGAGAAAAAATTATTTGAATATCAAAGTTTTTACTTTTAATGCCAATATCTCCGCTGTTTTTCATATATTTAAAAAAAAAATGTTTTTTAATATAAATCTATGTTTAGATGTTAAAATGTCCATATCTCAAGGATGCATTGAGTCCCACCATAATTTTTATATTATTGAGAAAGTATTTTTGCTAGCTTTAATATTAAGTAAATATAAAAATTATTTTTAATTTTTAGAATATGTTTTTCATACCCCTTTTTTTAATTCAATTAGCTCACCGCAAGAGATGGAACCACCAACAACAAAAATTTTCCAAAAACTTTTTTGGATTAAAGTTCGTTTAATTACCTTTCTAACAGTAGCTTACAAATAAAATTTAACATGTTTTTCATTATTCCAGAATTTAAAAAACATTTAATCGAGAAGTGTATGTTAAAATGTTTATATAAATGACTTTCGAGTAACACCGGCTATATCCGCTAGTTAAATATATTTATAGTCTTGGATCTCAATTTTAATTTAATAACAAGAACCTTTATCAAAAATTTCTTTAATTTGTTTAAATTTATATTAATAGCAATAACAAAAACCAACGTACTTTATTTTTTTTTATCATGAGAATATTGACGTCAATTAGCAATTTACTTATCGATTTTTTTTTTCTAAATATTCTCCATTTAACACAAAATTATTATTTGTTTTGACAATTTTTCTGCAAACAACACCAAAATAAAATAAATATAGCGCTAGTAATGGTTCTGAAATTGGAAAAAATGGTTTTTGGGACTATTTTGTCATATAACTCAGAGCTGAGGTAAACTTTTTAATATCGTATGCGATAACTTTTTATGCAATGGTTATCAGCTAAACTGCTTTGGGAACTTATTTTAAACATTACAACCTATCGAAATATAAAAAAATAATTGAGTTTTTAGGTCAAGCTTCATGAGAACCTGCCCTTAAGCACTGTTAAAAAAAATATATATTGAACTCTTATACAAAAATTTTCTAAAGACAATAACACGTTGTCACTAATATTTTAAAGAGTTATTGATCAAAAGGTACACACGGTAGACGTTAATCCTAATCCTTATAACGATTGAAGCTTTGCCAACTGTAATTAATAAATTCTTGGTTATACCAAGTCTATTTTTAAAATCGTATTTTTTATGACCAATATTGGAATTTTCTGAGCAAAACTATTTAAATACATTTAAGAGTTTATACTTAACCATAAAATATTCATTAAAATTCCACCAGAGCTGTTAGGATGCCAACAGCAAGGAACCAATAACAACATTTTTATGCAGTAACCTGGTTGGCCACGAGCCACTCACTCTACACAGAGAGAAAAAATCAAGCATTCTTTGCTTGATCCAAGCAAGAAGGCTTCACACTAATACATTTATTTTCAATTCAGGCATTATATATATATCACGTGTAGAGAAAGCATATATGAGAAGTATGATTTGTATGAAAAAAAAGAAAAATAAAAAGTAAAATTTTTAAAAAGGTTTTTTATATTTGCGTAGTAAATTTGCCAAAATGCAGCTATTAAAAAAACACTGCTTGATCCACAAAATATTTTTTTAAAAGTTCAAAATATTTTTTATCGATTCAGCGCTTTACTTTTCTAAAAATTATGATAAAAATTTGTTTGATATAATTAAATCATTTTTTATTATCTAAAACATTTGACTTGATATCAGCAAATAATTTCTAAAAAAGAGAACAATTTGCTCGATGCAAACAAAGGATTTTCTTATAATAAGTGCATTTTGCTTCATAGAAGAGTATTTTTCAAGACAATTTTCTTGATTCTAGTAATGCACTGTTTGGTGCGGTTTGTGGGACCGTATTTGTTCAAAAATAATCAAAATCGCAAAGAGCAAGATAACGTGCGATGAATACCGACTTTTTTCCCCAAAATTGAAGAATTGGACTTGGTTGACATGTGGTTTCAACAAGACGATGCCATATGCCCCACGGCAAGCGATACCATATACCTATTGAGAGGCAAGTTTGATGATCAATTAATCTCACGTTTTGGAGCAGTCCATTGGCCACCAAGGTCATGCGATTTGACCCCACTAGACTATTTTTTGTGGGGCTACGTGAAGTTTTTCGTGTACAGGGACAAGCCAGCCACAATTGCAGCCCTGAAAGACAAAATTACAGGTGGCATTGGTGTGATATCGGCTGAAATGCTGAAAACAGTATGCCAAAATTGGAGCGTACGGATGGACCACCTCAGGCGTAGCCGTGGCAAACATTTACATGAAATAATCTTTGAAAAGTAAATGCAGGTATTGATTTATCGCTCCAAATAAATATTTTATTTACTATTCCAAATTTTCTTTTTTTTTTAAAATTTCAAAAATCGAACACTTAAAAAATCATCATTTATAAGAAAATCATTTACTTTTAGTTGAATATATTAAATTATATATTTTTTTATTTGTTTCTTTTTTTAATTTTTTTATATATTTAATAAATTTTTATTTATTTTTTATTTATTCATTTATTTATTTATGTCTTTAATGACTTATTTAATTTTGTTTAGTGACTTATTTATTTTTTATTTACTAATATATTTTTTATGCATTTATTAAGTTTATATTTCCAAACTAGATAAAATTAGTTATATAGAACTCTTTTCCACTCTCTCTTTTATAATTTAGAAAGAAGAGGCGTTTGGAAATTTGTTTGATTTTTTTCAACATAACTGCCTAGCCATACATCGGACAAGGACAATTTATAAACCAAACTGTTGGTAAGCATTCTAGATACAAAACTGCATCCTTGGAAAATTTTAATGCTTAGCGTTGCCATCTAAATTGAACTTTTATACGGTCCTTTTTGGTGAATTTCTTTGCCAAAATGTTTTTAATAACTCTATACAAGGTTGCCAGTAATGTAGGAAAAATACCATTTGTGGTAATTTTTACTTGGTCTTGGGAATTTTTTTTTTTTTTTTGGAAATTCCCATAGGTTTTTTTAATCCAGCATGGTATTTTTAATTGGCGTGGGAGTTCAGCGTATTATTATTTAATTGCATAGAAATTTTCTCAAAATTTTTTCACTTTTATTAAGCAAAAATTTAACAATGGTAAATGGTAAATTTAAAAAGCGTAAAGTTTACAAAAATTATTTTAAAATGCCAAAAATAAGAAAAAAGTATAGCAATGAGGGGACTGCCGTCCGAAGCAAAAACCTATATATGCAATATTAGTGTTCGCTGGAAGACTTTTTCCTGCCACGGACTGCCTTACTGCTATATAAGAATTTTCATGCTTATCGAAAAAAAATTTTATATTTTCACCCCCTCAGCTTTTGATTATTTCTTTCAAAATATTTTTTATTCAGATAGCAATTTTATTTTATAATTACACTGAACTATATTATAACATTTAAATTGAATATTGTTGATATAAAAATAAAATACAGAGAGCACTATTAAATGAAAAATAATCCTCAAAAAGGATATTTAATTTTTTTCTTTCAATGTATATGTAGAACTGTAGCTAAAATAAAATAAATTTACTTTGTTTATGCTATGATATTTTGTTTGATGGGTCTTAAAGTCTCTTTTGATGCCTGCATTTGAGATCTTGCTACAAAGAAAACAGAAAACATAGCAAGCAAAGTGCAGTTTATTTTCTGCCTCCGATTCGGTTTATCCGTACATCAAGTTCATCATTAATGCACATTATTTTCATCTTTTATCATTTCATTATATTTTAGAATATGGGTTTTAATATAAAAAACAAAGTAAAACATAACAAAAATATAAATTAAACTTATTGAAATAATTAATATACAGTTTAAATACGTATACATACATAAAATTTGTATTTACATAAATTTCATTGAATTTCATTTACATTATTTTCACTGCTTGCGTCATTAATCATTGCATTATATTTTTAAAAAAGATACTATATGCTTATGGTAGCTGAAATAAGAAACAAAAAATTTTTGGACGATGCAGTCCCACTCATGATAATATTATTATTAGGTAGCCTTGACAACTACTTATTTTCTCACGAGCTGCGACCATCGAATTTCACACAAAAGAAAAGAATATAAAGTTGGCAGCTTTCAGCGGAGTCAATAATTGGCAACTGTTTTTTTTTTTAAATTTGAGTGAGAAACCTTTGCAATTAAATGATCCATTCACAACAGGTGACTCCTCTGAATGAGGCCAATTTGTGTGACACACGTTTTCTATTTTGTTTTCTTTTGTTTGACATTCGATGGCCGAAACAAGAAATGTCACTCCTACCTATTACTTATTATACCATGTCCCATGTCACAGTCAGAGAATATGCTGGCGACATTTATAAAACTACAAATTTTTTTATGTTGGTCATGAAACTCAAATACATGCTCTTGGATATTGGCTATCAGGCGCTTAGCAAATGCAGCAAGCAAGGCAAAATTAGACAAGGTAGTGTTAGGGCAAAGAGCCGGTAACCGAAACTGTCAAAACGAAGTTGACATTTCATACAAAATCTGCAACCAATGAGAATGCAATATGAAAGCAAAAATTGGCCAAAATACCAAAATGGCTGAGTTTGACAGCTATGGTCACTAAGAAAGCGAACACATTCAGCCGTAACACTACCTTATATAGTTCTACTAAGGCAACAAGCAGCCATCAATAAGTTTATCTGCTGACAAATCGTTCCTTCATAAAGAAATCATGAAGGATATTTACTGTTTTTCTGTCAATGTATATGTAGATCTGTAGCTGAACTAAAATTCATTTAAAACAACAATTACCAAGCAAATCTACTACAACGATGAACAGAGAAGAGCAGTATCACATTGGTTGCGCAACGTTAGAAGGGATGAACCGAATTGGCGGCGGAAAATAAACAGCACTTTACTTGCTATGTTTCGTGTTTGCCTGGTAGCAAGATCTCAAGTGGAGGCATCAAAAGAGACTTCACGGCCAGTCAAAAAAGAAGCAAATATCAAAAATTTTATATTTATTTTATTTTAGCCTACAGCTAGCTCTACATATACATTGACAAAAACAGTAACATTCAATAGCTGCATTCCCGTGGTCGTCGATCTAGAACGTGGCTTTATTTTATTCACAAAACAAAATCAAAAATTGAAACCAGCTCGATTTCTAGCTCTATTTCTGATCTTAAAATGTTGCCAAGTTTCAAGCATTCTTTATCAAAACGAACATAGTTGGCAAATCTAAATAACTATTCATTTTCCTATTTTGACGCTTCACGGCTCAATGGGCGTTTTGGTATTCTTGTTTTCTTTTGTTATTGTTATTAAAACAGCTGTTTCAAGACTGTAATGACAAATTGATATAAAGTTGAATTATCGTTGTTATACTGAGATTTGATCTGATCTAGTGCCACGGGAATGCAGCTAATGTTTCGCAGCGGAGCAAAGGGAGGGGAAAGAACGATGCGTCAGTAGAGGAACTTATTGATGGTTGTTTGCTTATGTTTTCTATGTTTCCTATCTTGTTATCTTTGCCTGCCTGTATTGATGACGAGAGTTACTCGGAAAAAGACAATGACGCAAACCAAAGATTTACCCTCTACCAAAATCATTCAACGCGCCTAAAGAAGTTTTCACTTCAAAAATATAATTACTACCTAAACATTAATAAAAAAATATTTGCAAGTTAACTTATCGAATCCATTGCTTTTAAATTATCTTTGAAAATGAAAATGAAATCACAGTTGCCGTTATATGCTCTGTTTGCACCTCATTGTGGTAAGTTGCGTATATAAAATCCCTTACATTTTTTTTTTGCAAAATAGGCTTCAGTTAATAAATCGCTCTTAGGCTATTATCACAAATACGCCGTTCATTGAATACCACTATTATTTCTTTGTAGTATTTCTTATTTTTAAATTTTTTTTATGCATATGAGATTTATGTTGTATTTTTTAATACGTATGGGACTTTTTGCTGAATTTTTAAATGCATACGGGATTTTTGGTGGTATTTTTAAGACGAGTGGTATTTTTGTGGTAGTTTTTAATGATCGTCGGATTTTTTGTTTGGTATTTTTTGGGAAAAAGATAATTTTCGTGGGAATTGTTTCAAAATTTGACTGGCAACCTTGACTCTATATACAAAATTGTATCCTTAGAAACATTTTAAAATAGGCTTTGCTTTGCCACCAAAATCGGCATTTTCTTAAAATTTTTTGGTGAATTCTTTTTCGTAAAAACCATTCATAGAAAAAGAACGGTTCATGCACCAAATGGCTTTCCATTACATTAGGTTTTAGACAAGTAAAATTTTGAACTGAAAGTGCTTCGTCCTATCTCTTAAAACTTAGGAAATATTTAGGAATCTAGGAGCTAAGCGTTTGAAAATTGTTTTTAGCACCAAAAAAATGCAAACTATACATTGTAAAAAACTTTATTCTGGTAATAAATTAACCTTCAATTAGGCAATAACGCCAATTTCAATTTGTTACCTTACAATTTCTTAAACATTTGTAAAAATAAATAAAAACATCTTTTGTTTTGAAATTAATACTTTTTTTTTAAAAAAGATTTGCAAAAAAAAATTAAATTTATCATGGAACAAAACACTGCTTTTACTTTAACAATTCATGATTAATGTAGTTTAATAATTCACCAAAAAGTTTTGAACCTTTTTTTTAAATATTGCTGCTCCCTAATGCAAAATCACGTTGTTGCAACTAAAAATAACTGTTGACTGATTTACTCTATAATTGGAATCTTAATATATAAAAGGCAAGCAATCTGCTCCGTATCCAAAATCTCTCAAACTGCTCAGCCTGAAAGTATGCACATCTTAATACATAAAAGCCAAGCATGCTGCTCCGCACACAGTATTTCTCAGATTGTATTTATATTTTGACAGCAAACTAATTTTACAAAACACTCTGTTCTCACACATTTTCAGCCTGAAAGTATGCCAAGAAAATATATTTTATACTTATCAGTGACAATATTGGGGTTTTGCTATAGTACGTTTTTGATCTAACTACCTCTTTTTTCATCCTTTTATAAAAAAGTTATGACGAATTTAATGAAATTCTTTTGAGTCGATTTGAGTCGATTGTACCAAAAAATATCGACTTTTTGCACTTTTACACTTGAACTAAATTTTCAACACTGCTTCAATACGCAAAGTGTTATTTAAAGTGGTACATTAGTATTTTGCAAAAATCAAGTGTATAAAAAATCAAGCTTAAAATAGGCGGAGGACCTGTCGTAGGACAAACTTTTATACTAGTTTTAAAGTAATTTGGAATGTTCACGAATCATTTACAAGAATTCCGACTAAATTTGATTGCTTTAAGCTATTTTTCTAGAGCGATTTTTAAATGTTGCAGAACTGCAGCTTGGCGCGATAAAGGGTTAAGTTTATGAAATGGATATCTAGCCTCTTTTTCAGCTCATCGAAGAAGAAAAAAATTGCGTACCAAATTGCCGGTACATATTTGACAGAATGTTTATACTACATACATAGTAAGAATTTTTTTTAGCAAAAGGTTTTTAATGTTTGATTTAAGTTAATTTGAATTGATTTGGCATATTTTTGAATCAAACAAAATAATTTATCAATATAAGAAAATTATTTTCCTCCGTGTACCTGCACTCTATAACTTGTAATTCAAAGAAAGCAAACAACACAGAGGCAAGTAACAACTAGTTGGTTTTTGTTGTTGTTATTTGTTAAAGTTCTGTTATTTTTGTTGTTGTCCGAGTGTGTGTGTGTGTGTATCGTTGTTTGGTATCAAAGGATTGTTGCTGCCAAGGCAACAAATGCAAAGACAGCTCTGCAAGCAATAAAGCAAACCAATGCAGCATCATCAGCCGCAGCAACGACACATAAACGTAAGACATGTGTGCCAGATCAAACCCACAGGACATTCCAAAGAGTAGTCATAAAGGCATACAAACGCACACACACGAACTTAACCGACACATTAACATTCAAAAAGCCATCCCCAGTTTATTTAGATACTTTTATGGCAAAGTAAACGTTCAAAGAAACATTCATACTGAGCTTGTGTTCTGCATTTATTTTAGTTTTTTTTTTTTTTTTTATTTTTGTGTAGCAAACTTTAGTGAAAGTTGTCAGTTTAAAAGTGTTGCCAATTTAAGAAATTTTCATGCAGTTTTTATGCTATGCTAACGAATATTTTTTTGTTTTCTTTTATATACACAAAAACCAAGCTTAAATTTGCAATCAGCAGAATGGATCAAAACAGCCATAAATTTTCAGCACATGCTCTAAAAACACTTTTCTATAAAATTTCTGCTATTTCTGTTGACCTCTTTGACTACTAAAAATCTCTTAGCGAGATAAAATTAAAATATAAATTTAAAAATAATTCAAAATCAGCACAATTCATTGAATGTGAATTTTGTTCTTTTAGCAAATATATCGCTGCTGCCAGCACGAAACAGGCAAAAAAATAATAAAAAAAAGTTACACCAAAATACGAACGAAACAAAAGCGCTCGCGTAATCGCTTATTTAACCCAACCTCAAAAACCTCAAACTGGTCGCCGTCGTCACCCACTCTAAAGATAGCCTAGTTTTGCAAATTCGCTGCTTTGTGCTTGTTTTTCTCATTCAACTTGAATATCCTTGCTGTGTTCTATTTTATAGGTATCTTCAGCATTGGCAGCAGCAGCAGCACTGGCCAAGTTGGCTCTAGATCTGGTCTGCTTGTGGGAAACTTTCGAATGACTGTCACCCCCAGCCGCGACTTGCACTTGGCAGAGCGCCAAGAGAAAGACAAAAAATAGCTTCCCTGATTTTGAGTTGAGCTCTAATTTCGTTCTTCAGAAAATTGTCTATGCCTTTTACCACTTGGAGTGGATTAAAGTGCAGCGGTTAGAGGAAATGCCTTGCTTTGGCCATTACGACTGCTTACATGGCAGTCCTGGTGGTTATGGCAGCAATAAACGATGTTTTTTTTTCTTCTTACTTGCCGCCAACGAGCTTCGAGTGCTGTCCAAATGTTGAGTTGGGTTTGAATTTTTCATGTTGTTTATAACTGAGTTTCTTAAAAAACAAAATCAAAGAATTATAGGTACTCAGGCAAAAACTGTTGTTGAAATGCAATTCAAAACAAATCTAAGTAGTTATGAAGTGGATATCATCCTGTGTACAAGTGGGTAGAAGGACATTGTTACAAATGTTGCTGCCATAGAAACGGCGAACTAAGGAGTTGTTTTCGAAATGATAATTAACAGATTGGAACAAAATTAACAGTCAACAAAAATCTTGAGAATACTTTAAATTAAATCATGCATGTTGAGGTCATTTAGGAAAAGAGCTGATAACTGAGGGGGCTCTGAAAAAAAAATATAAAAAAGAAATTTCTTGAATAACAAAAGTATTTTTCTTATACTCTGTAAGTAACTGTAAGTAAAATGGTACAAGAATGGCTACTCATTGCCAATTAGTTAAGAGCTTAAGTAATTAAGATGTTGTTTGGAATGAAAATCGAATATACGCAGGCTGCTATATATATATTTCGGATTCTGGCAGCACTAATGTCATTTCAGTCAAACTGACACTCAATGGGTATTCATGGATTAAGTAAAAAAAAAATGTGGCATCGTCAAAGCTGTTCATAGCCGCTTAAAGCTTACAGAACTCTTTATCACTTGCCATTAAAATTAATGTCAAAAGTGCTCTGCTGTTTTTGTAGTGAAGCTTAAAAGTCAAACTTTATTGAAATTTTTGTTGACATTTGTGTAAAAAAATTGTATGTAAAAGTATTTTAGTTTTTGTAATTTTTATTAGAAGTTCAATAAAAAATTAGGATTTTCAAAGTTTAAACGGACATATAGTTATTACTAGCAGATATACCCGGTGTTACTCGATAGTAATTTATATAAACATTTTAATAAACACTTCTCGATTTTATGTTTTCTTAAGTTTTGGAATTTTGTAAAAACATGTTGAATTTAATTTTGAGACCACTATAAAAATATTAGTTAAAAAATTTACCGTGCTTTTTTAACGAAGGAATAAGAGGTGGTGGAGCGTGGGGCGGGGGGTGCTGAGGCAAAAGGTAAGTAGATTACTTACTATAGAAGATTTTATGTAAACCAAAATGTTTATAATTACTCTAGACACACAAGTGCATTCATAGAGATAAATGGGCCAGTTCAAATTATATAGAGAATTCTAAAACAAAACTTAGTTTTATTAATAGTCTGGTACAAAAAAATAGATTTTTAGTCATAACTTTTGATTGGAAAGAGATATTGGGGTAATTTTTTGAAATAAATTATTACTAAGACATGATTTTTTTGTAAAAAATATAAAAACAACATTTTGGAAAAAATAAATTTCGCGCAAAAAATCAAAAAAAAACCTTGTTGTTTTGATGACAAAAACAGTAAAATAATTTTTGCGCTTAGCTGGAAGTATTTTTGCAAATAAATGCTTTGTCATATGAAAGGTAGCCAGATGTGCAATTTTTAATTGATTTCATTTTTACAACAACAACAATTTTTGAGTCATTTTTTGAGTAAAAAGTCAATATTTTGGGCCTTTTTTGACATAATCATAAAACATATATACACTAACCTAACGGTACAGTTTAACCTATATTTGTAAAGTGATTTTATTGAACTTTTGAACAAAAAAAATTTGAATGAAATATATTAATGGACAGCGGAGATATTTGCATCGAAAGACCAAACTCTGATTTTCATGTCGTTTTTTTCTCATTCCTAGGTAACAATGTTTTATGAAAAAGTCATTGTACTGAAATTTTCTCCAATTTTGAAGATATGTAAGTGTTTTTGATGTCAAAATAACAAAAAATTTTTAAAAATAAATACACAAATATCTTCAATACCAAAAAAATTCATAATAACAAAATTACCGTAAGTTCAAAAATTTCAGAGGGGGCGTGGCAAAAACTAAGTATTTAGCATTTTGAGTTGGGATGCACTTAATATGTATAATTAGTTTGAGCAAAATCCGTTGAGCCGTTTAGATTTGTATAAAGGCCAAACAAACAAACAGAAAATTAGTTCTATTGCTATAGATTAGTGTGCATTCGTGTCATAATTTAAAATTTATTGTAAAGATGGGACAGATTACTATTATACTGCAAAATATTACGCTGCCTTTTTGTGCCTTTTAGAAGTTATGCATTTTTTTATGAAAACCCTATAAAATCACATTACTAGCAAATCGACTGCTGCTGTTGTTTGTGTTTTGGTGTTTTTGTTTTATGCAAGTATTTTTAGTTTTATTTGTTCTCTTTATATCAGTATATTAATTGTTGTTGTGTTTTTTGATTCTTTTAAAAAATATTATTTATTTTGACCAACAGTGATAGTGTAAGTAATCGGGTAAAAATCATTTTTAAAAGACAGTTTCTAAAAAAAAATTATGAATAATTTTGATAATAATTCCGAAAAAAATAAGTTAAATAATTGTTGAAGAAAATCTATTGAGAAAAGGAATTTTTTTAATTGAACAAAAGCGCCCAAATTGAGTTATTGTTTCTTTATGCATTTCGCCTTATGTAATTTTTATTTTTGTTTTCACCATTTACATTTTTTTACATTGCTTAGATTCTATATAAATTTTTTGTGTTGTTTCTGTTGTTCTTTTAATGATTTACATTGTTTTTTACATTGACTACATTGTATTCAAAATGATTCGATTCTAGTTTTGTCGTTTATTCAATTTGGGGTCGAACAATAGTCGCTCAACATACCTTCGTCCCAAAATCCTTGGTACCTATTCTCAATTTACTTTATCCGCTAGCGAAATCTTTTTCCATGTTCGTAACTGTCGTCGCCGAAATTCCTTAGAAAAAAATTCAAATGGGATTGCAGAAAGTGAATTTTCAAGTACATATTTACTCCCATTTTTTTGTAGTTCCTGATCAAATTGCTTACTATTTTTCATAAGATTCACTTTTATATTTCCCGAAGAAACTAGAAACAATCACTCTAAAAGAATCCCACGCTGCTGCCTCAACTGGTGACAATAATTCTGACAATAATTCTGAAGATCGTTTAGCACCTTTTTTATTTGCGGTACAACGCAGACACCTTCTTTTATCTGGGCATCAGAAAGATTTTGGGAAAATGGTTTTCAAATATGTGAATCCTTCGCCTTCTTTGTCTTAAGGCCTTTACAAAATTTTTCATAAGATCAAGTTTGATGTGCAGCGGTGGGAGAAGTATGTTTTCCTTTTGGACAAGTGGAACGTTTTTGACATTGCTCTACAGATTCAATTCTTTCTGGCTAATTCTTTTGGTAGTAATGGTGTTCAAGTGCTTGACTGTCCCACTTGCAGAGAAAACAGCAGTATTTTTCTTTATTAACTAAAATTTAAGGCAAAAATCAAATATAATTCAATTTTTATTAAGCAAAATATTCGTATGTTAGCTTGACAAAGTGAGTAAAATACTGAAGAGTTAATGTTCAGAGCTCAAATATAATTTTAAAATGAAATATTTTTATTGTTTTTAAAATAATATTTAAAAATGTCATAATTAATTTTTTACAGAACTAAAATTTTTTTAACTTATGAAGTAGAAAAGCTAGCATTTATTTAAAATTTTATTTTAAATTTTGAGTACCTGAGGGGCATCAGGTCTCATCTGAGCCCGCTTTGAACTTTATTAACGGCTATCATTAAGAGTCAAAATTTCTAAAGCGGGCCATTAAAATCGACTATTAGATTTTAATATTTCTATAAACATATTTTAATAGCTTTAAAGGATAAAAGTAATATACAAAAAAATTTTTTAAAAATTTTCATTTTTAAAAAATAATGAGTGATTGAATATTTCGAGTATTTTTTTTTTATATATATCAGCGAATAGTTACTGGATTTCAATGAAAATTGGATTGTATGTTAAGGAAAAGTAAAGGAACAAAAAAATGTCATTATAAATTATAATTTTAATATAAACAAATGGTAATTCAACTAACTTCTCGGTGTTGTAGAAGAAATTTTTTTTACAAAAAATATTCGTTAAACTATCAACTAAATGACTGCACAAGAAAATGTCAGTGCTCTCTTGCCAAAAAAAAATCTAAACGTTTAAATATACTACTCAGCGGCCAATTTAGCTTATTTTATTACTAATATTATTAAAATTATTGTGTATAATAACAATAATATAATTATTATAAAAAAAAAATAAAAAAAAATTTGTGAGAAACAGTTAATTTTTTTTTTTTGTTCCTTTACTATTCCTTAGCATACAATCCAATTTTCATTGAAATCCAGTAACTATTCGCTGGTATATTGTGATATAAAAAAAAACACTCGACATTTTCAATCACTCATACATTTTTTAATAATTAAAATTTTGCATAAAAAATTTTTGTGCATTACTTTTAACCTATAAAGGCTACTAAAATATGTTCATAGTCGATAAGATATGTTCATATTCTTATAGTCGATTTTTAGTGGCCCGCTTAGAAATTTCGACTCTACATTTTAAGTATTATAATATCGCTCACCCAAAAATATTTATTGAAGCGAAGAAGCTTTAGCTTTTTACGCCTCGTTCCGTGATTTGCTGCTTGAGTGAAATCTGAAAAACGACACTTTTTTCCATACACCTTTTTCTTAGAACTGTTGTGTTTTTTTTACTTGCGTCTATTACAGCAAGAGGATATAAAATTAAAAATATTACATTGCAAGCGTGAGGATCGATCTCGCGCCTTCCGATCAAGAGATCGACATACTAACTACTACTCTAAACCAACCATTTCTAATTTGGTGTGATTCTTTCAATATTAACTGAAGCTATGTAGATGACAGAAATTTATTAAAGGGATTGTTCCATGGCAGAATTAGAGAAGGTATATGCATTTTGGAGAGGGAGACTGCCGCAACTGTCAAAACGAAGTTGACAGCTCATACAAAATCTGAAAACGATGAGAATGCGATAAGAAAGCGAAAATAGGCAAGAATAGCAAAATGCTTGAGTTTGACAATTCTGGCTATGAGAAAGAGAGCGCAGTCTGAAATGCATATACCTTCTCTAATTCTGCCATGGATTGTTCATTAACTGCCCTACATATTCTATTGTGAATGCGTGAAGCTATAATGCAGCAGACAAGGTTGCCAGTAATGCGGGAAAAATCCCATTCGTGGTAATTTTTAATTGGTCTTGGGAATTTTTTTTTTTTTAAATTCCCATGGTATTTTTTAATCCAGCGCGGTATTTTTTAATCGGCGTGGGAATTCGGCGTGGTATTTTTTAATTGCATGGGAATTCGGGAATCTTCTTCTTAAAAATTCTTTTTCACTTTTATTAAAATTTAATAATGGTATTGGATGAAGGACGTAAGCGTAAAGCTATAAGTTTACGCTGTACATTTCCTCGAACCTACCTTTAAGAAAAACGATTAAATTACTTATTTGTTTTAATAACAAGTTTCCATCACAAAATTGCATGAAAACTTAGTAGACATTTTTTGACATATAGCAATACTATCCTGATTACTATTTTTTTGCAAGCGTAAAGTTTACAAAAATTATTTTAAAATGCCAAAAATAAGTGAAAAATTAAATTACTAAAAAAACAATAATAAAAAGTATTTGCAAGTTTGCTTATCGAATCCATTGGTTTTCAATTATCTTTTAAAATGAAAATTAAATTACATACGCATTATACGCTCTGCTTATTATGTTATGTTATTTCTATTTTTTTTTTTTTTAATTTTTTATTTACATGTTAATTCGTATGGGATTTTTTGTGGTATTTTTAGAAAGAGTGGTATTTTCATGGTAATTTTTAATGGTCATGGTATTTTTTTTTGTATTTTTTATTTGCGGTGGGAATTTTTTTGTTTACCTATACCATGGGAATTTTGGTGGTATTTAATTTATGTTACTGTGGAAAAAAGGTAATTTTCGTGGGAATTGTTCCGAATTTTGACTGGCAACCTTGGTAGCAGATCACAATTATCGATCAAATACTACGTTTCCATGGCGAGTTAAGTCGAGGTTGACTCGGGATTAACTTACCATGAAAACGCGAGTTGAGTTGAATTTCGTCAAATCCCCAAAACTCCACGAAACTTCTTAGATTTAACTGAGTTATTGAATGCGTTCAGAATATAAAACAGTTGCTCAACTGTTGAGTGAGGTTTTATTGATTATTTGTTATTTTATTTTATTTCTGCCACTGCGCTGACATAAAATGTAATAAACCGTTCAGCATTCACACAAAGTAGCGGAAACTAATACTGATCAAATACTCAATATGTTTAGTAAATTTTGCACCTTCTGAACGCACACATTGATACTAAGAAAAAATGGCGAATAGAATGGCAGAAGTCCAACTCGACTCAATGTTGTGCATGGAAGCACTATCGAGCTAGAAACGCCATTATGTCAACTTGAAGAAAACCCAACCTAGGATCAACTCGCCATGGAAACGTAGCAAAAAGCATTTTGCATAAGCTATCCAAACAACAAAAGTAGCAAGGTTCTATTGAATAGGTGGATTTTAATTGCGAATTCAGACATGAATGTTCATAGACACTTAAGGCAAGGATGGTGGTCTAGCGCTCGAAAATTTAAGGTATTTTTAGGATTTTTTTAAAAAGTTAAAATATTGAACAACGATATTTAAACTTGTAAGGTGTATTGTAACTCTCATTCATCATAAAAAAATATTTTTTTTAATTTAAAAAATTGTTGATCTTGTTGAAAATGGCGGTCAATGAGACGCTCTCAATGAAAAGTGGCATGGGCGGTGTTGTACATTTTGACTGTTCTATTTATCTGAAAAATGAAAACCTAGAATATTATTAATTACTATGAGTGCAGCTATGGCTGGCATTAGAAAAAAAAGATATGAAAAATTGACAGAATGACGTGCTTTTAAAAATGAAGTTCTTAAAACACTTTGTTTTCTACCGGTTATTAAGTGTAAAATATACGTTTTTTAATAAAAACTTTGATTCTAGTTCCAGCGATAGCCACCGTTGTTATAAATAGAAATTTTAAATTTCAGATGATTTGGCTAAATAGCTTTTTGTTTTTTCTACAACACCATGCCGAAAAAAGTAGTTTCGAGATAAATGAGTATAAAGAGAATTAATGTAGACGAAACACTGTGGCTCGACACCTACTAAAACGGCTGGAGAAGTGAAAATACAATGTTCAGTTGCTTTTTGACAATACGTAATGTAAAGTAACATAGAACTCTAAAATCCACGGATCTATACATCCCGTCAAGTAACGTATGATAAAGCATTGGCCGCATTCAGCGCAGACAACTGTTGTGGACTGTAATGGTAGCGCTACCTTAGTTCACGAAGTTTTTCTCTGAATGTGTTGCTACTCTACACGTCAGAAGTTAGATTCAATTTAATTTTTATGTAAATTTAATTCAATTGCAAAGGATTCTCACTTAAATTTGCTGCGTTTTTTCTGCGTATATTAATTTAACAGCGTCAGTAACAGCATCTGACAGTTAAGCAAACAGTTGTGTTCATGTAGCATAGAATTTGTTCAATCGATTAAAAGGCGTTCGCTACTTTATCAGTTTTAGTTAGCGCTACCAAATTTGTACCATTCAGCGAATTTTTACACAACAGTTGGCAACTGTTGTCTGCGCTGAATGCGGCCATTGTTTCAAACTATAAGTGAAAGAACGCTCTGCTCAACTGACATAAGATCACATTACGTTACTTCTAGTATAATTGGATATTAACGTCAGACAGACTATACTTTTGAAATATAAAAAAAATCAGTTTCATAAAAATTCTAAGCCTTAAACAATGCTGTTTTGATAAATATAATTTGCGAATGACAAGCGATCCAAATATTTGCACAACAAGATTAGGACAACTATTGATGTAATATTTGCTAGAAATATCGATAACATTACATCTATATAATATACGTTTGATATTTTAGATATTAAAACCCAATTATTTCATTAACATTTACAAAAATAATTCAAAATTAATGTAAAATAATAATGTAAGGTGATAAAATTTACTGGTGGGTAAAAAAATTTCAGTATAAAAATTTTTTTAATAAAAAAACCATTAAATTATGAAATGTATAAAACTGCTAAAAAGCTTCGCTTCTCTCGTGTGTCCAGCGACGCATCTGTTTTTTTCTTTTATTTTATTTTTTTATTGCAAACATTATTATTTTTTATTTTACTTTATAGTTTACAAAATATTTTTTATTTAATTTTTATACTCGCAATATAAAATTAATTCCTAGCTCATGTTAATTATTTCACACACAGAAATAGTGCATACATACTTCAGTTTAATTTGTTGTGCTTTCGGGCGTGACACTCCTAATGGGCCAAAATTGATGACTTACTTTTTTGGTTGTATCTCTGCAATATGCTTTGTAGGCAGTAAAAATTTTGTTAAAAAAAATCCGTTAGCAATTGATATGTAGTTTATTATCATAAAAATAATGTTCAACACTAATACATGGAATATTTTAAGGTCTAATGCATTTTCATGCATATAACTCAGGAACATGTAGAGATACAGGTTATAGAAATGTGAATGCTTTGAGTATCTGAGGATATTACTAACTAAAAAAAAAACAATGTGTGTGTGTGTGTGTGTGTTTGTGATGCTGCAAGAGATGCTTTGGGAGATACACAGATCCGTTATGCTGAAGCCGGGTTTCTAAGATAGAAGATACTAAGTTTATAGTTGCAGCAGTTAAGCTATTTTGGAAATAGAAGATCTATGTTTGTCTTTTTAAGGTAAATTTAGATAAATTTAACAAAGTAGTGGCTATGTCTTTAATCTGCTGCCGCTGGACGAATACCATTCCGCTGTGAAAGCACTGAGTCGGGATTCTTTAGCTCCATGGCCAGTTTATAGCCCAGCTCAGGGCGACGATCACGACCCTCAACCATGGATTTTACCTTTATATGAAATTGATTTATTGTTAAGCTAATTGTTTTACTTTTATTTTTGGGTTCAGAGGTACCTCATTGGAATGCACAACAACACCATGGCTGCTGATGACCTTCTCTTTGGTATTCTCAATGTCGTGAAAATCGGTGCCACGGCAACAATCATCAATTAAAATGGTGCGATAGCCCACAGAGAGCGCATCCACTGCTGTTGCACCTGGAAATGGCAGTATATAAATGTAAAAATCTTCTTTGTTATTTTGCAAAAAACTTTAGCAACCCTACCCACGCATACATCATAGGCCAGACCACATACATAAATATCTGTGGCGCCTTTCATCTTGAGTTGGGCATTCAGTGAGGTGTCCGATAGTTTTTTGTTGTCCCAAAAGACCGAATAAGAGTCCACCTCCGGATTAGTGCCCTTGTAGATTTTAATGCCTTGATCCACAACCTTTAAAGGTGCGTAAGAGGGAGATACAGAGAGACATTAGAAATATTAGATGATAGTCGGTGTCAAACCTTTAGATCCTTATGCAGCTCTGCGCCCCAGGAATCCTGCACACAGTGCCGTGGCCACAGACGCTGCTTCATTGGCGGTGGACCAGCAAAGATGACTGTATCGAAAACTTGCGCCGTATCAGCATCTAACTGTAAAGCAGAGACAATAAACCAAAACGCCATTTAAACCACCCTACTCAATTTTGACAACTAACCGGAGAGCTCTCATCCATGGCGCGAATTTTGACATTATCAATAAATGAGACATGATCGCTGGGATGCCAATCCAAGGAATAGAAAACCGCATCGAACTCAACTGTCTCCAGCAGATAGTTTGTTGGTTCCAAAATCTGTCAAAAATTAACAAAAGCTATCCATAAGAAAAAACTAACAACAACAAAAAAAACTAATTCTATTTGAATATAAGCAAAATTGTTGGTGCTGCTGATGCTCTGAATGGACACAAATTGTATTTAATACATTGGTAACAAAAACTACAACAAAGTACTAAAGCGTAAGTTCATATCCTGCTACAAAGTGTTGCACAACAGCTTTGACGGAAGCAACTCAAGTTAAGTGTTTCCCTTTCTTATCCTTCGCACTCTTTGGAATCTTGACTTATTTCGACAGCAACACGCTAGCAGCTATGCATTTAATATTGTTTTTCTCTCTCTCTTTCTCTCTTTATATCTCAACTTTTGCACTCACCTCGTGTCCTTTTTGCTGTGCGCTACAGTTGCTGATATCCAGGGAACCACTTATAAAATCATTTTGAACATCCACAATCAGGAAAGCATTCACCGGGCGCACAATCTGTCAGTTTTTCAAAAAAGAAAGAAAAAAAAAGGTTAAATGAAAAAAAAGGCATAAATATTAACAGCAAAGATTAAGTGAGAGCATAGCTAAGGAAATGGGCTTAAGTGCCTTATAGATAGTGTGAAAAGTGCTGGGAAGAAAAGTACTTATTTTTGGTTATCTCATGCTTATTTGCTAGTTTATCTTGCATTAGCTGTTCTTAGCATTAAACGTTATTTCAAGATTTTAAAATGAAGACGAGCTTATATAGTTAAATAGCTCAGATAAGCATACTTGAAGGAAGCTTAACAGCCACAAACTAAAGAAATGTAAATAAAATTAAGTTTTTCCTTGGCAAATTTGATGTTAAACAACTGAGTAGAATTTTGTATGCGAAATTTGTAAAATTTTTATCACACACTTACTAACAGTATTGCCAAATTTTCAATTCTTATATCCACCAAAAAGCCGAAAAAATTCAGTTTTTTCTTAAAAATGCAAGAAATTAATTAGATTTTCAAAAATATAAAACTCCAAATTAAATTCAAAAATTAAATTGAAGGTCCTACTGCAATAACGTGATAAGCCACATGATCTAAAAAATCGATATTTTTGTGGTCGGTACATTATTGAATGCATTAGCAACAACCACTGTAGAGAACTTTTCTATTTTTTATTAATACATCTGTACCAATTTATACTTTGAAAACAAAACTTTGATATTATTTGTTCATCTAAATAGCTGAAACTTTATGAATGCCTCAAATAAACATTTAAGAATGTAATGATCACATTTGTTTTGTCTGTTCATGTCTCGTTAATCGGTGGGAATGGCAAACGTGCATCTATGCCTTCATTATCATTCTTGGTACAATTGTACCACAAAGATATTTGTATGGAAAATTTATGAATAGTGCATGTTTGTGCATGTTTTCTGCATTTCTGATTGTTTGTTTGTCCGCTGCAGAATTAGAATTGTCGCAGTGCAAGTTCAGCTGTGGTTTCGATCACACGTGTTTTACTGTGGGTTTAGACCGCCTGAACGAACGAAAAATTTATCGCGAACAATTTATTGCAATAAATTCTTCGTTCGGGGTACTGCTTAGACCGCACGAACATCATTCGCGAACAAACATTGGCCGCCATCTTGTTCGTTCAGGCGGTGTAAACAGCAATTTGTGCATTAGGCCGAACATCAATAAATGCAGGGTTGATAACTCCTTATTTTTATATTAGTACCAAAACTTATACTCCGTTTCTCAACAACAAATGGTTTGCCACTCCATAACAATATATTACTCGTATTAGTTATTATAGAAAAGACGTGTGTTTAACTTAAGGGCCCATTTAAGTTTGTCGACAAACAAAAATTGAGTGTTTTCACATTTTTCGTGTGTCAATAAATTTCGTAAATTTTAAGTCAATTAAATAAAAATTGTTCCCAAATTGTATACACTTATTAAGCAAATACAATTGATACTTTCAGTCGTTCGATTTTTATTTTAGAGAAATCCTTTTTATGTTTTAACTTTAAAGAATTGCTTTTAGTCACAAATCGAATTTTCAACTACCATTTTGGTTAATATCCACATTTTTCTAAAATCTTCGATTAAAAACTCAAAAAGTTTCAGGAGAACCTAAAATATATTTTTTTTATTTGAACGAGCTCTATTGCGGACTCCTGCTATATATTTAATAATATTTTCTATCCATAAACTCAAAATTTTTATTAAAAGTTATATAGTTATTTAAAAAAAAAATGACCTTAAATAAACAGTCGCCTCAAATAAATAAAATATCAAGGCTATTCACAGTTTGAATACGCTAGTCTGCTATTTGTACGATTTGCTATTTGTATGCCAATTTACGAAAGCGTATTTTGCTTTGTTGCTGTTTTGCATACAAACGCAAATATGCAGGCACGCGTAAATAAAAGTAGCCCTAGGACGTGTTTTTTGTGCCTCGTATTTTTATGCTCTGTCTACAGCCGCATAATCACATACATCACAGGGTTGCATAATTTTTTAACACGACAGTCACATGGTGAGGTGCTCACAGTTTGAACAATAACAAACGCTATAAATACGATTTGTTGAATGTACGCTAAAACTGTGAATAGCCTTATAGAGTTTTCCGCTTAAAAACTTCATTTGGCCCTTTACACAACACAATCATATTGCAGCGAAAGTTAACAGAACACTTTTAAAAACATAAAACTAAATTACTACATATTTTAGTACTTTTCATAAATTATTCTCTAAATCTACTCCTCTTTGCTACTTTTCTGTTTTTAAACACAGCGCAACACCGGATTCGCCCAAAAAGATCGAAGCTTGTTCGATCAGAGCGAACGAAGGAATCTTCGTTCGTTCGCCCTAATTTACTGTTTACACCGGGCAAACATTGTTCGCGATAAATTTATAGCGAACACTGTTCGTTCGGGCAAAGTGTTTAAACCGAGCGAACGAACGAGGTTTCTTTCGTTCGTTCAGGCGGTCTAAACGCACAGTTAGTAAAACAAAAATTTGCTTTTGCTGTGCTAGCGTGTTTGTTCGTGTTTTCTGCATTTAATTACAGGTTAGTACTTATTTATTTGTTTGTCCGCTGTAGACTTTGAATTGCAAAAAAGTGTTTTTTACTTATTGTGCTTAGATGGATTCACAACAAAGTGAAATGCCTGCAGAGGCTGGAGATTTGCTCGATATGATCACTTCAAGAAGGTTTTTACGAATGAATGAACGAGAACAACAAGAATGTTACGATAAGCTAGCCCTATATATGGCGCATGACGATGACGAAAACATCGAGTCAAGAGATTTTGTGGAGCCATTTCAGGCAGATTCAGCTGATGATCCTGATTACGTCCCAAATGAGGAAGAAGCTTCAGATGCAGAAGGGGAAATTCGTATCGAGTATGACGCAGGCGCAGACGTGGATTCTGATGAGGACCAAGACGTTGAAATTGAAATTATACAACCTGAAGAAGACGGAACATCTGATAACGGTGATTTCTTTACAGCCAAAGATGGAACGAAATGGTACAAGACGCCTCCATATCCATCAAAAATACGGGCACATAACATCATTCGTCAGCAAGATGGCCCATCGAAACGTCTTGAATACGCTTCGCGCATAGAAATCTACAAACAGTTGATCACTCAAGAAATGGTAGACATCATTGTCAGAGAGACAAATAGAAAAGCTGAGGAGGTTTTTAGAAACTTGAATGAAACAAAACCTCTCGCACAGCCGCGGATATGGACAACTGTTACAGTCAATGAAATCTATGCGTTCTTTGGACTTCTGATAGCCGCAGGTGTCACGAAATCCAACTATCAGCACACCGTTGAACTATGGAAAACAGATTGGTTTCCGATATTTCGAGCTACTATGACGCGTCAGAGATTTCACACTATAAATCGTTTTATTCGATTTGACAACAGTGCTACACTTACTCGGAGAGAAGCAACGGATAAATCTGCTGCGGTAAGTGATATGTTCATTATGCTCAATTCTAATTTGGATCGGCTTTATAAAGCCAACGATGTTGTGACTGTTGAAGAGCAATTGTATCCATACAGAGGTCGAACACGTTTCACGCAGTACATTCCGAGTAAGCCAGCAAAGTACGGGATAAAAGTACTTTGGGTCTGCGATGCAATAACTAAATTTCCATTGCAAGGAGAACTTTATACCAGCAAACCATCAGGAGCTCAGCAACAAACAAATATTGGAGAAAATGTTGTGAAACGTTTAGTTCAGAGGTATTACAACACGGGTCGAACAATTGTGAAAAATAATTTTTTTACATCACTTCCGCTGTGCAAAAATCTTATGTCCAACAGCTTAGCATATGTGGGAACTTTACGAAAAAATAAGACTTGCGTTCCAGAAGAATTTCGATCAAACAGACGCCGTGAAGTACACTCATCATTATTTGGTTTCCACAATTCTGACAACAACGATACGTCTATGGCCAGTTGTGTTCCGAAAAAAAATAAATGCGTGTTACTGCTTTCCACGGTACACTATGATATGAGCACTCGAGGTACTCAAAAGAAGCCCGAGGCCACATATTATTACAATAAATACAAAAGCGGCATAGACTCGATGGATCAAATGCTTGGGACGTACACATGTAAGCGTAGAACTCGACGCTGGCCCAACGCGTTTTTTATTAACATTTTAGACGTAGCTGCCCTAGCTACGCACATTATCCATCTAATAAAACGGAGGCACGGCGTGAAAGCTAACATTCGCTTTCCAAGGAGCACGTGCAAAAGAATTAGATCGTTCGATTCAAACAATAAACACATTACGACTCAAACAATCACTAAAAATGCAATTACCGACATGTTGGGCGGATCAGTAGTTATGAAAACAACTGTTGCCGCAACATCGTCATCATCAGGTCCAACTGCAGTAAAAGGCTGTTGTAAGCTGTGTGTGATTCACGATAAAAGATATGGTAAAGCACGGCAGACGTGCTCGAAATGTGGTGATCCTGTATGTGCTAAGCATAGCATCGTCCAACATACATGCAAAAAATGCGAATAAGTTTCTTCTTTCAATATTTTATACATTTATTTTTCAATCTTTTATTCTGTGCTTTTTGAATTTGCACCTTTAATTTTCCTTTTTATAATAAAAAAAATAATAATAATAAAAGATTTGTGATGCAAAGCATATATAAACTTAAAGCATATATAAAACATTTCAATGTGATAGACCATTTTTTCAATATGAGTTATATAGTGGTACAGCTGTACCAAGGGTTAAATTTCGTACCTATTTGTAGAAATTTCCATGTTCATTTCCATTTCTACACATAAAAATACATTTTTCAAAACTTTAGAGTCGATTATTTCAAAATACTTTTTATGTGGCTTATCTCGTTCTTGCAATAAGACCTTCAATTGTATTCCGAACTGCCAGTTATTCTATTTTTTAAAAAACAATTTACTTCACAGGTAATTTATACAATTTTAAAATACTTAAATTAAGCTAATTAAACGAATTTAGTACAAAAAAATACTAATGTTTTCATATACTTGTACCATTAAATTACATCTTGAGATCACTTTCAATTAAAATTAAGGAACACACTAAGGCACATTTGGTGCCTCCGAAATTAAAAAAAAATAGCACCAAAAAATGGACCAGGCCCCAACCTCATTTTTCCTGCGCCAAAATTTTCAAAATTCACCAAATCTGGTAGAAAAATCACGAAGTTGGCAACAGTGTTAATTACATACCTTCTATGATAATATTTCTATATGCAGATACTAGGAATGCTGATTCGGAATGATTTTAGCCCCTTTCAACCTGGGATTTTTTGGAAAAATTTATGAAAATATTTAAAAAAAAACAATTCGTTTGGTTGCTGATCTATATGGGTCATTCTTTTACAAACCGTACAAATTTGAACATAAAATGACCGACCCATTTTTGATTTGCATGAAATTTTTTTTTATGGGTCTTTATTGAAAAAAAAGAGACACGTGTTCGAGGATTTTATTTTTTTTTTTTTTTTTTAAATAGAGGGCTTTAAAAGTTTGAGATTTTCGTGATTTTTGCCTTGGAGACTAATATTCAAAAATTCATAACTTCGGTTCTGTTTAAACTAAAGAAAACTTTTTATTTCATTTTTAAGACAAAAAAGTGAATTTTAAGAAAAAAATAGTTTCGAAAAGATTTTTGACAAATTTCATATTGTTATACGCAATTTAAATTTTTAAATAAATTTTAACCAATCTTACCCACCGCTTAGCGTGTTTTAAACATATTCACCGTATTCTACGTCAATCTATATATATAAAAATGGATGTATGTATGTGGGTATGTCGTTCAGACCGATCAGCCTAACATCTTTTCTCTTGAAAACGATGGAAAGAGTGATGGTTGACTGTCTTGAGAGCACCTCGCTGATGCAAAATCCTCTGAGTAGATGCCAACATGCATATAGAGCAGGTAGGTCTACGGAGAGTGCTCTTCACGAATTGGTAAGAGTGACTGAAAAGGAGGTATTTTCAGGAGGCATTGCGATGGCCACATTTATGGACATCGAGGGTGCTTTCGACAAAATATGCTTTGGAAGGCTGCGGCAAGCCCTGACAGAACGCAATGTAAGCCCAATGATAGCAAATTGGGTGGAAAATATGCTCAAACACAGGGCTGTCAACATGCAGAATGGTAGAGTAAAGACTAGAGGTAGAGTAAGAAGAGGATGTCCCCAGGGCGGGGTGTTATCGCCAACCCTGTGGAACATAACTGTGGACTCACTACTGGTTAGACTGGATGAATCGGGCATACACACGATAGGGAATGCAGATGACATTGCGTTGGTGGTCCGCGGCAAGTTCATTGACACCATCTCTGACATCATGAAGGGAGCACTCCGAATGGTGGAGGAGTGGTGTCGAGAACAAGGCCTTACCGTAAACGCAGGCAAGTCAGACAATATTCTCTTTACTAGAAAGAGGGTAGGCCTGAGTACAGAACCACTCAGACTTTTTGGAGCTGAAATCAACATGTCCACGAAAGTTAAATATCTTGGGGTAACCCTTGATAGCAAACTGAACTGGAACGAGCATGTAGAAGATAGGATTCAAAGAGCCAAGAGGGTTCTGTTCCAGTGTAGACGCGTTTGTGGTCTCAAATAGGGGCTAAACCCAGAGGCTATGAAATGGGTTTACACTATGATGGTTAGACCTGTCATCACGTATGCTTCGGTGATTTGGTGGACAAAAGTCAGCCAGAAAACCATTAAGAAGAGACTGGACAGAGTCCAACGGCTGGCGTGTGTTGGAATAACAGGTGCATTACGCACCACTCCAACAAGCGCAATGGAGGTTCTGTTAGGTATGCTGCCGTTGGATTTAGAAATAAAGAAAACAGCGGCGCTGTCAGCCCTCAGGATGTTGCGAAATGCTACGTGGCATGGGGCAACGGCCCTACATGGTCATATTCGCATCCTTGATATTGTACAGAGCGATGTCAGGGAGGCGTTTATGCCTATGGATGGAAGGCAGAGAGTAAAAATAACAGAAAAATGTTATAAAACTCTTATAACGGATGGAGCCGTTTGTGAAGAAATCGCTGGTAGCGATATCAGTATATTCACAGACGGCTCTTTGATGAATGGCCGGGCCGGGGCAGGCGTGTACTCAAAATAGTTAAGCCTATCCTGTGTACTGAGGTTGGGGAGGTTTGTGTCTGTATACCAGGCAGAAATGCTTGGCGTAGTGCATGCGCTGGACCACCTGATAGATGGCCGGATCAGTGGCAAGAAAATTGTCATCGCTCTCGACAATCAGTCTGTGATTAGGTGTATGCAACGGACAGACATCACTTCCAGGTTGGCCATAGAATGTCTTACAAAACTCAATAGGTGCGCCCAGACGAATGAGCTCACACTTATGTGGGTGAGAGGACATTCTGGCATAGAATAGAATGAAGAAACTGATTCTTTAGCAAGAGCAGGATCAGCAGAAGAATTCTGTGGACCAGAACCACGTATCGCCATAGGCGACAATATGGTGGCAGGCCTTATTAAACAATGGACGGACTCGGAACACAGTTAAAGGTGGGAAGAAGCTGTTAATTGCAGGCAATCAAAGGCGGCCGTGAAGTGGTCTCGTAGTGAGGCAGCAAAAGTTATCCGATACAATCGAAGGACTTTAAGCTGGCTTACTGCACTGGTCACAGGACACGGTCCCTTCATGTACCATCTCGGGAAGATGACTCTGACCGAGGACGATGCATGTAGGTTATGCCTAGAGGAGCCGGAAACAGCAGCACACATTCTGTGCCAGTGTCCGGCACTGGCAAGCATGAGATTGACCACTCTGGGACGCCCATTTATTGGCGAAGCCGAGATTGGTCAACTAACCTATAAGGATATGCTTGAGGTGACAAAGGATGCTTACACAAGGAGCATGCTCACATACGAGTACTCCGAGCAGTAGTACCCTTTGTCCAATGGGGGACGAAAAGGGACCCACTGTGGTCTGCTTCGGCAAATCCCCAACTTATTATATATATGTGGGTATGTGGCTATATCACGTATAGACTCCAAAACCGCTGAACCGATATTTATGAAATTTTCAGAGAAACTGAAGCCACTTTTTCAGAGTGTTCCTGTGAGGTTTGGTTACGATTGCACGAGGGGGCGTGGTACCTCCCATACAAGCCAAATTTGCGCTATCGATCACAAACCAAAAAAAGGATATATATCAGACGGTTTCAATCGTAAAAAACTCAGATTTAGTAATTTTGTTCAGATGGTTACTGTCAGTAACTGTACAAAAAATGGGCGTAGTCGCAATATGTATTACAAATTCGTACAAATATGTACGAATTACAAATCATGGTAATTCCGGAGTTAAACACATTTTTATAGTGAAAATTGCTGTGTAGGTGCTCCAAGAGGCAGTCACGACGCATAAATGTTTTTATGCCCACTTTTACCGCCCAAAAATCAATATCTGTATATATTAAAATGAATCGTCATTTGTTCAGATGCTTAAAACTTGAAAACGACTGGACCAAATTGGATACTTAATTCTACGGGTTTGTTCGTAACTGCTACGCAACGGTTTAGGAAACAAATAATGGCACACCCCCTTTTATCGCCCAGAAATTAATAAAAATGCTATATTTAAGACGGTTTTGGTCGTATGAAATTAAAATTTGGTAAATAAGTTCGTATGATAACTGTCATTAACTTTAATAAAAACGGGCGTGGTCACACTTTCATCTACGCCTACTTTTAAGAAAATAACAAAATACTTCGAAACTATTGGTCAGATTGAGCTCAAATTTTGTAAGTGGCTTTGCTTTGAGTACGAGATGGTTTAAGAAGAAATGCCACACCCCCTTTTACCTCCCACAAATATATACAAAATTTGTGTTATCGAATAGCTTAAGAGTTATGGGTCGCACAGCTTAAAAATTCGGTATTCGACCACAATTTAGACGTACCGATTTGGTCGAGGGGTAGGGCACCTCCCATAAAACCCAAATTCGCGATATCGAATAGCTTTGAAGTTATAAACCGCACAGCTTTGGAATTCAGTTTTTGACCTCAATTTACACATGCAGTTTCAATGATTTTATTCTATGGGCGTTCGACATGGAGGCGTGACATCTCTTTTAAAACCCAAATTTGCAATATCGAATTGCTTTGAAGTTATAGGTTGACAGCTTAAGAATTCGGTATTCGACCTAAATTTATACATGCACTTTCACTTCTTACATTTTATGGTCATAGGGAAAAGGGGAGTGGCACTTTCCATACAACCCAACTTTGTGCTATCAAATAGCTTTGGAGTTATAGGTCGCACAACGCCAGAATTCAGTATTCGACCTCAATATACACATGCAGTTTCATTGATTTAATTTTATGTTCATTGGTAAGAGGGGCGTGGCACCTCCCATATAACGTAAATTTACGATATCGAATATCATTGAAGTTATAGGTCGCACAGCGTCAGAATTCAGTATTCGACCTTAATTTATACATGCAGTTTCATTAATTATATTTTATGGGCGTACGACAAGGGGGCGTGAAACCTCCTATTTAACCCAAATTAGAGATATCAATTAGCTTTGGGGTTATAGGTTGCACAGTTTTTGAATTCAGTATTGGACCTCAATGTACACATGCAGTTTCATTGATTACAGTTTATGAGCGTTAATCAAGGGGGAGTGGCACCTCCCATACAACGAAAATTTGTGATATCGAATAGCTTTGGAGCTCAAGGTCGCACAGCGTCGGAATTCAGTATTCGATCAAAATTTACGCATGCAGATTTACTGATAAAATTTTTTGAGTTTGTCGGGGGGAGGGGGGCGTGACACCTCCAACTCAACCCAAATTTTCGATATCGAATAGCTTTAGAGTTATAGGTAACCTTAGCCTCGGAATTCAGTATTCGACCTCAATTTACACATGTTGTTTCATTGGTAAAATTTTATGGGCGTAGGGAAAAGGGGAGTGGCACCTCCCATACAACCCAAATTTGTGGTATCGAATAGTTCTGGAGTTATATGTCGCACAGTTTTGGAATTCGGTATTCGACATCCATGTACACATGCAGTTGAATTGATTACATTCTATGAGCGGTGATCAAGAGGGCGTGGCACTTCCCATACAACCCAAATTTGTTATATCAAATAGCTTTGTGGATATAGGTCGCACAGTCTCGGAATTCAGTATTCGACCTCAATTTAGACATGCTGTTTAATTGATAACATTTTATGGGCGTTTGACAAGGGAGAGTGGCAGCAACGCGCTGGGTTTCAGCTAGTTTTACATAAAAAACGATTTTTTATCAATGGAGAAATGATTATTACTATTGCAAAAAATTAAATAAACTCGCGCGGTACCTGACGTCGGCGCGTCAGTTGCAAAGTACACCTCATATTCTCGCCTCATATCATTGTTGTCTGTATTATAATATAATATAAATTATGTAGTGCCTAGGACTTCCAATTTCGGTACTCAAAAGCAATTTCGGAGATACTTATTAAGAATCCGGGGATCCCGGAATTAGTAACGGGATTTGAAAAACAGATTAAAAGTAATTTATTTAACAAAAAAAGAAATCGTGTGCAAGGTATGAAAGTTAGGATATTTTGTTAATAAAAAATTGTCCAAAGGAATTAAAAAAAAACAATTTACTTAAGTTTTTTATAAAAAAGTTAATTTATTTTATTTCTATATGTGAGCTGCTTAGAGCACATTTTTGGTAATTTTGAGAAAATTGAATATTTGGAAAAATTCTTATAATAAATTCCAAGTATAAAGAACTCAGTTTTGCTTCTAAGCTAGGTCAAAAGCATAAATGGAGCTATCCATATCGTAAAAAATAAACTAAAAAATGTTGCAGAATATTGCATATTAGTACAAATATGTGGATTTACGCCACTGAAATTTTTTTTTTAATTTCTCGTTTCCGCTGTAGAAATCTAATAAGAGATATTTTTCAAGAATTTTTTGATGAGGAATGGCAGCATTTTTACCTACAAGTTTGACAAAACCACCCCTTAGCGATTATCTTCATTATTAAGGGAGATATAAAAGGAATAGACTTATGCCACTTGTCCTCTGAAAATTTTTTAAAATTTCTCATTTCCGCTGTAAAAAAAAAATGTAATATAAATATATAAACACGTATGAATATTTACAGAGTTATGTATAATAAAAAAATAATTTAAACAGATCTAGCCTTTTTTTTCCTTTTTTTTTAATCATCTAGCCTTTTCTAGCCATTTCTTAAAGCTCATCTAGCATTTTTCCCCAAAAATTTTTGGCAACACTGTCTACCAGTATGACTGATACGTTTTAAATGGATTGCTGTCATACTTTGTGTGAATATTTTTGTACCATTCAAATATGACTTGTTTTAAATTTCATTTTCTTGTACATGAACACTTTTTTGTAAATTTATTATTTTATTTAGATATTGGATGAAATCGTTAATTAGTGCAATGTCTAACGATAAGAAGATATAAAGTATGTGTGAATAGTTTTGTCCGGCTCTGGAAAAAAAAATATCAGATAGAAAATGGAAAACGAATATCTCAGATATGTATTGAGCTTTTATAATAAATTCATTAAAAAATTCCATCAAATTCGGTGGAACGGAAATAAAATTTTTGATAAAAAAAGAGTGTATATTTTATTTAAAAAAAAAAACTCATATAATACTTGTATATTAAAATTAACACCAATTTCATGTGCGAACTTTTTATTAACCAAAAAGCCAGCAAAAGTTTATGTTGTGGTATTTTACCCCAAACATTATTCGTACCATCTAGCTTATTCAGAAGAACTTTATTTAAACTGAATGACAGACATTTAAATTTATAGTTCAATGAATAAAAAAGCTAAGGAAGAAGGGTAAAAACGCTCATGGCATTTGTCTATGTAGGTGTGTTTATAAAAATGACAGCAACGGAAGTAGCAACACCGGCAGGTGATAAAGCAATTTCCGGCTTAAAATTATTATGTTTAACTTTATTGCATATACGTTATATGTTGCTACAAAATTTGTTGATGGAAAAATACACACATGATTGGTGATTAGAAAGTAAATCAAATAACTTGATAAGTTTTTTTTTTGTGGGAAAAAAGTAAAGAAACATTTTATAAAGATTCACATTTTTATAAATATTCCCACTAGGTAGAGAACAGAAATGGGAGAAAAACTGAGAAAATGACACTTAAAATCTCATCGCCTCTGTGGTGCAGTTCGCTAACGCGCGCTTGCACGGCGTATTACAAAGATTTCTGATGAAGCAGGGCCGAAAGTGCAATAAAATCAGCTAGTGATTTTTTCCTTTTCATATTGAAAAAACGTTGTTGTTTCTTTGGAAAGATTCGTTTGAACAATTAATTGTTCAAACTTTGACCTAAGCTCAATAAACGATTTTAAGCTATCAAACAACTAGAATTTTTATTTAAATTATATACTATCAAACATTTAGAATTTGTATTTAAATCATATAAAATCAACATAATTTTTTTATTTTTATACAATTTATATTTAGGATCTTTGAAAACAACAACAAGCTGTGTTATTAAAGTAAATATTTACTCAAACTTTTCACTGTTTTTTCAACTTCAAATTTGTCTTATCATTATAATACATTAATGTTGTCTTGTTTTTATCTCAACTTCTTTCAAAATCATTTGCATAAATACTCTTTATGTCTTTAAAATTTATTGTTTTTTTTTCGCCCATTCTATTTACGCTTCTGCACTATATTATTAAAATCATATCAGTTAATAATGTTACCGGAAGCAAACAAATATTTATCTTTGCCTGCCTACTGAACTCAAACGAAGTTTCATCAAAATTAAATTGTAGTCAAGTGAAGCGGAAATTGAAAATACATGCAACCACAAGCACCAAAATGTGTAAAAATATTTTCTACTCAACAACCACCCATTTGATAGGCGAATATGACAACAGCCACAGGAAAATGTGATGTGTATATTTAAAATCAAAAATAACATTTTCAAGTCAACGAATTTAAAAAAAAAATTAGAAGCTATTTTAAGGTAATTTTACAGATATGTGTTTCACTCATATATTATATTACATACTAGAAATTACCTGCGGCTTTGCCCTCATAGGTTTAATTGTTTGATATGAAAATGTTTATGATGTTAAAAAAAAGGTTTTCGTTTTTAGTTTTAAAGCATCTTCACCAAAAATGCACCTCTAGTTTTAAATTTTGAGTTCTATGAATTTGTGCAATCCAAGCCGCAAAATAATTACTTTAATTTTAAATTATGCAACTTTGATCTCTTAAATAACTCTGTGACGCAATATTCAACTTTTTGACTACAAACAAAAAATCACTTATCCCAGCCGAAAGTACTCGATGAGAGGAGAAAATTAATTTCTGGATTTTGCTAGATTGGTTGCCGTTCGTTTTTTATGAGCCTCTATAGTTATTTCGCCAAATTCGATTTTGAGCACTTTTTTGCAATTTTCTTCTATTTTTCGCATGGCCATAGTTCGAAAAATGCTGTGAATTTTTTTTTGCAGTCTTCAACAAAGTTGTAGCTCTTGACTCGGCCAACAAAAATGTTGAATATATTAAGTCGGAAAAATTTCATCTTCATGCTCAAAACCCCAAAAATGTCGAAAAAATTACCACTTTTTTCACCGATTTTTTCTGTTTTTCGACTACAGCTCTTGAACTCTTGAAAAATTTTACCAAACAATTAAGGGGAGAAATGTAGCCTATAAAATTATGAACAACTTTTTAGTACATACCAACTTCATATGACCAAACCTTGACAAACATTTTTGTGCCTTTTTTTTTATTTTCGTTTTTTATATTCGAAACAACAAAATAAATGCGTATCTGTCAAAATCGTTGTTGTTGTTTTTTTTTTATGAAAGAACAAAGTAAATTTATATAAGTTAACCCACATAACTCCATGACACGACTTGGCATCACTATTGTGTAAGATCAACCCTGGTTGACCTCATTTACAGCAGTGGTGACAATCAGCTGTGACGCGCGAAGTTGGTTGTGGTTTTACACTTGAAATCAACAGATGCAATGGTAAATTTTTGTCATTCTACTTTTTTTATATAAGTGATTAAAGTGAGTGATTGAAAATGGAAAGATGCTCGAAATTAGATAGTTTCTGTTACGTTTGTGGTAAACTAGAGCCAAAACATGGAAAACAAGAACGAAAAAATGTATTTTCTAATAATTTTAAACTCGCATATTAACTTTATTTCGGTGAAGAGGATACAAGTGGCGACGAACATACGCCAAATACGGTGTGTTCATTATGTTATGGCAATCTCTTGAGGTGGTAGCATCAAAGAAATTTATGTTTACGGTATGTCAAGCCAATGCTGTGGGTAAGAAATACGTCCGGGGTACATGACCCAGACAAGTGCTACGCTTGTGTAAATTTTACCAAAGAAATTAATAGAAAAAAACGCAGAGCAAAAGTATATAATGCCACTGACTCCGCTGAATTACCAATACCGATGCCCGATGATGCCGAAGTACCAAAACCACCGAGTCCGAGTATGCTATCAATGATGACATCAGAAAGGGGAAACACCAACTATAGTGACTTCGATCCGGATTTTTTCCCTGAAATCGCAGATGATGCATCAAAGCCACTAGCACAAGAAGAAATCGATTTCCCCGTGGCCAAATTTCGCTTTTCGCAGCGTGATGCCAAATTTTTCACTACATTTATGAAGCTCAGAAATCTGACACAGAAAAACGTTATCGCCAGCGGTTACCGTAAACGCCAAGCTGAGTTCCAAAAACTATACAACGTCAATGATTTGAATACGTTCACATATTGCAACGACATAAAAGCCTTAGTGAACAAAATGGGTATGGAATATAATGCTGCCGACTGGAGATTATTTATAGATGGCTCCACGTCAAGTTTGAAGGCTGTATTATTACATGTTACAAATAAAATGCCATCCATCCCGTTGACATTCGGAACGAATATGAAGGAATGTTATGAAGTCATGGCAGATATATTGAACAAAATCAAATATACGCAGCATAATTGGAAAATTTGCTGCGACTTAAAAATAGTAAATATTTTGCAAGGTGTCATTGAAAAAGGCGGCTTCCCTAAATTCTTCTGCTTCTACTGCACATGGGATTCGCGGTATAAACATGACCACTATAAGGCCACACATTGGGTGAAAAGAGATCTGAAGAATCAAAAGCACTTGAATTTGTTCAACAAACCGTTAATTGAGAATACTGATAATATTTTGCTACCACCACTACATATAAAATTGGGCATCGTGAAAAAGTTTATCGAAGTGGCCGTCAAAGGTAACGATCAGATTTTCGATTGTTTGAAAGGAATATTTCCGAAACTAAGCAATGATACACGCTCAGAAATCTTGGATTAAATTCTAATCCAATCGTTGGAATCATGCATTTTTTAATACTTTTTGTATTAGAATTTAATCCAATCGTTGGAATCATGCGTTTTTTAATAAAACCTGGAATACTTTTTAATACAGTTTGGATTAGTCTTTAAAAACAGCGTTCGGCTTGGTTCGGCTCTTATGCATGTTTATCATTTCTTTATACATGTGGCTTCATAGAGCAGTTGGTAGAGCCAAATACTTAATAACCTTAACGTAGTGGGTTCGAATCCCACATGTTTCGTTAATTTTTTTTTTGTCAAAAATATTTTAATACAAGCATGTATTAAAATTAAGTCCCATGAGAGATTAAAAATCAATTGTAATATATGTAGTGTATTAGATTGTAATACAATTCTGGTGTGGTCATATATACAATACAGTTTGTATTAGAATTTAATCCAAGATTTCTGAGCGTGTAAAATTACTGCAGGTATTGTATTTCATTTTTTAGCATTAATGTTGATTCACTTCGCTATATTCGCACTGTTTTTTATGTATGTTACTTGTTGCTTTTTCTCATTTTTTATCCAGGTGTGTTAAATGGACCAGACATCCGCAAACTCATTAAAAGTGAAGCTTTCACGCAAGTACTGTCTGCCAAAAAACTTGAGGCTTGGATTGCAATAAAAGCAGTTATTCAATATGTTTTGGGTAAAAACCGCATGGACAATGAGAAAACAACGCAATTGGTGAAGAATATGATCACTGCCTTTGATTCCATTCATATATCGATGACATTAAAACTCCATTTTATGCACCATCATCTGGACGTGTTCCTGAAACAACTGCCCACAGAATCAGACGAGCAGGGTGAACGATTCCACCAGGTAACCATGCCGATGGAAATACGTTTCAAAGGTAAGAAAATCGACGCAATGATTGCTGAAGTATGCTGGTGGTCTCAAAAGATATCACAATTCGAGCACGAGTTGACGGAGGATGATAAAGAAGGACATACAGAATAAGATATACCGTTACTCACTCCACAAACTGGAAATGACGCAGAAGATATCGCCGTGGCTATTTTAAACTCAGAATTAGACGACGAATCAAGCGAACCAGCTGCAAAGAAATCTCGGCCTTCCACTTCTGGAACGTCAACTGTCAAATCATCAACTTCGAGCCAGACAGCCCAAATGGACATCGACGATACTGATTAACAAAAAAAAAAATACAAATTAATACCCGTTTGATGCCTTTTTTTATACTTTTTTTCATAATCTTTCATATATTTTCATGTTCTTCACTTTAATCAGAAAATTCAATACTAAATTGCAAAAAAAATACATGTGCTTTTTTAAACTTTTGCTCAATAGAAATAATAAAATCAAAAAAAAATTAAAATTAATCACATTTGTATGGCCAAATCCGTATCAAGGAGTAGTCGTATGAAGTTAGTATGTACTAAAAAGTTGTTTATAATTTTATAGGCTACATTTCTTCCCTTGATTGTTTGGTAAAATTTTCAATAGTTGAAGAGCTGTAGTCGAAAAACAGAAAAAATCGGTGAAAAAAGTGGTAATTTTTTCGACATTTTTGGGGTTTTGAGCATGAAGATGAAATTTTTCCGACTTAATAAATTCAGCATTTTTGTTGACCGAGTCAAGAGCTACAACTTTGCTGAAGACTGCAAAAAAAAATTCAAAGCATTTTTCGAACTATGGCCATGCGAAAAATAGAAGAAAATTGCAAAAAAGTGCTCAAAATCGAATTTGGCGAAAAAACTATAGAGGCTCATAAAAAACGAACGGCAACCAATCTAGCAAAATCCAGAAATTAATTTTCTCCTCTCATCGAGTACTTTCGGCTGGGATAAGTGATTTTTTGTTTGGAATTTTTGTGTTGTACTGTGTAATATATTTGTCAATGCTAACTCGAATAATTTCTTTATAAGCCAAAATGTTGCTGATTATTTTGATTTGTTTACTTCCAAATTGTCTGCTATTTGCAATGAGCATATCCCACATTTCCTTCCTAAGGTGTATAGACTACCTTGGTACACAAAAGGGTTAAAGAAGCTGAAAAATTTGCGTAATAAAAATATAAAATTATTTAAATCAACTAATGATAACGGGTATCATGCTATGTACATTCATTACGCGAGAGAATTCAATTTTTTGAATAAATTTCTTTACAAACAATATATCTTACGTTGTGAGAATAATATAAAAAGTAATCCTAAGTCATTTTGGCATTTTATTCAATCCAAGCGTGATGGTTCTTGCATTCCCACATCGACTTACTACAATGGGTCACAATCTTTTGCACTTGAAGATACAGTGAATTTATTTGCTGATTACTTTAAGTCCAACTACGTAAGTTGTAATCCGTGGTTTGATGTGTCAATTTTAAATAATGTTGACTCTTTTTTAAATCTAGGCTCCCTTGTTTTGACGGATGAAGAAATTTTCAATGCGAAAATCTAATTTGAAAGTCTAATTTGAAAATTTCGGTTAAAGCTGATAAAGAAGGTATTTCATCTATTTTGCTCAACAAGTGAGCTGTCTCTCTCTCTAAGCCATTATGTATAATTTTCAATAAATCTTTAAGGACTGGGACTTTTATTGGTAGTTGGAAAATGGCCACTATAACACCAGTTTTCAAAGCAGGCAGTAAAAATGATGTAGCAAATTTTAGACCTATTTCTAAATTGTCAAACGTTTCTAAACTCTTTGAAAGTGTCATTAAGATTCGACTATTCTTCCTAACTAAGCGACACATTTGCCCTGAACAGCATGGCTTTTTTTTGCTGGGCGATCAACTGTCACTAATTTAGCTGTTTTCTCCAAATTTTGCATTTCATCATTTAAACTTGGATATCAAGTTGATGTTGATTATACTGATTTTTCTAAGGCATTTGATAAGGTTCCACATAATGCTTTACTAGCCAAACTTGCTAAAATGGGTTTCCACTCAAATTTTTTGGATTGGATTCAGTCTTACCTTCATAAAAGAGTGTCTTGTGTGGAGATAGAGGGAGTTAAATCCTATAAATTTATAGCTTCATCTGGAGTGCCACAAGGGAGTATTCTTGGACCATTGCTCTTTTCATTGTTTATAAATGATGTTAGTAAATGTTTTCAATCTGCAAAATTTCTACTATACGCTGATGACTTAAAGCTATTCAGTCATATTTCTGATTTAAATGATGCTGCTCTGTTAAAGAGTGATGTTAGTAATCTACTTTCTTGGAGCTTGTTAAATTTTTTACCATTAAATTCTAATAAGTGCTTTTCAATAACGTACTTTAAGTGTAATAATTTTTTAAATTTTTCGTATTCCATCGAGGGTACTCCCCTTGAGAGAGTCAAAACCATTAAGGACTTGGGTATAATTTTTCACTTTTGTCAATCACATTAATTATGTTGTTCCAAAATCATATTCCTTACTTGCTTTTGTGCGTAGAAATTGCTCAGAATTTTCTGACCCTCATACCCTAATTAGTCTCTACATAATTCATTGTGCTCGCCTAGAGAAAATCCAGAAATCATTTTCTCGATTTGCGCTACGTTCCATACATTTTATAGAACCTCTGCCAGCATATGATGCTCGTATATTGCTTTTGGGATTAAAAACACTAAAAACTAGAAGGAAAATTCAGTCATTGACATTTATTCATGATCTTTTTTCGGGGCATATCGACTGTGAACAGCTTTGCAATTTTTAAATTTTAATATTCCGTCTAGAACGTTACGTAATTATTCGCTATTTCATTCCGAAATTCATAGAACTCTGTGTGCTCTTAATGAGCCTATTATTCGGGCCTTATCTTTGTATAATGAACTGTCTACTGAAAATAATTTAGATCTCTCTGTCTCGAAATTATCTTTGAAGAATAAACTTAACTCTATTTTTCGTATCGAATTAGTATTCTCTTTATGTTTATCTTTATTTCTTAATCTTCATATATCAGTGAATACATACTGTACATTTTTTATTTATTTTTTTTTTATTTTCTTCCTTGTAAATTTATTTTTACATTAGTATTTAAGTTAATTTAATTTTAAGTAGTCTGTAAGGATGTGTAATCCAAAGACTTAATGAATAAAATTAAAAATACATTTCAATGATACTTCTGCGTTCTCTTCAATCTTAATTTCTTTCTTAATTATATCGGCTGAGACATTAACATCTTAATATGCTTTTTAAACGAAGGGGGCATGTCAAGTAGGCGTGGCCAATTTCACAATATTTACTTTTTTAAAAAGCATCCAATGTACGTGTGTCATCTGTGCAAATTGCTGGAATTTTTCTCATCTTTTATGTTTTTGCATTAATTGGACAATAAAAATGGGTATGGAAAATCTTACATAACCATATACAATTTTTCTTAAGTCAAATAATTGTTTGGTAGCCATACCATTGAAATCGATGAACTTGGAATATGTTTCGCATTTTTTGGGTGTTGAAAGTGGGCGTGGCAAATTTGAAATAGCCTATAACGATTTGGCACAAATTTTAAATCGTTTAGTGACTAAATCGTTCAAATCGATTTGGTGGTTTTTGCGTGCAAGTGGAACAAACAAACAGCACTACAATCTCTTTATATGAAAGTATAGATATCAGAGTTGCAAAAAATTGCAATAATCTTGTATTGCAATCAGTGACTTCATAACCAATGACTTCAGGTTATGATTGCAATATTTAAATCATTTCTTATTGCAATGACTTCAACACAAAAATGCCTAAAATCATTTTTGAGTTATTGAACGCATACTAAGCATTTAAGTTATTGCTGATTTCAATCTAATTGAAGTCGCAATCATGACTACAAAACTAAATTGATAGCATTCCGTCATTATTTTGAAAGTATTGCTATCACCTTAAGTTTTGGTGAAGTCTTTGATGTCAATTTAATGTCCTTGAAGTCAAATGATTAAAAATCTTTAAAAATTAATTAAATAATGAACGAGTGCAATCTATATAGCCACAATATAAGATTCTTTTACCTAATCTCTACAGTAAGTAATCAAAAAAGCTAAAATGTAACAAAAACAATTAATTCCTTTTTCGTTTTAAGCTTAGTATGCTGTAGGAACGAAAATTTTTGGGCATATAACTCTACAAGCGAAATTTTGGTGTAGAGTCAAAATTTTTGGATGGAGAAAAAGCACTTGCTGTTCTGGTTGACAGATTCATATTTTTATTACTGCAAATTTATATCCTATAAAAGGCAAGACTAAACATTAATAAATTATTTAAATGCAACAATAAATTTGTGAAATAACAAATTCAACACTTAAACGGCAAATGGCAAATTTCCGCGCCAATTAAATGTACGGGCATATAATCGACAACGAAATTTTGATATTTCAACTCTCCACTCACGAAAGTGGAAATTTGGCAACATATCAAAAATTTTCGCTTCTACAGCATACTAGCTGGCGAAAAAATTTCGCTGCCTGTTTGTTGTCAAAAATCTCAATGTATTTCTTATGGAAATTTTTCTTTCGTTCCTACAGCATACTAAGCTTTAGAAAAAAAAATTAAGAATTTCCAACTTTTTTCCAAGTCCATGGGTTAATATTCCCCCAAAAAACAAAAATCTTGGTTTTACCTTAACTTCCAAGGCGCCTTATTTTGCTTGATTAAGCAAAAATTTATTATACATACAAAATGACTTCAAAATTTTTTTTATTGCAATTAAAAGACTTCAATTGCCTTTAAACTATTTCACAATTGCAATAATTTTAAGCATGAATAAAACTGACTTCTAACAATTTCATTGACTTCAAATTGATTAAAATTTAATGCAATCAATAACTCCAAGCTGCACGACTTCAATCATAGTGAATGAATCAAAATACTACAACAGCACTTTTTACAAATTGCTTTCAAAGTCATGACTTCAAAATGATAGCTGAACTTCAAAACTTGAAGTCATGATATCAAAAAAATTATTGAATGTCTTAAATCATTACTTTGGCATTCAGTAGCAGTTTTTTATTGCATTAATGCAATTTTTCACAAATCTTTTAGATAGAGATAAAAGGGTAATTCACGATTTTGTTGCATCGTTGCAAATGCAAATTTGGCTGCTTTTACAACAACAAAAAGCTTTGATATGCATTTGCAATATTCATGCATTTGCTATAACAAAAGGTTATTGCATATGCAAATCCAATAATATTGCATGAAACTATTGTAAACGAATGTGTTATTTTTGCATTGAGCACAACCACCGATACTTTTTGAACACCGCTGATGAAGTAGCTGTTTGCATTGTTTACATTTTTAACGACAATAAAAGTTATATTTATAATAAAAGAAAGAAGTGGTTAAGAAATGAAGGAGTTTTAACAAAGAAAATTAAAAAGGAAAATGCCAACAAAAAATGCAAACAACGCAAACAACAAACAGCTGTTGCAAAGAGTTTGCAACATCATTATATTAAAGGTTCTCTCACAAAAATCTACGGCTTTGCGCAAAATGGCCATAGGAAAAATGGTCCCAAAACGAGAAATGAAAACAGACCCTAAATTTGGTGCCTTTTTTCCAAATGAAATATTAAACTAATATATAAAATGAAATTTGCCACCAAACTAAAATTAAAAATGACTCCAAACGTTTCCTTCAACGGATATAAAAGACTTGCAGGGAAAATATTTTTTAAAAAGTCGCGCTTTTTATGGCAAAATGGTTTGCCTTTTAACAAAATGTTATTTTTAACATTCCGTACAAAAGCAAACCATTTTAAACGCAGTGAAATAACTCCACTTTTTGTAATTTGGGATTTGAAAAATAGGCTCCACACCAAAATAAAAAAATTGCCCCAAAAAAGGAAATATAGTCCGAATTTTTCATGTTGTTGTATGCCACATAAAATTTGGGTTTTTTTTTCATTTTTTACTTTTTTCGTTTTTTCAAGGGGCCATTTTTCGAAACACCAAATCTACCCTTGCAAAAATCCAATTGCAATGATGCAAAAAGATCGTGAATTACGTAGTCTAGAACTATTTATTCTAGGCATAAGCAACAAGGTCTAGGATAAAAATAAGCACCAGAACGTGCAAACTCGTTTACAGTTTGTTTTTTTTTTTTAATAAAAAAAACTCGCTATTCTCATTATCGCATTTTAACAGCCCTATTCTGGCAAATTAACAAATTGTTAACCAGTATTTTGAATATTTCTATGTGTTTATTGTTTTCAATACAAAATTTAAAGCTCAAAAAACGAAATTTTTTAATGAAATTGTCAATAACTGAAAAGCAGTTGACAATTTTTATCAGAATTTTTTATTTTTGAGCTTTAAATTTTGTTTTGAAATAAAAAAATTACAACAAACATATAGAAATATTCAAAATACTGGTTAACAATTTGTTAATTTGCCAGAATAGGGCTGTAAATTTACAGCACTTTAAGTCTGAATCCCTAAATTTATATTTTGAATTTGTAAACTTTGCGGGAATTGAGACACAAACAAACCCGCAGCTCCTTTTCCTACGCTGCAATGCTAATTTTATTCTTTGATTCACAGAGAACAAACAAAACGAATGTCACACTTTTGTGACAGTTTTCTCATGTGTTGTGTGTGCACACAACAAGATAAAAGTGAAAAAATAAATTTAAAAATTTTGTGAAAAAACTCAAAATACCTTAGGAATCATAACACTCGCATGGTAGATACTCGTAAAATCCATTTTCACATTTGCATAACTACACCACAAGCAACATACACTGGATGTCATCATCAATGTGACGACAAACAGCATGACGCAAATTCAATTATAAGCCAGCAGCAAAAACTGCAAGAAAAAAAAACAACAAAATAAAAGAAAGGACCACAAACCAACAAACAAAAAAGACATAAAAAGTAAAGCTATCAACTCAACATGGCAAAAGTGTTGCTGAGGCATCATTTTCATTATTAGTTGCATCAATTTGCATACAACATTGCAAATATTATGGACCATATGTTTTTAAAATTGCCACTACAAATGGGCGGAAAATAGGAATTGCGGAAAAATATAAAAGAATCTCTGTATATTTCATTAGTGTAAAATAGAAATATACTCTACCATTTTGTAAATGCTATGATGCAAGACCATTTTATACTCCGTGCAACCCAATATAAGGACCTGTCAGAACGCACTAAAATTTAGTATCGGTATGTTAGGGCAGTTCACGGTCTTGTTGCATCGTTGCAAATGCAAAATAAACAGTTTTCACAAAAACAAAAAGCATATGTTGCAAAAGCTTTTCAATGCTTTTTATTTTTGTAAAAGCTGTTTATTTTGCATTCGCAACGATGCAACAAGATCGTGAACTGCCCGATTATTCTTTTGAAAAGATTAAGAAATTTGTCAAAAAAAATTTTTATTCGTCAGATTATAAAAATGTATTATGATTGTGGCATTAAAAACTTTATGTATTGTATAGTTTTTTTATAAAATTCGTCAAATTTGAAACCTTTTTAACAAAAATAAGCTCAATAAAAACCCAAAAATAAAGTCAAGTTTAAACAATAATAACTTCGAGCACAAAGTATATTTCAAGGTTTTCCTTTTCTGAGCTTTTTTATGCCTTAATCGCCATTGAATTTAAAAGAAAATACAATAAAAAATTTAAATAAATAAAAATAGAAAAATCGTCGAAATATGACTGTAAATTCTTCAAGGAATGAAAATTTAAGTAAAACTTAGTAGAAAATATCTAGCTAATTAAGCATTATTAAAGTCGAAGACTATAACTATCATAAAATATTGTACTTATTCCTTCTGTTTCTGTAAAAACCTGCTGCATCTAGCTGCTATTAAGAAAAATCAATTAATATGAAAAAGTCTTAAAAATCAAATTTTGCCCTAAAATGCACTGATTTCCAATACAATTAGTAGGTACTCTTAAATTTAAAGAAAGAAAAAAAAAGGATTCACAATTTAAAATAAGTTGTGACCTTATTTTGTATTAGCAACCATTCTTTTAAATACTTTTTTTTTTAATTTCGTTAATTTGGTAATATTGTTATCTGATTTGAAATATATTTAGCATGACGTTTAAGTAAAGTTAAATAAACTCAATTTACTCTTTAAGAACACAAATAAGCAATTTTATGCTGGCTTTTTTTATTAAAAAAAAATATGGTTTGTATGGGAGGCTGGCAATTCAATTGACCTAGAATTCTAGAATTTTGTGCTGTTACTTAATTTAAGCTAAAACTCATTCGTACAAAATTTGATGACCCTAGCTTTTAAAGAGTCTGAGATAATGCAAATGTCATCCTAAAATCGAAAAAGCGCACTGTGCGCCGCTCATATGATTAGCATGCAAATTTGTTTAAAGAGGTTTTAAGGTACGATAAGTATTTTGGAGCTTTCTACTTTGAACTTTCTTTAACACCAGAGGGAGCTGTAGTACAAATCTTTTACAAAACCGCCAAAAACTCCTAATCCGCTGATATGATTAGCATGAAAATTTGTAAAGAAAAGTTTTCAGGTAAGATTTTGACGCTGTCTATTTTAACTTATTTTTAATACCAGAGTGCGATAGAGTACAAATATTTTACAAAACTACTAAAATCTCCAAAACCGCTCATCTAATTAGCGTGAAATTATGTACGATAATGTTTTCAGGTACGGTGAGTATTTTGGTGCTATTTTCTTAAATCTATCCTTAATACCAGAGGGCGCTTCAGTACATATCTTTTACAAAACCGCCAAAAACTCCTAAGCCGCTGATATGATTAGCATGAAAATTTGTATAGAAAAGTTTTCAGGTACGATGAGTATTTTGGCGCTGTATATTTTGACCTATTTTTAATACCATATAGTACCATAATACCATAATACGATATAGTACAAATATTTTACAAAACTTCCAAAATCTCCTAAACCGCTCATAGGATTGGCATGAAATAATGTACGAAAAGGTTTTCAGGTACGGTGAGTATTTTCGTGCTATTTTGTTAAATCTATCCGTAACACCAGAGGGCGTTGCAGTACAAATCTTTTACAAAACCGCCAAAAATTCCTAAGCCGAAGATATGATTATCATAAAAATTTCTATAGAGAAGTACGATGAGTATTTCGGCGCTGTCTATATTGACCTATTTTTAATACCAAAGTGCGATATACTACAAATATTTTACAAAACTACCAAAATATCCTAAACCGCTCATATGATTAGCATGAAATAATGTACGAAAATGTATTCAGGTACGGTGAGTATTTTGGTGCTATTTTGTTTAATCTATCCTTAACACCAGAGGGCGCTTCGGTACAAATCTTTTACAAAACCGCCAAAAACTCCTAAGCCGCTGGTATGATTAGCATGCAAATTTGTGTCTTTTTTTACCTATTTTCAATACCAGAGTGCGATATAGAACAAATATTTTACAAAACTGCCAAAATCTCCTAAGCCGCTGATATGATTTGCATGAAAATTTGTATAGAAAAGTTTTCAGGTAAGATGAGTATTTTGGCTCTGTCTTTTTTGACCTATTTTTAATGCCAGAGTGCGACATAGTACAAATATTATATAAAACTACCAAAATCTCCTAAACCGCTCATATTATTAGCATGAAACTATATACGGACAGGTTTTCAGGTGCAGTCAGTATTTTGGTGCTATTTTGTTAAATCTATCCTTAACAGAGCTGTAAAAGAATGCATTCAATTTGATTTAAATCACAAAAAAATGAATCAATGAATAACGAAAAAAGAATGCATTCAATGAATGCAAAATTGATTTATAAATAAAATTTTTAATTCACACTCAATTTAATAAAAATGATTAATTATTCATTTCAATTATTCATTTTCGTTATTCAGAATAATGAATCAAATTTTTTATTCATTTGAATGCTTTTCACAAAGAATGCCATTCACAAAGAATTGCAGAATTTTCAATTATTCTATTTTTATTCATTATTCATTTTTTATTCGTTATTCATTTTTTATTCTTTATTCATTTGTTATTCATTATTCATTTTTTATTCATTATTCATTTTTAATTCATTATTCATTTGTTATTCATTATTCATATTTTATTCATTATTCATTTTTTATTCTTTATTCATTTGTTATTCATTATTCATTTTTTATTCATTATTCATTTTTAATTCATTATTCATTTGTTATTCATTATTCATATTTTATTCATTATTCATTTTTTATTCATTATTCATTTTTTATTCATTATTCATTTTTTATTCTTTATTCATTTGTTATTCATTTTTTTGTCATTGCTTATCAATTCGACGATATTGATAAGAACAGAAAAAACATTTAAAAAGTTAATATACATATATACAGGGTTGTTGTTGCCTTCTTCAAACTTATTTGATCTAAATAGCTCACAATTAACCTGAAACACCCTGTGCTTGCCATATGGACACGCAAACACAAACACTTAAAATGTGCCTTTTTTTGTTTAAACCATTTTATATATGCGTTAACAGGTCATTCTAAAAATTTAAAAAAAAATTTATTCAGGGTGATTCGGGTTAAAGTATTTTCATTTAAAAATGGGTTTAAGAAATCCAACATAAAACTTGATATAAAACGCGTCATTCTTTAACTTCAGGAACAGAAAGATATCTGTTAATAAAGTATGTACAATTTATGTTACCAAAAACTGGTGAGAATTCAAAATAATTTTTTGTACTTTTATATCGATGGCTTAATATAGAAAATGCGTAACTCGTATTTTTTTGCGAAAGCTACGATTTGTTGCCTGCTTTATATATAATAGGCATTTAAAAAGTTATCTATAGAAAAATATTAAGCCTTTTCTATATTAAGCCATCGATATGTAAAAAAATTGAGTTTCTCATCTGAATGAAACATGAAATAAACATTTTGAAAAAAGGAATCCAAGTAACCGAACTACCTCCTTAAATATGAAATAACTTCAAGTACTTAGAATCGTACGCTTGCAAACACTAATTTGGTTAACACTAACTGACCGCAATCGGTAAATCTGACCTGCTTTTATTGTTTTTCGAATCTATACATGGTTTTTCATTCTATACCATTATAAATACATTTAATAATAAATAAACCGTTATCTGCGTTTAATAATAAAAATGATGGATATGTTAATTACCAGTAATTTGATGATGAGGTTCAGGAAAAGGTATAGAAGAAATATCGGTAGGCTGAATGTTAATAAAAGCTAAGCACGCAGTCATGACTATTTCCAGCGAATTAATGCCGAGCTTGCTTCTTCGTCCCAGTGGTAAATGGATAACCGAAGTAACCAACTACATACTCTTAAATTTTATGTCATAACCGATATACTTATTCCAGCGGGGTGTGAGGAATTGGTTCTTCATAAGTTAAGACAACAGAGATCAAGCGTACGTTTAGAAACTAGTAAGGCCCAAATGAAACATTCTTTTAATGCCACTGAATTCTCTCACCAATTTCATAAAATTTTTTTTTGTTGCGTTTTTTTAACAGATTGTAGACACGACGATTTAGGTTTGTCTGTTATATTTTTTTTTGATTTCTTAAGGTATTTATAAAAAATTTTTTGCTGTTGTTATCTATATCGTCAAATTAACAGCCCTATTCTGGCAAATTAACAAATTGTTAACCAGTATTTTGAATATTTCCATGTTTTTGTTGTTTTCAATATAAAATTTAAAGCTCAAAAAACAAAATTTGTTAATGAAATTGTCAATAACTGAAAAGCAGTTGACAATTTTTATCAAAATTGAAAAAAATTCCAACAAACATATAGAAATATTCAAAATACTGGTTAAAAATTTGTTAATTTGACAGAATAGGGCTGCTATAAAAAAAAACACAGCCGGAGTCCTAAGCAATGACAAAAAATGAATAACAAATGAATAAAGAATAAAAAATGAATAATGAATAACAAAAGAATAATGACTAAAAAATGAATAATGAATAACAAATGAATAATGAGTAACAGAAGAATAATGAATAAAAAATGAATAATGAATAAAAAATGAATAATGAATAACAAATTAATAAAGAATAAAAAATGAATAATGAATAAAATATGAATAATGAATAACAAATGAATAATGAATAACAAATGAATAATTAATAAAAAATGAATAATGAATAACAAATGAATAAAGAATAAAAAATGAATAACGAATAAAAAATGAATAATGAATAAAAATAGAATAATTGAAAATTCTTTGTGAATGGCATTCTTTGTGAATAGCATTCAAATGAATAAAAAAATTGATTAATTTTTCTGAATAACGAAAATGAATAATTGAAATGATTAATTAATCATTTTTTTTAAAATTGAATGTGAATTAAAAATTTTATGTATAAATCAATTTTGCATTCATTGAATGCATTCTTATGTCGTTATTCAGTACTTAAAATTCTGAATATGAATGCAGACTTTACAGCTCTGATCCTTAACACCAGAGGGCACTGCAGAACAAATCTTTTACAAAACCACCAAAAACTCCTAAGCCGCTGATATGAATGATTAGCATGCAAATTTGTATAGAAAAGTTTTCAGGTACGATGAGTATTTTGGCTCTGTCTATTTTGACTTATTTTTAATACCAGAATGCGATATAGTACAATACAAACATTTTATAAAACTACTAAAATCTCCTAAACCGCTCAGATGATCACCATGAAATTATGTACGAAAAAGTTTCCAGTTACTGTGAATATTTTGGTGCTATTTTGTTAAATCTATACTTAACACCAGAGGGCGCTGAAATGCAAATCTTTTATTTATTACCAAAAAAATTTGTACAGAAAAGTTTTCAGGCACGATGAGTATATTGGCCTATTTTTGTTACCAGAGAGCGATATAGTACAAATATTTTACAAAACTACCAAAATCTCCTAAACCGCTCAGATGATCAGCATGAAATTATGTACGAAAATGTATTCAGGTACGGTGAGTATTTTGGTGCTATTTTGTTTAATCTATCCTTAACACCAGAGGGCGCTTCGGAACAAATCTTTTACAAAACCGCCAAAAACTCCTAAGCCGCTGGTATGATTAGCATGCAAATTTGTGTCTTTTTTTACCTATTTTTAATACCAGAGTGCGAAATAGAACAAATATTTTACAAAACTGCCAAAATCTCCTAAGCCGCTGATATGATTTGCATGAAATTATGTACGAAAAGGTTTTCAGGTACGGTGAGTATTTTGGTGCTGTTTTGTTTAATCTAACCTTAACACCAGAAGACGCTGCAGTACAAATTTTTTACAAAACTGCCAAACACTCCTAAGCCGCTGATATGATTAGCATAAAAATTTGTATAGAAATGTTTTCAGGTACGGTGAGTATTTTGGTGCTATTTTGTTAAATCTATCCTTAACACCAGTTGGTGCTGTAGTACAAATATTTTGTAAAACCACCAAAAACTTCTAAATCACTCATATGATTATCACAAAAATTTGTATAGAAAGGTTTTCAAATACGATAAAAGTTTGGGCGCTATCTATTTTAATTTAATATTTTAAATTAAACTCCAAATGGCTCTGTAGTACAAATGTTTTATAAAACTACTATAAAAACTCCTATAAAAATAATATATATTGTATCTAATAATATATATTATTTCAATGTATTGTTCAAATAAAAATTTCAATTAATTCAGTAAACTATCGTGTTTTTTAGTATTTACAAAATATATACAAATTTCTTAAAGTTAAATAATTTTTTTTCGATCTATGTATTCATTTCTTAGAAGTTTGAGAGCATTTTTTTTTAGTTTTGGCCGCTAAAATTACACTTAACAGCATATTCTTTTAATATAGACTCACCGTTTTAATCCAACGATTCCAGCAAAATTTAAACTCTTCTCTATCGATGTAACCATCGGCGTTTGTATCAAAAACTTCGAAAATTTGTTGCAAACGCTCTTGCGGTAACCCATAAATGCGTCCCTTGTCGTTGCGGAATAGAGCGCGACAAATGAGCGAAAACTCGCTTAAACTCAGGCAATCGTCGCTAAAACAAAATAAAGTTAAATAAATTAAGGCCGCACTGAAGTTCAATTCATAAAATGCTTTGTTGCTATGAAGTAAAGAAACAGACATAAAAACTTTTTCTGAATGGTTAAAAGCCTGACTGGAGAGCTTTGCGGTATTGTTGTCAAAAAATCTAAAAGCTTTAAAAATTTAAAAAACTTAATTTAATCGACAGAAATATATAAAAAGACTCAGTAATAAACTATAATCACTTAAAAAGTTAAGCTCAGAAAGCTAATTCAAATCCATTATTCTCTACAACTAAAGCAAACATTAATTTAAATTTGAAAAGAAACCGCAAGTCACTCAAAAAATACTTTGAGAAAAAAAGGGTAGAAATGTTTTAAAATGTTACCTAATCTCAAACTCACCCGTCTTTGTCGAATGCCGTGAAGCAAGCGTCCATTGCTGAACCGTTTGGATCGTCGATGACAATTGGCGGTGTTGGTGAATCCATGCTGTTTAAAAACTCCTCAAAGTGCAGCAATTTCAATGCCGAGGGTAGGTTTGCGCTGTATCTATTTTTGTATGCTTGTGTTTTTGTTTTTTTTGTTTGTTTGTTTTTTTACTCTGATGTATATCCGCTCCTGCAAGCAAGAAATATTTGTTAAGACGCGTGCTCACTTCGCTCGAAATATAATATGCAAATATTAAGGAAGCTATGATATTAAAACTTTATGCAATTTAGTCTGCAGTGCTCACAACTGACTGCACGCTACACTATGGCAAGAATGCTAAAATGCAAAATGCAATAATCAAAATGGGCGCAGCAAAAATATCGAAAATTTTGCAAACCTCGTCTTTAACACTCTCAGAAGGCAGTCAAATCGTACAACACTCTGATATGATTTGACTCGACCGTTTTAGGGACGAATACGGTGTGAAAAATCTAACGAACACCCGTTAACACGACTTGGTTGTCTTTCCATCTAGACGACAACTGATTGTTTTACGCTTCGAAAACTACAGAAGCGTGTAGAATTATTTTCCGCTTCAATGATTTATCGATAAAACAAAACTCGCTAGCATCACTGTAGGAAAGGTTGTTGCCATGGCTTTCCGACCCCCGCACCCCAAAGCTAAGTGCATAGCCTCATCTTTAGTTAGCTTCGAATTGAGGTGAGCTCATTTGCACACCTACAATTCTTTAATGTGACTTTTGCATGGTTTGTTGGAGTTGCTTTTTATGACATATTATTTAACTTTTTGTTTACTTTTATCTTTATACCGAATATTAATGGACCTTTATTACAACAAATGACTATTTGTTAGAGTGCTTGCACAGGAGCTGCTACCTCTATAGATATTAAGTAATGTGTACAAAATTAAATTTAATTAAGGTTCAGCACTTTATTGGCCCTTGTGGTTAGCCTACAATAGTAGTTTATTTGCACAGTGTATGATTTGGCCAATCTTGCATAATAAAATTTCTAATTTTTGTAGGATGCTCTCTTTGTCTATTTTTCAAATAAAAATATAAGTCCATAAGAGTCAGGGCTTATCTGAAACACATTTTTATTTACTACACTACATACATTCTCAAATTTGTTATCATATTTCTTAAAGTTTTCTACTTTGAAACACAAAATTCTGTTAGGTTCATGCAAAATTGCCTAGCCTTCATTTATTTCAATAAATATATCTTTTTAAGAACTTCTAGACTTAGAAGACTGTGAAAGTAAATTCAAATCAGAGTTGTAAAAAATTGTATTCTTGCAATAAAAAACTGGCAAAATGCCAAAGAAATGATTAAGTGTCTGTGGGACTTTTAAACAATTTTTTAAGCTTAATTTTATTTAAGACCAAAATTATTTTTACATTATTAAAGTACGACTATTCAAGATTTGGACCTTAACAATTTGGTCCAAAAATATTTGTCGATGAGGCAGAAAAGTGCAAATAAATAAAGCTTCAAAATAAAATTTATAAAAGTGTCTTCTGTTTTCCAATCCCTGAAAGTTATTCAAACACTTTTTGATTTCATGACTTCCAGTTTTGAAGTTCAGCAATCATTTTGAAGTCATGACTTTGAAATCAAATGGTAAAAATTTCTGTTGAAGTCTTTTGATTCATTCACTATGATGATGATTCGTGCCTCAATTTCGTTTTGTTTTTTGGTTTAGAGAGAATTTTCGTTAAATTTTGTATGTTCTCTTCTATATATTACGGCAATTTTTTGCTCTATTCTTTCTTCTGAATTTGGGCATACCTACTCCCATCGTCGCTTACTGTGTAAGGTAGAAGTCATCAGTATTTTAGCTAACATCCCGCTTGTAAAAATTTTTTGGTGATGACATTGTAATGCAGAGCTGTAAGTAGAAACAAAATCTTGTTTGTGTTCACTTCTTGTTTGTGCTCTCATTATTTTCTTTTCATTGTTCAAACAACAGTTTGACCTTATTCGCCTGTGTAGCATATTAATCATAATTGAAAATATTAATCTTTATGTTTAAACCACAACAAAATTTTATGTATAAAATAAATAAGTTTTATTAAACTGGGTCTCTTGGTAGAAAAACCAAAGCATGGCTATGGGTCCACTAATCACAGCAATATCATGGACATATAATGGTAAAAAAATCGTTATATGTGTAAAGGAGCTACCACAGGGATCTAAGCGATTCAAACCATTTTCAATATATATACATCTATTTTTATATTTGCCTAGCTTTCATTATATCAGCCGAGTATTGCCGAGTTACGTTAAGATCGGCAAAGCTCTGTATGACCTCCCATACAAAAACAGGTGAAAAATGAATATAAATCCTGGGAAGGTACCCTTCGGAACCCACTGATTTCAACAATTTTCGGCACACATCAATTACTTTATTTTTCTAGTCTTTTGACCGAGTTTCGTTTAGATCGGCAAAGCTTTGCATGTACCTCCCATACAAAATCATTTAAGCAAGTGATATAGGTTCAAGGGAGGTACCCATAGGGACTGTCCGATTTCAACCATTTTAAAAATTTTTCTTAATTAGCTTAAACTATCTTAGAATTTCATTCTCATAGGAGCACTCCTTCTATTTTTGTCCATCGTTTGTATGGAGTCGCCGCACTGTGCGTCTGCACAATCAACCTGTTATTTTTTCCATCTCGAATTTTGAACAAACCATAATATTATGTGACCAAAAATATAATATCTAAAGCTTAGTATTTGTGTTTGAAATTTAATGCTTAGCAAACTTCTCCCCTTTAAAAATTGATTTAAAAAAGTATAGGAGAGGGGAAAAAAAGCAAATGCTCAAATATCATTTCATATCTTGAAAAAAAAAGTTTATTTTTGTATTGAAATATTCGCCCGGGAAAAAAATTCTTGGCATTATCTTTTCTGCTGAATGTGACGCATTTCAGTAGGAGATGTATTTGTGTAAAATTATTTCAATGCAAATTCTCTGAATTTGCGATTAAAACTTTTCCGAAACTGTCAGTAACATATTTGCACATGAATTCTACCTTGATTTTAGTATTGTTTTATTTTTAATTAAATGCCGGAAGTGTATTTATCATGTATTTTCGCTTTTTACCACTGCTTTACATGAGCACGCCTTTCAATTTGTATGCTTAAGCGTCAACAAATTATTTTCCATTTACCCTTCCTCCCTCCCTCCCTCTCACCTTCTCCTCACCAACCAATGCTCTGTGTTCTTTTCGACTTAGTTTCGTGTGCCGTCATTGCGGATAAAAATGACAATTTATCATTTCGTGTAAGTTTCACCTTTTCGCGCCACTTTTCCTAACAACAACATTTAGATACTAACAAGTGATAAAAAATGGCAAAAATAACTCCACTAACATTTTCTATGCCGCATTTGATCGATGAACTAACTTCTTCTGGCTGCATTGCTCGTAACATGAAAAAAAACACCTGCAGTGTTGCTAAGCTAAAAAAACATACTCAAGTGTCAAAATGTAAAAAGTTTTTGTACTATTTTGGCAAAAAATAAAAGTTAAAATTAGTTCCAAGTTAAAATGGCAAAAACTGCATTCAAGGAAATTCAAATACTTAGGAAAAAAAGGGAAAGCATTAGCATTAAGTAAGACTTTACTTACTCTTTGACATTCTTTAGCTTTAGATTATTTGACGATTTGAATGGCGAAAGTTTGCTGCTGTTTCCTTTTCAATGTCGAATTCTATGAAAATAATAATTTTCTTAACTTTCCTAAGTAACGGGAGCTTTCAAGGACTGCCAACAAAGAAACTCAAGGATATCGGAATGTGTGTTTGAAAAGTTATTTTTGTTCTTACCTGCAGCCATCTGGAGCTCATTTTGTAAGATATGAAGTGATTTAAAAATCTCATAAAAAAATAACACTGTGCAACATCAAGACTGTAAAAATTTCAATAATTCAAAGATTTGAGATTACATAAAAATAATTTTTGAAGCGAAGCTTTCCACGTCTCATTTGGTGATTTGCTTGAGTGAAATCTCAAAAACGAAACCGTTTGCTTAGATTTGATGTTGCTTTTTGCTTGCGTCAATTACAACATATAATATTAAAAATATTCTTTTGTACGTAGTGAGTATCGATTGATATCGTAAATTTCTACACGTTACCCATCAACCCAAAACCCTTCAGATCACAATCTATTAAAAGGATTGTGTATTTGCTATGCTACATATAAAAAATTACAAAAATGTTGCTTCTACTTCACCGGTTCGTTTGGATAAAATTAAATGAATATGTCCATTACCTCTAAGTTTTTTTCGAATTTAATTTTCTCATAGCGAGATAATATCTTTTTAATCAAAATTAAAATACAAACGTTACGCGCTTTTTTTTACCATCAGCTATCATATATTTCAAATCCAGGATGGAACCATTTGTTTTGGGACAAGTTTTAGGGTGTGGAATTCTTACTTTCATACAAAAATCACGATTTTTTGCACTTCAGCCTAAATTTAGACTCCAAGAACGATAGAGCGTGATCTGAGTACAGTGCCATCAAATAAAACATATTAAAATAAATTTTGGAACAAAAATGTAGAATGAAACCTTTTCAGTTTCTATCACTTTTTTTCGTTTATAACAAAAAAAATTTTAACTGAACTGAGCATTTTACTTCAAGACCATTTTACGATATGAAGGACGACAGATATCAATTTTTGGATGAGGGACTAAATCACCCGCTTGCCATCAGCTTATACATATCCAAAATTCATGATAGAACGGTTTGTTTTGGGGCAATTTTTGAAGTGTGGAGTTCTTATTTTTATACAAAAATCACGATTTTTTGCACTTCAGCCCAAATTTAGGTACCACGGACAATAGAGCGGGACTTGAGGCTTAAGATGATTGTCCCGTTTTTTGTGCAACACAAAAACACACATGTGCTTGCACGCTAGAAAGAAAGCAAGAAAATTTCAAATCGTAACATATAGAAAAAAAAAGGAAAAAATGTTTTGCTATAAAAAAAGCGCTAACTTGTGGATTTTAATTTTACTTGAAAACATATACTCTCGCTATTGGAAAATGAAATTTGAAAAAACTGGGGGGTAATGAACATTTTCATTTAATTTTATCCAAACTAACCGTGACTTTATCCGAACTACACGTAGTCATTAGCATCGTTAAGTAGGTGTTATTTTTTTTTTGTTGTTGTTGTATACACATGTAGCAGATTACAACACAACTTTAAATATAACGATGCTGCTCTGAATAACCATCTTCACAGTTAGTAGAATACTGTAAAGTTTTAAGCAAGCTGCGTCATTTAGTTTGTGTTTGACAGCCATTGAAAGCAGACCATTTCGTGAATTTGGAAAAAAATTCGTATTCTTTTGCATTATTTTTTGCGTAAAAGAAAGCAACACCGAAACCAAGAAAAGACTTGATAAATACTATATGAAATATGCACCATCAATTTCAATGATTAAGAAATGGTTTACTGAATTCCGTTGTGGTCGTAACAGAATAAGAGTCGCTGAACGTTCAGGTCGAACAGTGTTTTGCGCTCATACAAATTTGGAAATAAACAGAAAGAGTGCTCCCATGATAATGAAATTTTGTATGCTAAGTAAGTTTAAGCTATCTAAGAAAAATACCAAAAACGATTAAAATCGGTTAGTCATTAGGGGTACCTCCCTTGGACCTATATTAAATTTTAACATAATTTTGTATGGGAGGTAGACATTAAAGTTGACCGATCTTAATAAAATTTAATCAAAAGGCTTAAAGTATAAACTAGATGTTTACTTAAAATGGTTTAAATCGATTAGTTTTTAACGGTACCACCCTGGGACCTAAATTAAATTTTGACATAATTTTGTATGGGAGGAAGACACAAAAGTTGACCGATCTTAATAAAATTTAATCAAAAGGCTTAATTTATATTTTAATGGATGTATTAGTTTTTAGAGATAGAGATGTATTTTCTTGATAGTTTTATTTATTATTTGAAATTAATTGCGAGCTTAAACTTCTCACAATAGTCAGCTAAGTGATTGACTCTATACAGAGTTGTTGTAGTTATTGTTGCCTTCTTAAAAACTTACTCGATCTAAAACTCGCAATTAATTTAATATAATATTTTAATAATAGATCACAATTAATTAACTTTATTTATTATTGTTAGTTTATTTGTTTTGAGCAAGCAGTTTACTGATTTAGAGGTATATTCAAAATCGATTTTTTTCAAAAAGGCGGAACAAAGCGGTGTTAATGTTTGCATAGCCCTTAAGATAAAGGTTAAGGGTTATCAAATAAAAATAAACCACCGCTAATAATGTTCATGGTATTAGTAAATGCCTATCCAAATTTGCAAAAATGGCAAAAAAAAAATAAACAAGTAAAATTTTCTAAATTATTGAGTAAAGTTTTTTTTATTTCGGTATTCTTTTTTCTCAGGGTATATATAAGAATAATTCAGTAAGTTTACATTTTAATGCTTTTCAATACGAAACAAATTATAAAAATAAAGTTGGTGTCCAAATTAATAAAAAAGTATACGTTTAGTAACGTATTGTTTAAATAATATTATGAAATAGTTCCTTTTTTACAATTGTTATTAAAATGTTTTTAAAATTCGCAGAAGACAGTCTCTAGACCACCGGTCTGCCTTAACTATTCCTTTAACTGTTCCTTTTTTATATTATTTTTAAATTTAAAACATTTTAAAAAAGAATTTTATTGCGTTTAATTGCTATTAAAATTTGTAGAACACTATTTCGATTTTCAAAAAAATTATTATTTTCGATTGCTTTAATAACTAATAGTTTAAAATCAATTTCAGTTTTTTTACGAGTGTTGTATTGTAAAAAAAGCTCTTTCAATTATAAAAATTATTTACAATTTTTTCAGTCAGTTGCAATCCCGGGACTAATCCCAGTATCCCGGGATTGAAATTTACAATCCCAAAATCGCCAAAACAACCTAAAATTGCAGGCTCTACATTGTAAGTTGGAAAAAATAAAAAGGGTCAAATTAACACATATATTGTGATAAAACTACAAAACAAAAGGATTTTTTGTCTTTTTACTCCATTTATAACATTTATTTTGGATAGACTATAATACATAGAGACTTTATTTTTTACGTATATAATACAAAAAATATTCCAAAATATTTTAATTATGTATATATTGTGGAATTAATTTTAAAGGTTTTTTTCGGTTTTTGAGCATTTATTTAGAAACAACGGTGCAATGTATATTATTCAAAGTATTGTCCATCGTTAGCTACAACATTTTCCCATCTTTCTGGCAGCATATGGATTCCGCGCCGGAAGAACGATTCGTCTTTTGAGGCAATCCACGAATCGACCCATTTTTTGGTATCCTCGTAAGAAGTGAAGCGCTGCTCAGCCAAGCCATGCGTCATCGATCTGAATAGGTGGTAGTCGGAAGGGGATATGTCTGGGCTATAAGGCGGGTGGGGTAGCACATCCCAATTCAGCGCCTCCAACGTTTCCTTGACGGTTCTTGCAACATGTGGCCGTGCGTTGTCATGTTGAAAAACCACTTTGTCGTGTCTTTTGGCATATTCCGGCCGTTTAACCTTTAATGCTCGGCTCAATTGCATCAATTGTTGTTGGTAGCGTTCCCCAGTGATGGTTTCGTTAGGTTTTAGCAGCTCATAGTACACGACACCCTTCTGATCCCACCAAATACACAACATAAGCTTGGCGCCATGAATATTCGGCTTGGACCTCGATGTTGATGCATGGCCCGGTGGTCCCCACGATTTTTTTCGCTAGGGATTATCGTAATGGATCCACTTTTCATCGCCAGTGACAATACGATGCAAAAAACTCTTCCTTTTATGCCGTTGAAGCAGTTGTTCGCACATGCAAAATGGCCGTTCAACGTCTCTCGGCTTCAACTGGTACGGCACCCAGTTTCCTTGCTTTTGAATCATTTCCATGGCCTTCAAGCGTTTGCCGACCGTTGATAAGTCGACTCACAATGATTTTGACAATTCTTGAAGGGTTTGACACGGGTCTTCATCGAGCAAAGCCTCCAATTCCTCATCTTCAAACTTTTTCGGCTGGCCCGGACGCTCTTTGTCTTCCGTATCAAAATCACCACTTTTAAACCGACGTAACCAGTACTCACAAGTAGAAATCGATGGAGCATAGTCCCCGTAAGCCTCAGTAAGCGTGCGTTGTGCTTCAATCGCCTTTTTCTTCAAATGGAAGCACAAAAGTAAACCTTCCCGCAAATTGCGTTTTGTTGGAACGAAAGTCGACATGTTCACAGAGAAAAAAATATATGTTGTTTACACTTCAGTGGAATGACACATACTAAAAAATGAAGCTTAGACAATGTGCTTTGAAATGAATATAGTCACAGGTGTGCCCGATGCGATCTATTGATAGTTACGCCATCTCTTAGAAAACCTTTAAAACTAATTCCAAACCCCAATACTAAGTAATTCTAGTATAGATTGTAGAGATAAGTACCCTTATGACCCCAGCTTTAAACGAAGAACAAGGAGCTTTTAAAAACAAATACAAAAATATTTTGCAATACTGTTATTTACGTAAAAAAATTAAGTCTGTATGTATTATAGTCTATTCAAAATAAATGTTTTAAATTAAATAACATTTTTTCTAAGCGTGCAATGTAACCTCAAGAAAACTAAGCTATTCATACCTGAGCAATTATGTGATATTACTGCAGGTATCATATTAATAGAGTTTTACAAGTGGCACTACTGATCTTTCGCATCATTTCTAAAAAACATAAACATCAAAATATATATACGCGTATAAAAGACCTGTGCTATTAAGAGTTTAATCAACAAACCCTAAATAAATTTTTCAAACAAAGTATATTCTTTTAAAAAAGTATAGATGATTTCAATGTTTCTGAGTAACAATAAAACATTATGACCCATAATAATAGTCAAAACAAAAGCGACTCTAAATTTAGTGCAAGCTTTTTGACAACATATTATATTAAAAAACTGTCAAAAATGCTTATACTAAATTTAGAGTCGACTTTTATTTTGACTAAGGTTATGGGCCTATGTCTGATACAATTTGGAACTTAACTAATTTGGTTGTCATATTGCGCATTTAATTAATTTAATATTATTTTCATTGGCCCATTATCATAAACAAAATAAAATTCGATTCTAAATTTAGTATAAGCATTTTTAACAGTTTTTTAATACAATATGTTGTCAAAAATCTTGCACTTAATTTAGAGTCGACTTTTATTTTGTTTATGATAATGGGCTAATAAATTTATTTTTTGAAAAAATTTTAAATATCTTTTATCTCTTAATGTATATATATATATATATTTATTTACATATAAATAAAAGCATCATATATATTAAAAAACATTTAAAATAACTCTAAAGTTCTAAAATATGAAGCGTATGCCCATCCATTTTCATGCAAGATTTCATTCAATATTCTTGAGATCTTTCTATAATTCAAATCATTTGAATGCAACCACCACACCCATCCCTCGGGCTTCATCCGTGCCATCATTTTTCAGTACAACCTTCACTCATTCCACACAAGCAATGAACAATGTGTAGTGGGTTCTGCTGAGTGCGATCCATGGAAGATGCGAGAACAGTGAGAACAAAGAATTCACTATTCTCATTCTCAATGAATTTCATCTCTCTTTTTCATGAACTCATTGCGTTTCATCGCGAAAGATTTGAATGACGCTGTGACGCAAATTTCAGAGAGTGTCTCTTGGGTAGCTTTTTATGCATTCATGCAGATGTCTAGTATGTAGGTGCTTAAAGTGGCGGTACATATATATATAAATGTTGCCACTCCCTCTTTTACCTCCCACAAATCAATATTACTTTTATATATAAGACGGTTTTGAGCGTATAATACTAAAATTGTGTAATTTCGTTTATATGTTTTAACCGATTTTCATGAAACTTTAAGCTGTTATTAAAAACACACCAAGGAGGGTTTTGCATTGATAAAAGGGCGTGGCACCTCCTTTACAAACCAAATTTGCGATATCGAATATCTTTGGAATTATAGGTCGCACAGCTTCGGAATTCTGTGTTTGAACACAATTTACACTTGCGCACAGTGAATCGTGTAGAATATGCTAGCTCGACAAAATTATTTTCTTGTATATTTAATTGCTATATGCATAACGGTTATTTTAACTGTTAAAAATTTTAGTTTGCGGCACAACCGAAACTTAGATACCCCTACACTTAATGTGTGCTTTGTATGACAGCTGTGCCTACCTGTTTGATATGCCTAGTTTTATTTGTGAAACTAGGTTTTATCAAAGCGGTAGCTATAAAATTCTTTTAATTTGTATTAAATTTGAGTAATCGTGAAAGACAAACTTTAAACACTCCTATTAAGTGATGCTGAATGTGTATTCTACAAAAAAATAAATAGAATAGAAGCGAGCGTGTGCGAAGCCCCAAATCAGTTTTAAAATAATGGATAGCACGTATTCAAAATATAATGAAAAATTAGCCCGGTGTCAAGCGGTGTCAACTAAGTTCAGCCTTCTGGAAATTTAAAAATATAAACTTATAACGCAGATATAGCGCTTCTGGCAGTTTTTAAAATTTCACAAATATATACCTATTTTCTCACATTCTTTTGAAATGTGAGAAAATTGAAATTCCATTGCTCACATTTAAAAAATTATTGTATAACACTGCACTCTTCTGTAAAAATGCACTATTTTCAACTGATGATCATAATAAAATAATTAAAAATAAAAACTTGTTTTACACTGCGTTTTATTACTCAATACTTATAATCGAGTGACAAAAATAATAATTCTTAATGCCGTCTTTTTTAGATCATTACTCATCAACTTTTACAGTTATTTTCTCAAATGAGAAAATCAATTTTGTCCTGGTAGCATGTTCTACACGATTCACTGAGGTGTGGTTTCACTAAACACATTTTATGGACGTTGCACAAGTGGGCGTGGCACCTCCGTAACAACCCAAATTTGCGATATCGAATAGACTTTTAGTACTTATATTTACATTTAAAGGTTGTTTGGGGCGCTGAGCGCCCATAGTACAGTCTAAAGGTTAGTTACTAATGAATTTTGCACTATTACATTTCATTTCGTATTATTTCTCTATATGTAATAAATCCTCTTGTGTAAGAATATTTGGTAATTACTTTATGTCCTTCAAAATATATTATTTAGACAGAACTTTTCATTAATATTGTTTAAAGAAGCAACATTACATTTCACATTAAGAATTTATTATTTTAGATTTGACAACTAGTATTTTCTTTAAATTGTCTGCTTAAATTTATTAAACCATTGCTTTTTGCACTCTAGCACCTTACTCAGGGGTTATTCAAGACCCACAAAGTTTACCAGCCTCTGACGTTTCTATTACAGAACATTTCAAAGTGCTGCATAATTAATCAATTAAATTACATGTGTTTAAATGGCAGAAAGTTCATCGTTATTATCAGATTAGGTCCGATTTTTTTTTAATGGTTTTCATAATTGAGAATAGCATTTGAGCAGAATGCAAAGTCATCATGTGAACGAAGCCGCCTGCATGCTGCAGATTGGCCCACTACCATGGCCTGGTCAGAGTAGATAACGAGGTCAGACGTAAATTAATTTGCTTCATAGTCATGGATAATGACATTCATTGTTTGCAAATGAAAGAATTTATGAGTGAATACAGCGTGGAATGAATAGATTGTGATTGTGTGTTGGAGGTATTTAAATTAATTTTAAAGGGCGGTATTTTAATTACAGGATTCTTACACAAGATACACAATCTTATCGTGAAATTTCAGCTTAAATTAGAAATCAATAGAGATAGTTGAGGGAAAACTATTTTGTTATTCAAGAAAATTGCTTTTCAAAGTGAATTACTACCTGAATATCACGCAAAAACTGAATTTAAACTTATATGTTATTCTTATTCCTTTGTGTCTGTGTTGAATGCAATAAAGCGATAAACCATTTACACGTAATTCCCCATATTTTTGCTCCAATTTAATGTGTGCATTCTTAATGCGACTCTAGTGCTGTCTCATTCGCACACACTTAAATAACGGAGTCTCAAAGGATGCCGCATTTTGGGGAATTTATGTCCTGCTACGTATGTTTTGCTGTTGTTGTGTGTTCAATTTTGATCCCTTATTGAATGCATGCTCATCAATGCGGTTATTTACAGCAACAAAGTCCAGGATAGCACAATTTACAACAAAAACAACAAGGCCACCACAACAAACAGCTAACCAACCAGCTAACTAACAGGGGAAAAAAACTATTATAATTGAACTCAGTGTTGCATTTTTAATGTTTGGCGTGCACTTTGGTGTTGGCAATATTTACCATAAAGATAGAAACTACAACTCCTTACCAACCCCTTACTATCCCCTTACCATCCTATTACCCCCTTAAATTCCACATAGATAGATTTGCTTTTCGCACGAATGCCTCAATTTGTTGCTATTGTCCAAGGATACACTCACTGACTGCGGCATGGTACCGCGTACCACACAAAGCCGCAATGGAGGTTAGTTAGGAAAATGCTGCTTATACATAAATATATTGCAACACTGTCAGCAGATATGATGTTCTTATGAACTGATGTCTGGTGTACCGTATTGACCACAGTTGAAGTAACAGTGACTGCATTTTCCATGATATGCTGACAACAACGTTAAACTCTGGCATTTTGCTGTGCTGTATTTCACATTCAACATGAATGAAACACAAATTGAAACAGAAAATAAAACACAAATAAAAATTAAACATATGTGAGAGTTTAATGCAATTGTGTAGACAATGAAAGAAATATTGCGGTAAATGTGCAAACATTTTCAATACATTGCTTTATGCATCAATGGCTGGACACCAGAGAGCCAGAACAATTGATAGAATTCCAAAAGGAGTCGATAGGGTTCTTTTGAATATGTTACGTCAGTTGTTACATTCGTACAGCCAAAATAAACTTTGACCCTTGCGAACAATAATGGGGCATTGTTTGTGTGGAACGAATTCTGTTTTCATCGCAAAGTTGAAAAGATTGCAATCATTTTGTATTGCAAACATGGAGCTCATGGCCAATGATTTCAGGTGATGATTGTAATTTTTAAATCATTTTTTATTGCAATGACTTCAACACAAGAAGATCTTTATCCTTCAAACACATTTAATTCTTTGTGACGTAAAAGACATTTTGTGTCATTTTGACACTATGCATTACAAGCAGGTTAAAGGTTAATATTAAAGGTTAATTCCACTGAAAACCCAATTTTTCGGTTCATTTTATTTCGGGTTATAAATATTTTTTGTTAAAACTCAAAAAGGAATGTTTAAGATTTGTTTGCCACACTAGAATTTTAAAACAAAATATTTCATAAAATGTTAAAACTAAAAATTTGATTTTTATTCAAAAACTACACTAAGTTTAGGCAAATTTTACAAAATCTGTAAAAATATTTACAGTTATAGTTTTTATTCTTTCTTTGCGTTACATTCTTAGAATAGTGTCAATTTGATACGGAACTTCGTTTGAGGGAAATTTTTTCTACAGCTTAACCACGACATCTATTGGATTTTTTTTTTATGTAAAATATAAATTTAGGCATGATTTTTACACTGAGGTAAAATCCCAAGTGGATTTGAACACAAATAAGAAAGATATAAGGATTTATTTTTAAAAATAGTGTCAAATTGACACTAAACAAGTTTGAAGTTTAACCTTCATCGGTCCCTTATTTCTATAACCGATTAGGTTCCTTGTGTCTAAATTTTACACACTTTTTTCGGGAGCAATATTTTCATCTATGAATGAAATGCATGCAATCTTCTCATTAAAAGTAATTACTTATTCATTATTTTATTCAATTTAAAAAAAAATTCAAATCGATTAATCGAGTAAAAACTCTATATAAGTATATAAAAGTGGATGTATGTATGTGAGAATGTATGTATATCATGTACAAACTCAAAAACCGCTAAACCGATCGTTATGATATTGGATACAGGTGTGGATTGGACAAGGGGGCGTGGTACCTCCCATACAACCCAAATTGTTTTATGCTATCGCCCACAAACAAAAAAAAATGCTATATATCAAACGGTTTTGATCGTAAAAACTAAAATTGGGTACTAAATTGGTGTGATCGCACTTTATCTATTTCCTAAGTTGTACAAGTTTTGATAGTGAAGTATACATATAAATGTATATATATGTGTATATCACGTAGACTCCGAAACCGCTGAACCAATTTTTATGAAATTTTTAGGAAAACGGTAGCAAAGTCTTGAAAATGTTCTTATGAAGTCTGGTGCTTATTGAAAAAAAGGGCGTGGCACCTCAAATATACCGCAAAAATTTCGATATCGAATAGCTTTGGAAGAATAGGTCACACAGCATCGGAATTAAGTTTTGTGAAACTTTAGCAAGTTATAAAACGCATACCAAGGATAGTTTTTGCATTGGAAAAGAGGGCGTGGCACCCACTAAACAAATACAAATTTGATATATCAAATAGCTTTGCAAGTATAGAGTGCACAGCCTCGGAATACGGTATTCGACCACAATTTACACGTGCCGTAAAACTTTAATGAGCGTCGAACAAGGAGGCGTGGTAGTGACGTGCCGGATTTCAGCTAGTTTAAAAAAATTAAAAATTGGGATAATATCGAAACAAAAATTAACAATACAGCAGAAGAACAGTGACATAGGAGCGCCAAGATAATGGTGCAAATAAGATAAGATAATGGTAAATTTTACACACAAGAACCTATAAGGAAATTTTTTTGTGTAGGGTGGCAGGGACACCTAGCGTGAAAAAAATTCGAGAACATACATTTTGCATACGATTTTTACATTGAGACAAAATTTAAGCTCGATTTGATGAACTTATATTAAAGAAAAAACAGCTTGAAGCTGATAAGTGTGTCAAATTTACACAAAGAACCGATTAAGGCTAAATAATTTTTAAGTATTGAATGCATAAAAAAAATTTAAGTAATTACAGATTTCATTGAAATGGAAATCGTAGTCGTGACTGCAAAACTTTATTGCATCCCTTAATTCTTTTGAAAAGATGGCAATCACCTTAAGTGTTTTCTGTTGAAACCTTTGAAGTCAATTTGAAGTCCTTTAAGATAAATTGTTGAAATTTTTCAGAATTAATTAAATCATGACGAGGCGATCTTTAACGTCACTATAATTTTCAATACTCTCCTAGTGAGAAGAGAGTATGCATCTGCCTTTTCATACAAGGTGCGAGGTTTTTTTGAAATGAAAACCTTTTTTTACAAGGTTTTCAAATGAAAACTTTTTAAACGCATTTTCTGCAAGTAAATGAACGACATATGTCATGTCACATCTCGTATAATGTCACATGTCATGTCACATCTCATGTAATGTCATATGTCATGTCATGTCATATGTCATATGTCATATGTCATGTCATATGTCATATGTCATATGTCATGTCATGTCATATGTCGAACGCATAATATTAATAAAAATGTTTTTCTTAAAAAACAACTTTGTCCTTGCGGGAGAGGAAGACATCCTTATTTTTTTCTAAAAATTTTTTTTGGGAGATCTTGACCACCCAATGCAGCTTTTGAGACGCCTTAGAATACGATTTAAATTTTTCGATACGCCCTACTGTGCAACATAAAAAACAATGTAAGTAGACATTAAAAGTGAAAACATAAGTAATACAATTTTTGACAATTAAGATTGCATGGAAAAAATTAAACAATTTTGGTCATTTATTGAATTGAATTTTTGTTTCGTTGTCATATGTCATGTCATATGTCATGTCATATGTCATGTCAAATGTCATGTCATATGTCATGTCATAAATATTTCGAAAATATTCCATGAAACTAAAAAATTTTTGTATGAGTACATGAAAGTAGGCCTCAAGACTTGCATGTTATGTCAACAAACTTTTCTATATCACAAAAATTTAGACAATCAGATAACAATTAAAAGTTCTGTGTTATCTCGAGTGTACCTTTAGATTCGAATATCTTTTATAAAAGACCTTGAGTGTAAAAATCGAGACTGGCATCGTGTTTGTCAAAATATTCTTATCTAAATTCTATATTTACTTTTGCTTTAAGACATATGTAGTTTTTCTTACAAGATCGCATTTTAAGATCGTGATTTTTTTACTGTTTTAAATTCTTAAAAAACTACTTTGTCCTTGCGGGAGAGGAAGACATCCTTATTTTTTCTAAAATTTTTTTTTTGGTGTTCTTGACCACCCAATGCAACTTTTGAGACCTCTTAGAATACGATGTAAATTTTTCGATAAGCCCTACTGTGCAACATAAAAAACAATGTAGGTAGACATTAAAAGTGAAAACATAAGTAATACAATTTTTGACAATTAAGATTGTATGGAAAAAATTAAACAATTTTAGTCATGTATTGAATTGAATTTTTGTGGTACTCCTCCAGTTACTTTCTTCGTTTTGCTTATGTTGAGCGCTACTATAAATGGAAAATGGTAAAAAACGAAATCCTTGCTGTACTCTTAAACTTTTGAAGTAGTTTTTGTTCCGTTTCTTGACTTGGTTTCGTTTGCTAACTCTTTTTTTTTTGTGCTAGAAATGCAGCGAGTTTAAGTTTATTTCTGGTTTTTGTTGTTATTGTTATTGATGCAATGGTACCAAATGTTACCAAAACTCACGCTTTTGTTAACTGGTTGCTTTCGTTCGTTTTAAATCTATTTATTTTTAGAGTTTTTATTTTAGATGCATGTTTTCTTGTGTCTGCAAATTGTTTTTTTCACCCAATAGGAATGGTTATGAAATCAAATGGATCGTTCAATTTTTTGAATTTATATATTATTAATCAAAGTTAACCTTTAATATTTTTTTTTGGTACACTTTGTTAATTATTGTTTTTATAAATCAATGCTTGGAGCGCTACTTTGCTCTTTATGACGCTAAACTGTCGCTAAAAATCGTAATATTTTATTATTATTGTAAAGCGAAATTTCCTACAGTGCTTTTGTACCACACTCCTCCTTATGCCAACAATTCCAAGAAATCCTATAAGCTTGTAAAGGATGCGCTGTCACTACAGGTTGCGTGAACCTTTGACATTTGGGTAACACACTTGTGTTTGTGTTGTTGAATGTTTGTATTTTAAATTCATTATGGAATATTTTGTGGCTTTTTGTACAAGCAAAAACTTCCCTTAATATTGCTTTTACAAATAAAGAACCTTTTGAAATTGATTAAGAATTTCCCATCACATCTAAGATGATGGTTATTATCCCTTTAGGGATTACTATACATAATGTGCATATTTTTTTTATATCGCTGTAAAAGTTTAACTTATTTGTAAGTTTATTTGTTTTGCTTATAGACCTTTTTTAAAGCTTAACGTTTTGAAAATTTAAAGAAATTCAAGGGCTACTATTTTTGATTTAAAAAATCAATCTATATGGTAAATTTTTTTCTGTAGGAGTAACAGGCGAAAAAATAATTTTGCTCTTTATCGACTATATTCCACTCATTTATATACCACACCATCGGAAAACATAAATACTAAAGCAGTATGTTTTTGACGCGCTTCACTGCATTCGTTCATTTCGCCTGTGTCGCGCATCCGATAGAAATAGCGAAAAATTCAGATGGGAACAAAAAGAAACAAAGTGTATCGTTTTCATTATTTCGATTTTAGTTGTTTATTTGATACCTTTTCTTCGATATAGTTCTTTAATTTAGCTTTTTTCATTGCCAACTTCAGTAATTTTTAAAAAAATTCAGAACTACTTCGAAACTCATTTCCAAAAAAAGTATCATTAAAGACCACATAAAACTGGTTATATATCTTCAAAACAACAAAAGTTAATATTATATATTGTACAATATATCGGTTATTTTCCAATTTTGTCTCTACAATCCTTCCTTCTACAGTTGAAGTAAGTATGTTTAGTATATTTTTTTGCATAGCGATCAGACAAAACCAATTTACTCTGCCGTCCTTGTAATTGTCATTTAATATTCCGGAACAAAATAAGTAAGCCCTTAAAATGTATGCACAAGAAGTATTCATACATGTAAGCCTACCTCCATTATCAATGCAAATACATACATACACATATCTACATATGTATGTCAATGTAGTCAATGCCAATAAAACCAGCCTGTTAACATTTGGCAACTTATCAAGCCCATAAAAACTTTAGGTCAGTAAGATTGATACGGTGATTTATGGTTCCTTTTTTTCTGTGTTTGTTTTTGTTTTTGTCTGCATGAATAACATCTGTTGATGGCATAAAAACTAGAATTTAATTCACATGGATAAGGCAAGAGTTTTCATAAAATTTGGATTTCCTACGAGATTCTAGAACTCGTAAAATTTATACTGAAAAAACAAAGAGACGAAACAGTTTTTAAGAGAATAGACAATATAAACATTTCGTTTCTTTACTGCTATTGAGTGCTGAAAAAAAAATTTGAAGAAAGTAATGGAGAAAATTATAAATATAATTTTACATTATAAAGCTCACGGAAACAGATAGTATTTTTGACTGGCTCATAGTGATGGAACGATTAACCGAAAAAGTTATATTAATCGGTTATTTTATTTCGATTAACGGTTTAATTTAATCGTATTTTCCCATGTGAATAACTGAAAAAATAATCGTAAAATGAAAAATAGTCGAATGAGAACCTTCCCTAGTAAATTATGCAATTTAACAATTTTCACAGGCAATTTAACAAATAGCACATTAGACGCATCTTTAAAGAAAATAACTAATAATATGAATAAACTTGGCTTCTTTAAGAAGTAATACAGAGGTTTAGGTTGCTTACAGTTTTGTAGAAAATGTTTAGTACTTTTAAAATATTCAATAAAAACCTTGTTAAACTTGGAAAAAGTTGCAAATCCGAAACTGAAAAACTAAAGCCACAAAAATTTACAACACTTTAAACAAGACCGAAATTAAAAACAAGCCAAACTTTAAGAAATTAATATAACAAAAAAAATTACGAAATAAAAACTTTTTAACGCCTTTATTCACAAATAAATTTATGTAAATCTATATATATAAAAATGGATGTATGTATGTGGGTATGTGGGTATGTGGGTGGGTATGTGGCTATATCACGTATAGACTCCAAAACCACTGAACCGATCTTTATGAAATTTTCAAGGAAAATAAAGCCACATCTTGAGAGTGTTCCTGTGAGGTTTCGTAACGATTGGAGAAGGGGGCGTGGTACCTCCCATACAAGCCAAATTTGCTCCATCGATCACAAACAAAAAAAGGATATATATCAGACGGTTTCAATCGTAAAAAACTAAGATTTGGTAATTTTGTTCAGAAGCTTACTGTCGGTAAGTGGACAAAAAATGGGCGTGGTCATCATATAAATACGCCCACTTTTTCGAAATCATGGCAATTCCGGAGTTCTACACATTTTTACAGTTAAACTTGCTGTGTAGGTGATCCAAGAGGCAAACACTATATATAAATGTTTCCACGCCCACTTTTACCGCCCACAAATCCATATCTATATATATAAAAAGCAAAACGATGTGTGTCTGATGCCTATAGCCTCCAAAACTACTGGACCGATTGACCTGAAATTTTGGCAGTCGATTTGTTTCAGGTACGAGATGGTTGAGGAAAAAATTTTGCCACACCCCCTTTTACCGCCCCCAAATCAATAAAAATGTTATATTTCAGTCGGTTTTTGTCGTATAAGGCTAAAACTTTGTAATTTAGTATGAAGAGTTACTGTCGACAACTGTTTAAATATTGGCTTAGTTTGTACGGTTACTGTCAGCAAATGTACTAAAAATTGGTTTCCACGCCCCCTTTTACCGCCCACAAACCAATGAAAACATTTTATTTCAACGGTTTGGGTCGTATTAGAAAAAAATTTGGTAATTTAGCTCATATGGTTACTCTCGGCAAGTGCACTAAAAATAGGCCTGTCCCACTTTAGTTAAACTGACTTTTCGGGGGGTCAGCGTAGAGTGAAGCAAAGTGCGCCAGGCTTTAGCTAAATTGAGATAAAATTTTGGCAGTCGATTTGTTTCGTGTACGAGATGGTTTAAGGGATATAATTTTGCCGCACCCCTTTTACCGCTTACAAAACAACAAAAATTCTATATTTCAAACAGTTTTGATTGTATTTGACTAAAATTTGGTAATTTAATTCATATGGTTACTTTTGGCAGTTATACTGAAAATGGTGATTATTTTTGGCATTTCTTGACATTTTCGTATATGGCATTAAGGCGGTCTGGGGCCGAACAACGTCTGCCGAGGAATACAAGTCTTATGTAACCACTCTTGATGTAACCACTAACTGCAAAAGCGGGTCGACCGATTTAAACGGAAATTTTAGGGTACTATGCCTGGCATCATACAATGAAATCAATTAAAAATTGCACATCGGCGTACCTTTCATATGACATAGCATTTATTTGCAAAAATTCTTCCAGCTAAGCGCAAAAATTATTTTACTGGTCTTGTCATCAAAACAACAAGGGTACCCTTTCTGATTTTTTTCGCGAAATTTATTTGTTCCAAAATGTTGTTTTTATATTTTTTACAAAAAGTCAAAAATAATTTATGTGAAAATTACCCCAATATCTCTTTCCAATCAAATTTACAACATTTGCTGCCAAAGCCTATATCTCAAATAATCAAAATTTATGACTAAAAATCTATTTTTTCATACAATTGACAATCTATAGTAATAAAAATCATTTTCTGTTTCTTTGTTTGTTTGGCCTTTTTACAAATCTAAACGGCCCAACGGATTTTGCTCAAACTAGGTGCACATATTAAATTTATTCTAACTTAAAATGTTACATACTTATTTTTTGCCACGCCCCCTCCGAACTTTTTCAACTAACGGCAATTTTGTTATTATAATAATTTTTTATCGGAGTTTTTTTTTTAATTTAAAAAATTTCTGTTATTTTGGCATCAAAAACACTCACATACACTCAAAATTGTAGAAATTTTTAGTACAACGACTTTTTCATAAAACATCGTTACCAAAGAATGAGAAAAAAACGCCATGAAAATCAAAGTTTGGTCTTTGGATGCAAATATCTCCTCTGTCCATTAATATATTTGATTCAAATTTTTTTTGTTCAAAAGTTCAATAAATATACTTTACAAAAATGGGTTGAACTGTACCTTTTAGTCAGTGAAACTATGTTTTATAATTATGTCAAGAAAGGTCCAAAATATTGACTTTTTACTCAAAAAATGACTCAAAAATTGTTGTTGTTGTAAAAATGAAATCAATTAAAAATTGCACACCGGCGTACCTTTCATATGACATAGCATTTATTTGCAAAAATTCTTCCAGCTAAGCGCAAAAATTATTTTACTGGTTTTGTCATCAAAACAACAAGGGTTGATTTTTTTGGCGAAATTTATTTTTTTCAAAATGTTGTTTTTATATCTTTTACAAAAAATTCAAGTCTTAAAAGTAATTTATGTGAAAAAATTACCCCAATATCTCTTTCCAATCAAAAGTAATGGCTTTTATGATAAAGTTACTTTATGATTTATCGAATAGCTTTGGAATTATAGGTAGCACAGATTTAGTATTTAACCACAATTTAAACATGCTATGTACAATGTTAACATTTGATGGGTGTTTGGAAACGGGGCGGGGCAGCAACGCGCCGGGTTTCATCTAGTCTTATATATTAATAGGCAAACATCAAATGTTTTCGTACACTTTTTCGATATTAATTTTAGAATAAGGGCAATGAAGCTTATATCATTCTGGTACTGCGCCCTTTATGTGCAGAATAATTTTATATTTCAAATTTATGACCTCTAACCCGAAACATTAACGTTGAAAGTTTGTATTATTTTTAGTAAGGAATCTCAGGGCTAGGAAGAGAATGGTGAATGAGGTATCAAATGAAAGATCTGGCTGCACAGTTAGATTGGTGACCTTCGACCTGCAATATGAGCGTAAAAAGAGCATTTATTAAATAAAAGCTAAATTGTAACAGATGGAAGAATATAGTGTAAGAGGAAATTTTAGACATTGATAAGGTTTGCAAAAAATACTTCCAACATTTTGCGCCATCTCTTACGGATACCCTACAATAAGCATTTTTTTATGTTAAAAGTGTGAATATATATTGTGATGGTGAAATATCTTACAAATAGCATTTTATGAAAAAATTTCCGTTATTTTGACACGAAAAATATTGTGTTAGCTCGAAAACTATAGATGTTTTCACTACAACGTGTTTTTGTATGAAACGACGTTGGTTCTGAGATATAACGGTATACGAAAGCTTTTTTGGTAATACTTTTCTCGGATAATATGTTAAAAAATTCCCGTTATAATGAAATCAAAACTATTGAGATATCTCAAAAAATTTAGATTTCCTTAGTACAACGTATTTCCTTGAAGCAGGGTCATCGCCTCAGAATGAGAAAAAAAACGATTGAAATTTCAAGTTTTGATTTTGCAAGCAAATATCGTGGCCATTTTTCAATTGATTTTCATCTTTGGAGAAATAAGAAAAGAATTACCGTTATCTCACCAATTCAATGTTTTATATGGTCTTAAAAAACTTCTAAAATATTAAGTTTTTGCTCAAAAAATAGGCCAAACGTTTTTGTTGTTGTAATTTTTTTTCTTATAAAATTTTCTTTTTTCACACTCCTTCATATGACATATCATTTATTAGCAAAAATTGCTTCATTTTGACACATAATGCAAAAAACAGTTTCTATCATCGAGCCCTCTATGATTTTTTTAATGAAAATTAAATTTTTCAAAATGTTGTTTTTATATTTTCAACAAAGCTTTACAGCTAAAAAATATAATTTCTGTGAAAAAAAATTTCAAATATTTCAAACCACTCCAAAGTTATATACACAAATCTATGTTGTAAGCCATTTCGTTATACATAAAAATAGGCGTAGGAGAAACAGTTCTTCCGTGTTTCTAAACCGATTTTGATAATTTTTTTAAATAAATTCGAATAGGTAGAAGAAGTTCACCGAATAGTTATGTGACCTTTGACCTGAAATATTAGCATTGAAAGAATATTTCTGAAGTAGAACCTAAACTATAAGAAATGGAAGAACATGGCTTAGGTGGAAATTTTAGATATTAATACAATGTAGGAAAAACATTTTTCACTATTTCTTACGGATACCCTACAATAAGCATTTTTTATAGTACACTTTTTATTTTACTAATAGTAAATTCTGAAAAATTTTGATATAAACGTTTTGACGATATCTCGAAAATTGTTGCTTTCTCTCGAAACTTAAGATTTTCTTAGTACAACACATTTGTCAATGCCTCAGAATGAGAAAATCGATTGAAATTTCAGAAAGTTGGGCTAATTTAGACCACAAGCGATACTACTTATTATAATAAGGCAAATCAGGTAAACATAAAATAATTAAATATTCAACATAATAATGTATAATTAACTTAATACAGAACAAAAGGAAAGCAAAAAACTAGTTAACAATAATTTTTTACTTTGTAGTGGAGTTTTTGTGTATTTAATTTTTAAAATTTTTTGTTATTCTAACATAAAAAACACTCACATAATTTCAAAATTGTAGGCATTTTTAGTACAACGACTTTTTCATAAAACATCGTTAACTTTAGTGCAACGACATTTTTAGTACAACGACTTTTTCATAAAACATCGTTAACGTAAATATCAGAACTACTTAATACTTATTATTACATATTACTTTATTTTTAAACATTCTTTTTACAAATTATATCAAATTATACGAAAATATTAATAATAAGCTAAAAGTAGTATTTTTTCAATTAATGAATTAAATTATTTCTTAACTTATTAGAAAGAAATTTCTTTTAAGTTACTGTTTAAAATATTATAAAAAAATAATAAAAACATACGAAATATTTTTCTTTATATAAATATTTAGCAAGTATGTATATAATATATTCACCGCAGTTAAAGTCATTATTTTCAATCAATAAATTGAATTCTTTCGTAACTTATTATTTTAAATTTTTTAATTGATAATTGTTTGAAATAATTTGAAAAAAATAAAACATTTTAAATATAAGAAACATAAAGCTTAAAAATATTCATCTCGGCAACCGTCGGGATCTAACCTGGCCACCATCGCTCTGCACTTATATTTGTTGCATTGAAATTCGCAATTTTCAATTAATGATTAAAATTAAAAAAAAAAACATTTAAAAACATAAAATATGAAAGTTTAAAAAATATCTATCTGCGGCTGCCGGATTCTAACCTCGGCTGCCAGAATTTATTATAAGCAACAACAAAAAAACTTCATATAACTAGAACTAATTATAAGTAGACCATAAGTAAATGTAAAAGATACTTTCTGACATGAATAATTTTAAACAGGCACTGGCATATAATTCACAACAACTTCATGACGACATGTATAAAAGAATGTGAAGAAATGTCACATCAGGAGCGACCGGAAGTATTAAGAATCGCTCGAAATATCAACCTCTGCTTCCTTGTTCAAGCCTTACCGCTTCGACCTAAGTATGTTTAGATACTTATTTTTTGTTGATTTCCCTCTATCTTGCCTTCCTTGTATTCTGCTGGCTGCGCTACCCACCTTCGCAACAGAATAGAAGCCTCGCAGTCCAACTCACTCTTTTGCATTACATATGCCTGAAAACTGCTCGCCGTGCTATCTGCCCTTGCAACAGAATTCAAGCGTGGCAGTCGAACCTTGCGGTCGTCTACTCCGTAAATTCTTCAGATTCTGCTCGCTGCGCTGCCTCGGTAGCCCTTGCATCAGAAATAAAGTTTACGTAATTGGACTGTGCAAAACCTTTGAGCCTCTGACTGCATAACTTCTGCTCGATTGCCATCATTCGATTACCGTCTTTAGAAGCGATTACCGTCCGATTACCGTCAAGCGGTTCCCGTCGTAGGTACCGATTACCGTCATAAGCGACTACCGTCAGCCGATTAGCATCGTAAAAACCAATTACCGTCATAATAACCGAATATTGTCATAAGAACCGATTACCGTATAAGAGCCGATTACCGTCATTAGAACCGACTACCGCCGTAAAAACCGAATATTGTCATAAGAACCGATTACCCATGAGAACCAATTTCCGTCATTATAACCGATTGCCGTCATAAGAACCGATTACCGCCGTAAAAACCGATTACCGCCGTAAAAACTGAATATTGTCATAAGAACCAATTACCGATAAGAACCGATTACCGTCATTATAACCTATTACCGTCATAAGAACCGATAACCATCGTAAAAACCGACTACCGCCGTAAAAACCGAATATTGTCATAAGAACCGATTACCGTCATTACAACTGATTACCGTCATAAAAGCTGATTACCGCCCTAAAAACCGATTACCGCCGTAAAAACCGCATATTGTTATAAGAATCGATTACATCATAAGAACCGATGACCGTCATAAGAACCAATTACCGCCGTAAAAACCCATTACCGCCGTAAAAACCGAATATTGTCATAAGAACCAATTACCCATAAGAACCGATTACCATCATTATAACCTATTACCGTCATAAGAACCGATTACCGCATAAGAACCGATTACCGTCATTATAACCGATTACGATCATAAGAACCGATTACCACAGTAAAAACCGATTACCGCCGTAAAAACCGAATATTTTCATAAGAACCGATTACCGCATAAGAACAAATTACCGTCATTATAATCGATTACCATCATAAGAACCGATTACCACCGTAAAAACCGACTACCGCCGTAAAAACCGAATATTATCATAACAACCGATTACCGTCATTATATCCGATTACCGTCATAAAAACTGATTACCGCCGTAAAAACCGATTACCGCCGTAAAAACGGCATATTGTTATTAGAACCGATTACCGCATAAGAACCGATGACCGTCATTATAACCAATTACCGCCGTAAAACCGATTACCGCCGTAAATACCGGATAAAAGAACCGATTACCGTCATTATAACCTATTACCGTCATAAGAACCGATTACCACCGTAAAAACCGACTACCGCCGTAAAAACCGAATATTGTCATAAGAACCGATTACCGTCATTATAACCGATTACCGTCATAAAAGCTGATTACCGCCGTAAAAACCGATTACCGCCGTAAAAACCGCATATTGTTATAAGAACCAATTACCCATAAAAACCGATTACCGTCATTATAACCGATTACCGTCATAAGAACCGATTACCACATAAGAACCGATTACCGTCATTATAACCGATTACGATCATAAGAACCGATTACCACAGTAAAAACCGATTACCGCCGTAAAAACCGAATATTGTCATAAGAACCGATTACCGCATAAGAACCGATTACCGTCATTATAATCGATTATCATCATAAGAAGCGATTACCACCGTAAAAACCGACTACCGCCGCACACTGGGGATTTCGCGGAAAAAAGTCAAATTGTCAACATAGTCTTCATGCAACATGCAGTGGTATTTTGATATTAAAGACTAAATGGTACAGTCAAATCAAAAACAATTACTTCAATCTGACTGGTAGTTTTATTTTTATGCCGTTTCAAACTCCGAACTTGTATGTTTTACCGAACTAACTTAATATAAACCTAAGAATTTCAAGACGAATATTATTTTACTATGTGAGCTAACGTGTTTTTTTTTTATTTTTTATTTAAAGTAGGATATGTCAATATACTAAAATTTAAAAAATAAACTCTGCAGAGACTTAATTTTTTTTTTTTTTTTTTTTTTTTATGAACTTATAACTAAAATCCCGTTTTTTCCAAACATTTGAATCTGAAATTTTAGCTGTACTTGCCTATGTTTGGAAATCACTACTAATACATTGCCTCATATCTGTTCTTACATTTTTAATCAATTTCAACTGCGGCCAGGTGCGCCTTTCAATAAAACTTATATTTTTATACCCTACACTTGACAAAGTCAGGGTATATTAACTTTGTGCAAACGTTTTTAACGCATAGAAGGAGGCGTGGCCGGTATGGAAAAGTATATATATTCTTGATCAGCGTCAGCTCCTGAGTTGATTCAGCCATGTCCGTCCGTCCGTCCGTCCGTCCGTCCGTCCGTCTGTGTGATTATATCTTGCAAAGAATAAAGAGAACCAGGTAAGATATTTGAATGAAATTTAGCACACATATTGATATGGACCCGGGGATGAGCCCAATGATTTTTTTTGGATACGCCCACAATTACGCCCACCTCCCATACCACCAACTATTGAGAAAACACAAAAAATGGGCTAATAATTGAGCTAGAGAGACAAAATTTTGTATGTGTATATGTTTTATCAATTCTTAGTTGAGTACCAAAAATGGGCGTGATACGCCTACAAATACGCCCACCTTCCATACCACCCACAACACTCAAATTTTATATAAACACACTAATTCAAAGAGAACGTGTTAAAAGAAGTTGTGTTATAAAAAGAGTTTTACGACTGTTCGTGATTGCGCTAATTTTTGCCCCATGTCCATGTTAGAATAATAATACATAATAATAATAAAATTTATATGAAAAATTCGTTTGTTTTTATATGGGCGGTATATGATGGGCGTGGCCGATTTTAATGAAACTTTCACAAATTTTTTATTTTGTTAATTGTAATGTCTGTGCTAAATTTCAACATGTTCGGAGCAAAAAAAAAATGTTGTATGAATTATTAATTTTGAGTTATATGGGCGGTATATGATGGGCGTGGCCGATTTTAATGAAACTTTCACAACTTTTTTATTTTGTTAATTGTAATGTCTGTGCTAAATTTCAACATGTTCAGAGCAAAAGAAAAATTTTGTATGAAAAATTCATTTTGAGTTACATGGGCGGTATATGATGGGCGTGGCAGATTTTTATGAAAATTTATATTTTTCTTAATAACGTTAATTAAGTGCTAGGTGCCAAGTTTTATCACTCTACAAGCACTCCTTATAATTTTTTCCCAGAAATGTATGAAGCCATCCCCACTGTGCGCCGTAAAAACCGAATATTGTCATATGAACCGATTACCGTCATTATAACCGATTACCGTCATAAAAACTGATTACCGCCGTAAAAATCGATTACCGCCGTAAAAACCACATATTGTTATAAGAACCGATTACCGCATAAGAACCGACGACCGTCATTATAACCGATTACGTCATACGAACCGACTATTACCGTAAAAACCGATTACCGCCGTAAAAACCGATTACCGTCGTAAGAACTGATTATGCCATAAGAACCGATTAGTTGTCATAAAACCCGATTATTTCTCATTAGAATCACTTATCCGTTTCAAAAACCTTCTACTTGATTACCAACAAACCTATCATCCGTCATAAAAACCGATACTTAGAACCGAACCAGAACCGATTACCCGATTACTAAGAGCAGATAACCGGTAATAAGATCCGATCAACCGTTTTTCAGAGCTAAGTAACCGATACATAGAACCGCTTCCGTCTACATACGCTGTACTGCAATAAATTTGTAAAGTATAATAAGAACTAGCATAAGGAATTGTAATTGTTAAATAAAGATTGAAAACATAAATTCAAATTGCATTCTTAATTGCTGGAGGCTAAGTGGATCCTTCAGAGAATCCTGGGACGGCTCAGCTTGACCTCAGCCTTAGACAAAACCACGTGCCCAAGAATGAGAAAAAACTACGTGAAAGTCAAATTTTGGACTTTCGAAGCAAATATCTCCGCTGTTCATATATATATTTCATTAAATTTTTTCTTGTTCCTAAGTCCAATTCAAGCACTTTACAAAAATGTACATATTTTCATACAGTGTACATATTTTTTGTGGTGTTTTTAAAGTCCAAAATATTGACTTTTTACTCAAAAAATGTTTTTGTTGTAAAAATAAAATCAATTAAAAATTGCACATATGACTACCTTTCATTCGACAAAGCATTTATTTGCAAAACTTCTTCCAGTTAATTGCAAAAATTATGTCGTTTTTATATTTTTAACAAAAAAGTCTCAAAAATAATTAATATGAAAAAATTACCCCAATACCTCTTTCCAATCAAAAGCTATGGCTAAAAAGCTATTTCACATACCAAACTTTATTAATAAAACTGAGTTTTGAATAAAAATTCTCTATATCCTTTGAGTGCCCCCACCTATATTTTTCCTAAGAATGTAGTTCAGTTGTGTGTCTAGAGTAATTACAAATATTTTTGTATATATAAAATTTTTTTATAGTAAATCTAATCCGGTAGCTAACCTATTTGAAGCCACGCAAAAGCTATTAGGAAAAAGTTGGAAATTTCTTTGTTTATTTATCATTAGCAATGCAATAAAGCAGACAACTAAAAATAAATAAAAAATAAAATTTTTCAAGACATTTAAGTCGGTTTCTTAAGTATTTATAAATTTTTGCGATCAATCCGATATTCGGTTAGTCGCTAAATTTTTCTGCAATTAATTGCAAATAATAAGCAATCCCTTCGATTAATCGTATGATCGATTAACCGAATTACACTTTTTCCCCCATCACTACTGACTAACTTTTAAAAATTCTGTGCTTGAATTGGTTTTGATTGGTCTTTGATTGGATGAGGTTGAACCTGTGATGCTACTCAAACACTAAATTTATGTCCCAAGCTCAGCACAATGGTAGATGTAAACGCCCTCTACTGCTCACTAGTATATTTCATGTCTATGATAAGTTAACCACTTTGCTGATATCAAAGAAACGAACCTCAATTATTGTTGCCAACCAGTGTTGCCAGTTATCATAAATTATAGTTTTAAATTACTGCATTGCCATTTTACATTTAATTAGCGTTGCCGTTTTGTAAAAATTTTACCAAAACTGCAACATCCCAGCTGGACAGGTCTAACGCATTCACAAACGCATTGAAACAACATTTGGTTTTCACCAATACATTCATACGTTCTGATGTTATGATAAAAAAGGAAAGTTATAAATGTTTGTATATCTTGCTCTTCTACTGCCAATAATAGACTGTAGCATAAGAAACAAACCAAACAAAATAAGCAGTGCAATCGAAAGGAAGTATCTAAATAATATAATTTAAATTACATAAAAAATTAAAAAAAATTTCTTTTCAGAAAACCAAGCAGATTCCCGGAAAACATATTCGGTTAACTGAATGATGAACATAAAACTGGATATCAACTTTAAACATTTTCAAGCAACTGCTGCTATCGCAGGTTTATATAAAACACACGTATTTTATAAAAATTATGTGTGATATACATACATTAATTTCTAAGCCATAATCTAAAGGTAAATTGTTTATTGAAAAAAATAAAAGAAATTAATTTACAAATTGGCCTTTGTTATTTGGAAATAAAATGTCTGAGTTTTTAATCTCTTGGGAAGGGGGCGGTCATGACAACGGCATGTTGGGAGAAGATTGCACAGCTGAATTTGTTATCGCTGTGAGCAGTTCAGCTTAACCTTTTTTTTATGGCTAAAACATGTGTGGCAGACAGAGACGACAGATCACACAGATAGGAACTTGTCCATATAATCTGCACACCCACCGGGAAAAAAGAATCAATTGTGTATGAAAAAAGAATCAATTCTCTTTTCCAATTATTGATTCTAGAATTGATTATTTTTAACATAGTGATGTCCTACAAAAAGTAGTACATTCTTTTCTGCCTTCCACTTGAATTACTGCTGAAATCGATTCTATTATTCACTTATTAAATGGATTCTTTTAAATTAAAAAGTTATGCATTTTTCGGATATGAGAAAAGTTTGAATCCCTAAGAAGCCCTTTTGGAATAGATATATATGAATGAATTCCATAATACATAGGTTTGTATGGCAGAGTTGAAAATCTTCTATTCTTTTTTAAATAATAAATAAAAAAATTTTTATAATAATTGACATTACAGAGATAACTATAAGGTAATTAGAAAGAATATTAATACTATAGTCCAAAAAATTGTTAATGTTCATGATGTAGGCTGCTTCCTCAATTTTGTTTCAAATACATCCTTATGTTATTTACATTTTGACTTGCGTATAGCTTCTTAATATCTTTTTGGCACTGTTCTTGGTTGTATCCTTCCTTGCAAAGGATATCTGCATTTAAAAAAAAACATTAAAAATAATTTAAACAAGTAAAGGGTGATGGTTTTTCATAACCTACCAAATAATACATTGTTAAAATTTTCGAGGCTTCTGAAGCAGTTTTTTCCTTTAACGTCCCCAAAATTGAATTCTACAAGCACTGTGTTTGCTACTAACTTGCTTATAACACTTGGCATAGGATTGTGTTTAATGATGGACTTCATTTCCGAAAGCTTGAAATGATGAAGAGGAATATGTAAAGAATATGTTATTAAAAAACAGGAATAATTATATAGAAAGTTACTTACTCTATAATTCGTTTGCATACTTCACTAAATTACAAATTTCTGATGTCAATTTCTCAATTGACGCAATTTACAATGACACTTTTTTGTGCAATTTACAATGTTGCAAATGCAACAGAAAATATTATAAACATAAAATTTTCAAGAAACTCGTGAAAGGAAAACAACAGAACAACCGTTTTTCAAAAATATCTGAAAAAAAAACAACAACAACAAACAGAAAATATAAATCATAACAGATTGATTCTTGTTTCGCTTATAGCAGAATTTGTTTCAGAATCAATTCGTTTTTCACTTACCATAAAAGCAAGCAAGGAATCTAACAACATTTACTTTATTATAAATTGTTATATACTTCATAATCGATTCCTGCAGCAATAAAAACGAATCAATTAATTTTTTGTTTATTAATTCCAATTCATAGGTTTTGCTTTAAATTTATATATTCTTTGGAATACATTCTAAAATGCAAGCACAAGAATCCATTCAATTCACGATTTTTTTAAGAATTAATTCTCATTTTCCATTTGAGACATTTAAAATAAAAAATAATATTTTGTATTCTAGAAAAAATATCAGATTTTTCATAAGTATATCAATCGCTTTCGTGTCATGTGCTGTAGCGGAGAAAAAAATTTGAGATCATCCAAAAAAATATCTACAAATTTTCTATCTTTTGTTTTAGCGGAGCTGTTACTGTCCAAAGTTAGAATTTAAAAAAATACTGTTGATTAAGTGTATTTTTACATGAAAAAAAGACATTCTAAATTTGGACGATTACAGCTCCGCTAAAACAAAAGATACAAAATTTGTTGATATTTCGTTGAGTAATCACAAAATTTTAGCTCAGCTGCAGCACATGACACGAAAGTGGTTGATATATTGATGGAAAGGTTGATATTTTTTCTAAAATAAAAAATATTATTTTTTACATGAATTTTACATGAATTTACATTACAAAAATAAAAATATTATTTTTTATTTTATGGTGAGTAGTTTAGATTCTAGATCAATAATACTAAACACGTACCAAAACCGTAGAACACCCTGTACCTTGAAAGTTTTACAATATAGGAGGAAACTGAGTACGGAGTTGGAACGAGTGTTGAAAGTACATATAGGAATGAAAATGGACTTACCGGATCCGAAATTCGTATACTAGTATTATTTATCCAAACATGTATGAATATAAGGGCGCTACTATTATTTTGACCGCAACTGTATATGGCACATTTTGCCGTTAGGTGTATGGCTGGGATTTTTTTTTTTTTTGCAAAAATTTATATCTAATTTAGTAAATTTTTGCCAAGCAAGTTATAATCAGCTTATAACCAGCCACGTAGTTTTGAAGATATAGGATTTTTATTTATTTGTGCGCGTTAAAAAGGGGTGTGGCGCCATTTTTTTCCTGAACCATCCTCTACATGAAAGACATTAACTGCCAAAATTTGTGGCGGTAAAAGGGGAAGTGGCCAAAAGTTTTTCATAAAACCCATGCTTTATTTGATGAAACTTTACTGTTTAAATTTCAGCCCCGTAGTTTTAGAGATATAGCATTTTTATGGATTTCTGGGCGGTAAAAGAGGGAGTGGCAAAAAATGTTCCTTAATTGTCCTCTACTCGAAGGAAATTTACTGCCAAAATTTCAGCTGAATCGGCCCAGTAGTTTTAGGGAAATAGCATTTTTATCGATTTGTGGGTGGTAAAAGGGGAGTGGCAAAAATGTTTCCTTAATTATCCTCTACTCGAAGGAAATTTACTGCCAAAATTTTAGCTAAATCGGCCCAGTAGTTTTAGAAATATTGCATTTTTATTGATTTGTGGGCGGTAAAAGGGGGTGAGGCAAAAATTTTTATCATGATATTGCATTGTCACCGAACTTACATATGTATGCTAAATTTCAGCTTAATCGGATACCAATAAGTTGTAGAAAAATGGCTTGCAAGTTTTGAGGACATACATACATACATACGAACGAAGCAAGTTGAATAAAAGCTTATAAAAAAATATATATTTTTGTTAAATTAAAAAAAAAAACTTTATCATCCTAAAATCGAAAAATGTGCAGTGTGCGTCGGTGTAATTTTTTAAATTTTTTAAAGTTAGTAAACTTTAAGACTTTAAACTTTTTTAACTTTAAAATATAGTTTTAATGTCAAAAACCTAATTTTGTAAAGTGAAAAAAGTCGTTTGATTACTATTTTGTAAAAATTTTTACCAAAGTTTGAGATTGCAAAATAATTACACTTTTTGGAACGCAGTCATATCTGGCTAAGTTTTTTCAAAATTCATATAAATGAAGAGTAAAAGCCGAAAATATTTCTTTTAAATATCTATTAGAGCCCGAGATATGAATTTTTGAAGTTTTAGTCCCAAAACACTCGTTTTTCGGTATTCTAATATTGCTAGTGAGTCGCTGTTTAAATATTCTTGAACAAAACTTTCAGAAATACTATGTTGAAAGTTTCATTAAATCCCTAAAATTTTAGAGCGGTCGGATACTTTTAAATAGCAAAAGACGATTTCGTCCAACGAAGACGGCCGAATGCAGTCAAAAGGTCGAAAACGGCGCAGGGTTAACGGAACTCATGCCCTATGTCAAGTTCAAACCAAGAATGATAGAATAAGAGATTACGCTTTGCGCAGGTCCGTTACTTCTGCTAATCGAGTTTGACAGCCAGCTGTTCAGTTAACTACGTCACAATATTTTATTTCTTTGAGAAACGTATTGCGATCGGTTGTGTTTTATTTAATTGTGTATATATCGAAGTATATTTGCGAGTTTTTAGCTTAAAATTTTAAAAATGAAGTGTGCAGCTGCTTATTGCGCTAACAGTAGCCAACAAATATTTTTCAAAAACCTTATGTTTGCAATAAATACAAAAATTAACCAAGAAATTGTAGAAGACGCACACAAACGAAAACGAAAATACAAAAATAACCCACCGGGAAAAAAGAATCAATTGTGTATGAAAAAAGAATCAATTCACTTTTCCAATTATTGATTCTAGAATTGATTATTTTTTATATTGTGATGTCCTACAAAAAGTAATACATTCTTTTCTGCCTTCCACTTGAATCACTGCTGAAATCTATTCTATTATTCGCTTATAAAATGGATTCTTTTAAATGAAAAAAGTATGCATTTTTTTAATATGAGAAAAGTATGACTCGCTAAGAAGCCCTTTTGGAATAGATATACATGAATGAATTCCATAATGCATAGGTTTGAATGGCAGAATTGAAAATCTTTTATTCTTTTTTAAATAATTAATAAAAAATTACATTAGAATAATTCAAATTAATACAGATAATTATTAGGTAATTAGAAAGAATAAATAATATTTAAATGGACGACCAAACAATTATATTAATACCACATTTAATGCAAAAATATTGATGTTTATGATGTAGGCTGTTCCTTCCGTTTTGCTTCAAATTTCCTTATAGTATATAGATTTTGACTTGCTTATAGCTTTCTTGATATTTTTTTGGGACTGTTCCTGGTTGTACCCTTCCGTGCAAAGGCACTCTGCATTTAAAAAAAAACATTAAAAAATGATTAAAACAAGTAAAGAGCGATGGTATTTCATAACTTACCAAACAATACATTAATAAAATTTTCGGGTCTTCTGAAGCAGTTTGTTCCTTCAACGGTGACAAATCAAACAGAAAGTAAAATTTTTATTTTAAATTTATATTTTAAATTTTTAAAAAATATCTGAAAAAACAAATATAACAACAACTAACATAAAATATAAATCATAACAGATTTATTCTTTTTTCGCTTATAGCAGAATTTGTTTCTGAATTAATTCGTTTTTCACTTACCATAAAAGCAAGAAAAGAATCTAACAACATTTACTTTATTATATTCATCACAATCGATTCCTGCAGCAATAAAAAGGAATCAGTAAAATTTTTGTTTATTGATTCTAATTCATAGGTTTTGCTTTAAATTTATATATTCTTTGGAATACATTCTAAAATGCAAGCACAAGAATCCATTCAATTCCCGATTTTTTTAAGAATTAATTCTCATTTTCCCGGTGGGAAATTATCGTAACAAAATTTGTTTCATTATTTAATAACTTGGAACTATCATTTATTGGTCCTTTCAATTCACAGGTAAATTAATAGAAATAAAATATCTGGAAATGTTGAAACTACATCAATCAAACTCGTAAAAACATTTGAATAAAATCCAACTCGAAAAATAATGCTCACTGAAGTTGATTTCTCAGACCAAGGTATATTCAACATGGTAGTGTTGTCCCAGAGAGGTGAGTACCGTAGCTGTCAAACATAAGAAGAGTGTAAAAGACAATGAATAAGAACTTGAACCAGGGATGGAACTATAGCCACAATTGTGCTATTTTTCGTACTTTTGAGATCAGAGGGGAGTTTAGGCACGTGCATTTTCATTTCGTACTATTTAAATTTCGCGGAGTTATAAAATCAAGTTGCATGTAAATGTAATTAATGTTATTTTCGATTTTTGATGCACCTAGTTGCTTTCTTTGGCATTTTGTTATTCTTATCAGTGCTAGTAAAGTTACTTCAACATAATAACACTGCTCCAAAAAATTTGGAAATTTTCACTATAACACACAGCAATAACAATTTTTATAGTGAATTTTTCGTCGAATTCAAATATCGTAATATTTATTTTCGATTAGCCAAAATTTTTCATATAAATTAGCAAAAATTAAAAAAAAAATCCACTGTTGAGAGCAATAATTTACATAAACGCTTGTAAAAACTTTTCTTTTCTTTCAATGGGTCATGTGAATAAAAAATCAGCAAATGCTTTTACTGAATTTTTCTAGTAAAAAGTATGGATTTAGTGAATAAAAAAAGCTATATCTATATAGCTTTTTTTATATCTATATCTATATAGTTTTAAGCTTTTTAAGCTATATCTATATAGCTTTTTTTATTCACTAAATCCATACTTTTTACTAGAAAAATTCAGTAAAAGCATTTGCTGATTTTTTATTCACATGACCCAATGAAATGTTGTATATTGAAGAGTATAGTCAAAGCAAAAATTTTAAGGTATAAAATGTGTCAACAGTGTCAGTAGTATAGTTGTTATGGTCGAATTTAGTTAAAAAAAATTTTTTTCGTTTTTTTTTTTAACAAATTTAAAGTTTCAAGACCAATATCTGAAAATAATTTTAAAGGTGATAAAAAGTTAGCTCTTCAATCTGATTTCATAAAAAAATTTAAAGCATATATATTAAACCGGATCGCTTTTGTATTGGGGAAAAAATCATTCGTTGGGGGTCTTATAGTTAGAGGAACTCATAAAAACGATTTCTGCATACTTTTTTTTTCAAATCGGAGAAAATTTATCGCAGCGTTTTTGATTCTCCTGAAGGTATTTTTTGTTAAAAAAACATGTGTTTTGCTTGTAACTTTGTATTTTTCAAAGAACACATACCCAAATCTGCAAAAAATATAAATTCCTTACTTATACCAACATTTAGGCGAAAAAAATTATTGAACTTATGTTTTATTATAACTCTTATTGACCTCCAAACATAGAATTGTTTGCTATTTTAAAAACACATTTTGTTAAAACCTCCGTAAAAGACACATTTTCCATTGGATTTACGTAAAATTGATCTTCTTGGAAAGGAATTAAAAGAAAAATAAAAAAATAAAGCCACTTTAAAGTCTCTTGAAAATTTCTTAGACTTGGAATCACTTAAAAATTTATTATAATAATAAAAAAGACTTTTTTCCAGCAGTTTTAACTATTTTTTTAACTTTATGCCTAAATGTTGGTATAAGTAAGGAATTTATATTTTTAGAAGATTTGGATATATATTTTTTGAAAAATAAAAAAATACCAGCAAAAAACATGTTTTTCTCCGATAAATTTTCTGCGATTTGAAAAAAAGTATGCAGAAATTGTTTTTATGAGTTCCTCTATCTTTAGAGACGCCGAACGGCGGAATCCAAATTTTGATCCGGTCTAATATATATGTCTATAGAAAAGCCGTAATTTACAAAATTATAGCATTTTAAAAATCTTTATTTTTTATATATTTAGTATCACTAATTTGCAATACATGACTAAAATTCTTAAAGTGCCTTTTGCCTTGTTTTTAAAATAACTCGATTTAAAAATATTTAAAAAACTAATTTAATACAAAAACCATACACTAAGGGAAAACACATACACATCTTATATGTAGATGAGTTTTTTGTAATTTTATTTCTGATTCCATCCTGAATCGTTTCAAGTGGAACCACGGTCTAACGGAAAAAGAAAATAATTAAAAAAAGTTTTTTGTTGTCTCCAATAATGGGACATTCAATATAAAAATAAAATAAACTGGCCATTTCAGTCCTTGGAAGGACTTTGGCCCAGCTTCTATTGATCAATTGTGTTGTGCGTGTTATTAAATGTTTGATCACAAATGACCTGGAATGAGCTGGACCTACGTGTTTAATGCCGACTCCGAACGGCTTATGTTCTCAAGAAGCTTTACATGGCAATTTTTACTCTCTGAGGTTTGCCATTGTCTGCAGAGAGGTGACGACCGAACAGGAAAATTAATTCAATTGAAAAAACTTTCTGTCTGAGCTGGAATTGAACCCGGGCTACCGAGGTTCTTTAGCTTAGGGGCCACGCACTCTACCCACTAGGCTACGGCCGCCACATGGGACATAATGGGACATTCACATATATTTTACCTAGCTGGCGAGACGACAACCCTTGGCGAAATTATGCCCTGGATCAGTTTGTGGAACATAGTAGCAATTAGTCAATTTTTAGTGAGTCATTATGTTGTTTTTTTAATGCGTTATTAAATTATCCATGGACCATAACCTTACCAATAATCTTCCGAATTCTTACCAATACATTGCATATTGGATTATTTATCAATAAAGAAACGAAAACTTTCAGCAAAAATGACAAACAATTTTTCAAACGCCACCATTTTATTATTTTTTGATCAATTTCAATAAAACTTGTCTTTTCTATAATAACACTCTTACTAAACAGGAAAATGTTTGATTTTTGGTTTCAGCTGACGCTCCTTTTTTAGTGTAAGTAAAATTTTTTAAAAGGTACTATTTTTCTCTGCAATTAGGCACAATCTGAAAAATTCCACTTTCATCCCTAGTTTGAACACATTGAAAACAGATGATAGACAACTGATTGTAAAAATATTGTGGAACAAGCAACGTTTCAGCGATAGCGTATTTCTTCACGAGGCACACAAAAAAATGTTCCAATCTCTTTTTGAAGAGGCTTTCGATAAATTGCACAATTTTTTGGAGTTTAATTTTATCAATTAAATCAATTTAAATCACAAAAATTCACAACACAATTTCAATTGACAAGTTTGAGTTGTTTGCTTTGTTTTTTTTTCGTAAACAACGGAATTTGACAGCTAAGTTACCCACCACAAGAGAAAATTGTATCTACCAACACTACCTCATTATATATACCTTATCTCAGGCAAATTTTTTTTTGACTAAGCTGCTTACTGGCTACAATAAAATAATAGTAACAATAATGTTTGCAAAGGAGTACTAAATAAATTTACCTTTTTCTAGTTCCAATAATTTTCTTCTTACTTCTTTAATTTTAAATATACAAACTAAAATGCATGCAATTTCCATATCTGTGTAGAAATCCTATGCAAAGTGAACGCTCGCCAAAACAGCATTGATATTATGACGTACATGCGCAGAACGACAAGTTTGTTGTACTCTTTTTCTTATCTTCAGCGCAATCTTTGTATTCTATCATTCTTGAGTTCAAACACTAATGGCAAAAAATTATTTCTATAGTACAGTTTATTTAATGTATTTTTTTTCTCTGTTTTATTTCAATTTAAGTATTTTGCCTCTAAAACCACCCTATAAGAAAATTTTGGTTTTCATGGCCTTGAGTAAAAATAAAAGTGTGTTTTTGCGCCAAGGTGGCAACTTTTGCAACACACACAAAGCTCAAAGATCGCGCATGCTCTCTTACAAAAGCCCCAAAGCTTTGTTATAAAATCTACTCAAACATTTTTGTTACCTTGACAGTGGAGCTAAAAACGAAAGCATTCAGAAACTTTAAAAAATGTTAACAACTGCACATGTTTTTGCTCTCACCGTTTGTTGTCGTTGTTGTTGTTGTTTAAACTTTATCGCTTGCGCTCTCGTTGAGGATTTCCCCACTTGGCGTCCAAAATATTGCCTTCAGTAATTTATGAATGACTCAAAAATTCGCAGAGCATCCACAGTTGTAGTAGTGGTTGTTGTTGTTGTTGTTGTTGCTGATAAGAACTATTTCTTTGCCGTTGGATTAACTCAAGCGAAACCGTTTGTTTTTAAGTTTATTTTTATGCAATACCTTAAAATAATTTCGCTAACTTATTAACTATTGAGGTAGTAGTCGTTGTTTACTTTTTATTTTCTTTTTTTTTGTGTTAAAGACGCGTTGTTTTCTGAGGTATTGCGAAATGCGTTTGAAATTGACGAATGTTTATGCTTAACTGAATCAACTTCATGCATTTGACAACGAGGAGGCAACGAATACGTAGAGAGAGCACATAATATAAGGAGAAAATAGCTTTACCCGAAAAAATCGATTTTGTTAGCTTAACCTGAGGACTTGAGCTGTGTTGTTGTTGTTGTTAGAATTTTGCTGCTTTTGTGCTTATTGCGTCTGCTATTATAAGTTTTTTTAACCAGCTGATTCATGAATAACTTGTTTTTGTGGTTCCAATCTCGCGCTAAAAAGTCCCCCCTGCCGCATGTTTAGCCGGCCGGTCTTGCCATTTGTTTGTTTGTCTGTCAACAGCTGGTTCTGAACTTTAGCTATTTTAATTTTTTTTGTTTTTTTTTTTATTTAAGTGATCGCATTGGGTAATGCTTCGAATTACAAAACAATTGCTTTTTTATTAACATATAATTCAGCATTGTTTTTGTTTTGTTTTTTTTTTCAATAGTGATGACAAAGCAAAGCCAAAATGCTGCTACTCATTTGCGAAAGATTGTGAAATTAGTATTAATAGAAGTGACTATAAGGAATGAATCGAACTGTAATCAGAGCGTTTTTATCTTTGGACAAGAAGTTTTGCGTACATGTATATGACTTGTTATGCTTCATTCAATAACATGCTTGGTAACCGCAGTCAATAGTTCTGTGTCGATAAGCAATAACAGCTTAACTACTACTTACTTAGTTGGCGCTACAACCGTGTGTCGGTCTTGGCCTCATCTAAGAATCTGCGCCAGCCATTTCTCTCTTTCGCTTGCTGGCGCCAGTTGGAAATTCCAAGCTTCGTCAGGTTGTCCTCTACTTGGTCTTTCCAACGAAGATGCGGTCGTCCTCTTCTGCGTTGACCGCCGCTGGGTACCGAATCGAATGTATTCTTTACTGGAGCATCGTCTTTCATGCGCTGAACATGACCAAGCCAGCGAAGCCGCTCGATTTTAATGCGCTTGACTATGTCGATGTCAGCGTACAGCTCATACAGTTCATCAGTCGGTACTCGCCATTGACGCAGATTGGTCCGTAGATCTTACGAAGAATCTTTCTCTCGAATACTCCTAAAGTCTTTTCATCTAAACTGCTCAGAGTCCAGGTTTGTGATGCGTAAAATAGGACGGGAATGATGAGCGATTTATAGAGCGTGATTTTCGTTCATCGAGAGAGGGCTCTGCTTCTCAATTGCCTACTGAGCCCAAAGTAACACCTGTTGGTAAGAGTTATTCTTCGTTTGATCCCAATGCTGATGTCGTTGGTTGAGCTAATGCTGGATCCCAGATAAACGAAGTCCTTCACAACCTCGAAGGAGGTATTGTCAACGGTAACGTGGGTTCCAAGACGCTGGGACTGTTTGTTTGTTGACACCAAGTATTTCGTCTTATCTGCATTCACTGCCAGACCCATTCGACTTAACTCTCTTTCTAATCTGGAAAATGCTGCACTGACTTCGCGCGTATTATGGCCAATGATATCGATGTCATCAGCATATGCAAGCAGCATAACACTCTTGTAGAATAGTGTGCCACTACGTTTCAGATCAGCAGCTCGGATGATCTTTTCCATCATTATTTTGAAAAAGTCGCACGATAAGGAATCACCTTGTCTGAAACCTCGTTTGGTAATAAATGGTAGGGAGAGGTCCTTCCCGATTTTAACTGCGCTGCTGGTGTTGCTTAGTGTCATCTTGCAAAGTCGTATTAGTTTTGCAGGAATACCAAATTCAGACATGGTGGAGTACAGGTGCTTCCTTATTGGGCTGTCGAAGGCGGCTTTGTAGTCGACAAAAAGATGGTGGGTGTCGACTTGTTTTTCTTGAGTCTTCTCTAAGATTTGTCGTAGCGTGAAAATCTAGTCGATGGTGGACTTTCCAGGTCTGAAGCCACACTGATAAGGTCCTATCAGTTCGTTTACAATGGGCTTCAATCTTTCACATAAAACGCTCGACAGGGCCTTATATGCGATATTAAGAAGGCTTATCCCACGGTAATTGGCACAGATAGTGGGATCGCCTTTCTTGTGGATTGGGCAGAGCACACTGAGATTCCAATCGTTCGGAATGCATTCTTCCGACCATATTCTGCATAGAAGCTCGTGAATGCATATAAGTAGAGCTTCGCCTCCGTTCTTAAACAGCTCAGCAGGTAAATAGTGATGGAAACTATCGAATTGAAATATTCGAATTATTCAATAGTTCAAAATTATTCATTCATTCGATAGTTTTTTTTATTCGATAGTTTTTCATTTGTCTTTCGTTTGCTTACCCTCATGAATAATGAGTACTGCAAATTTAACTGGAAAAGTACGTTTAACAACTCTGCATAATTTGTGTTTAAATGGAAATTATAAAGATATCACACCAGTTAATAGATATTTAGAGGTTTTTTTAAGTCGAATGAATGAATACTTGAATTGATAGCAAAAATCATTTGATCTTTGAACTAGCTACTATTTTTATAATCCGAATGAATGAATAATTTATTCGATATTAAAAATCGTACGATTGTTTTTGTTACTAGTTGCTATTTTTTTTTAATGAATTATTCGATAGTTTAAATCATATGATAGTTTCCTGTACTATTTACTATTTATTTGAAGTAATTGAGTGAACGAAATATTCGAACGAATTGTTCGATAGTTGAAATCATTCGATAGTAAGCCATCGATAGTTGAAATCATTCGATAGTGCCCATCACTACAGGTAAACCATCAGCTCCCGCGGCTTTGTTATTTTTAAGCCGAGCTATAGCTGTCAGAACTTCATCATAGTCGGGCATCGGAACCTCAACGCTGTCATCTAAAATTGGGGTTTCCGGAATATCGTCTCTATTGGCGGGATTGTAGTCAGCGTCACCATTTAGAAGCTTAGAGAAGTGTTCCCTCCATAACGTCAGTGTACTCTGGACATCTGTTACTAGATTCCCGATTTCATCCTTGCAGGAAGAGGCCCCGGTTTTAAAACCATCGGCAAGGCGTCTGATTTTTTCGAAAAATTTTCGGGCCTCATTCCTGTCACCATAAATCTCAATCTTCTCCTGCTCGCGCTTTTCTGCCTCTCTTTTTTTCCGCCTGAAAATATGTCTCTCTTCCCTCCTCTTTTCTTTGTATCGCTCCTTAGCAGCGCGCGTTACAACCGACTGCAGGGTGGCTTTGTAGGCGGCGTCCTTCTCTGCAGTGGCGTCGCGACACTCCTGGTCGTACCACTGGTTTCGGCGAGGGCGTTGGTAGCCAATCACCTCTTCAGCAGCCGCACGCATGGAGTTGGAAATGTGTGTCCACTGCGCGCATATATCATAGATTGGAGGAGTGCTTTGAAGCAGGAGTGAGAGTCGAGTACGGATCTTGGCTGCAACAAGATAGTGATCCGAGTCAATGTTTGCACCACGGATCGTGCGTACGTCCAATACACTGGAAGAGTGCCTTCCGTCGATCAAAACGTGATCAATTTGATTTTTTGTTTTTTGATCAGGGGACATCCAGGTGGCCTTATGAATATTGAGATGCTTGAATCTAGTGCTACTTACGACCATGTTTCGTGCTGCGGCGAAGTCAATCAGCCTCATTCCGTTATCGGAGGTGTTGTCGTGGAGGCTGAACTTTCCGACTGTTGAACCAAAAATATTTTCCTTGCCCACCTTAGCGTTGAAGTCACCAAGCACGATTTTTACGTCGTGGCGAGGGCATCGCTCGTAAGCATTTTCAAGGCGCTCGTAGAAAATTTCCTTGATCTCATCGTCCTTGTCTTCTGTCGGAGCGTGCGCACATATTAGGCTTATATTAAAAAATTTAACCTTGATGCGGACTATGGCAAGTCGTTCGTTCACAGGTGTGAATCGCAGGACGTGGGGCCGTAGTCTCTTGCCAACTACAAATCCGCATCCAAACTCGTGCTTCTCCGCATGGCCGCTGTAGTAGATATCACAGGGTGCATGCCGAATGCAACCCTGTCCCTTCCATTGCATTTCTTGGATAGCAGTGATATCAGCTTTGTATCTTTCCAAGACATCAGTCAGTGGGATAGAGGCACCTTCCCAATTAAGGGTTCGGACATTCCAGGTACATATCCGTAAATCATTATCAGTTTTTCGTTTGCGGTAGTCGTCATCAGATTTGGGGATCATTTTTCTTCTTTTCTTATTTGTTGTCATTGAAATTGGTTTTTACGGGTGGGCTTCAAACCCGACGCACAACCTATTTTAGTTCTAGGGAGGCCCGCCGCTCAGATTAGCAGCCAAACTAACGGTTGTCAGTTTTGACGTTGCCCAGGACACACCACGTGGAGGTTTGAGTCGACTTGAGGCGATTTCACAAAGATTATGCTGGCCTCGCCAGGTTGAGACAGTCAGACATGTGACATTGTTACATCGCCCCCAGATTCCCAGCTTAACTGCATCTTTATGTAAAACGAAACGAAGGCTGGGCGTATCATATCATATCAAAAAATATTGTTGCTGGTTTCTTTAACGACGCACAGTGGGGTATTGACCCATGAAAGATGGTAAAAATTCAATTACACAGAGCCAAAAACCACCACATAAAATCAATATGATCACCTAATGGAGCTATTTTATTAGTTTTTCTTATTAATACTACTAAATAATAAGAATTTTCCATAGAGAAATTTTTTTAATTTCATAGAGAAAATTTTATTAAAAATTTACAACTACTATCAAACATTTTTTAATAAGATTTCTTATTAAATGAATGAAATGATGTGGTAATCTTATTAATACTTTACTTTAATAAGAAAATCTTTTTTCACTCTCCAAAGTTTAAGAAGAGACCAACTCTAATTAATAAGAAAATCTTTTTGATCTGCTTTTATGAGATTTTCTTATTAAACACCCTTTTAAGAAGGTAATAACGGTGAAAATTCTACTTATTATTTGCTTGAGCTTTCAGTCGTAATTGTGATGTGAATTCATGAAGCTTATGTGCATTTTATGGATTTAATTTATTTAAAGTAAAATAAAAATATGTGATAATGGATAATGATACTTATGTTCCCGAACTTGTTTTCGACAAGGCTGAAATTCTGGAAACTCAAGCCATATTTCATTCGTGGGGCTTGAGTGACTCAATGTCGACATTACTAAAAATCTTTGGAGTAAGCTCGAAGGAGGTTCTTCACAAAATGGAGATTGAGGATGTCGCCACTTTCTTTGAATGCTTCGACAGCGCCTGGTATTTTGGTGACATAGTCAAAAATTTTTTTCCTAATAAATTGTAATAAACCATCAAAATGTCTTTTTATTTAATATTGCAGGCAATTAAAAGTATATTTCTAGGTAAAAGGTTAATAAGATTCCTTTTTGATTTAAAAATATTTCCTTATTCAAAATTAAAAAGAAATCCTATTAAATCAATAAGATGTCTCTATTAAATTTCAAAAATAAATCTTATTAAATCTATAAGATTTCTTCTTAAAAACCAAGAAGTTTTGATAAGATTTTCTTATTGTTTTTAAAAGTGTTCTTATAAAAAACAATAAGCTTCTTCTTAAAACTATGTGGTTTGCCTAATAAAAAAAGCTCATACTTTTAATAAGATTTTCTCTATGGTTTTAATAAGACAATCTTCTTGGATGAAAACCATAGAGAAATCTTATTGATTTTCTTTTATTTTATTACGTTGTTTTGGCTCTGTGTAGGCGACGGTGGAAACTTTTGACATTTTTTTTAGTTACAATGGGTCCAAATAAAAAAAAACAACAATTAGTTGATATCCTTTAGTGGGGTTTTTTTTTTAATTAAAAACAAATTTTTCAGACCTACAAATATGATAAATTTTTTTTTGAATTTTTATTTTTAATAACTTTTTTTCACTGCCGCTTGTTAAGTCTTTCTCATTTGTGTCAAAAAAATCGACATCACTACTTTCACTTATACCTTCATCATTGTCTTCATCGAATTTTCTCGTATTTTCAGTGTTGTCTTCATTTGTTGGTGGTACAAGCAAATTAACCGCCATTTGTGGCAACTTTCGCAACTTATTTTGCGGTAATTTCCTTTTGCTTGAGATGATTGGGTCTGAAGTAATTAAGAACCTATTAAAAATATCCTCAATGATTTTTTCCTCTGCTTATTTTTCTTGAAAAATGCTCTCTGAAAGATTTTAAGTCCTTATTTCTTGCTTCTTGCTCCTCTTCAAAAAGTTGACCAATCGGCAATAAAGCATATTTTATGATTTCAGGGCCATGAATTAAGATTTTATGCACAGTTGGTGGCATATTATACCATGTTGCTGTTATTTCTGCATTTTCAAAAAAACGTCGAGCAGTATTTCCGTCATTCGAACTTCCAAACCCTAGCTTTGGTTTATCAATAACTAAACCAAGTTTTATTACAAATTCTTTTCGAATTTTCGACTTATTTGCTGATACAACCTGCTTCTCTGCTTCCTCTCTTATTAGCCATTTTTTGACTGGTAGCTTGTCAGCCAAATGTAACAAGCACTCAAAAAATCGTATCCAACCATGTAGTGTTGATAAACCAAATTTTCGACTTTTACACAAACAATGCACAAACTAAATTTATTGGAACCATGGAGGTTATAAATATCTATGCATCATTTGCATCCGGACCGTGAAAAGCTTGCTTGTAGATGCTGTTGCCCGAACTTCCGCTCAAACCCCACTTCCAATATTATTTAATCGAATACCCCCCCCCCCCCACTTTTTTAGACAAGCACCTTCGAGTCTAATATCTCTATCTGTTGACAAAAAATTGTGGCAATCGGGCAAGTACTTTTGGAGTTATCGATGTACTTACATTAAAAAAAAACCAACCAATTTGAGAACCTCCTCCTTTGTGAAGTCGGTTAAAAATGGCCTTTGTTGTACAATTTTAGTGTATAATTCTTTATATTATCAATTTAACTTCACAACTTTTTCATTCCAATTTGCTTTGACTTTTAAAATACACTCCAAAAAAATATCACTGGTTGAATGAAAACTATATTAAGGGGAGGTTCTAGTAGAAATCGACGGAAAATTTTTGTTTATGTTTTTTGCTTTATTTTCATCCTTAGGATCTTGAAAATATGTAGTCAAAAGGATATTTCCCTATCTTATTTATTTTACGATCCATAGCGTATTAGACGAGAGAGTGCGTCGGCCGAAAAACAGGTATAAAGGTTTTTCTCGATTCCGCTTCAACGACTTGACCGATCTCGATGTTTGACGGCTCAAACTCAAGCTTATTCAATTTAAGGGGCCTTCAGAAAGCATTTTTTCCAAAAAAAAATTACAATCATTTATAAAAGAAAAAGGAGGAAATTAAATTAAATTAATCACTTTTCGTGAAATTATAAAGTTACATTAATTTTATATACATATTAATAGACAAACATCAAATGTTGTCGTTCACTTATTCGATATTAATTTTAGAATAAGGGCAATGAAATTTATATCATTCGAAAGGTACTGCGCCCTATATGTGCAGAATCATTTTAGATTTTAAATTTATGACCTCTGACCCGAAATATTGACGTTGAAAGTTTGTATTATTTTTAACAAGGAATCTCAGGACTAAGAAGAGGTAGAATAGTGAGTGAGGTATCAAATGAAAGATCTGGCTGCACAGACCTGCAATATGTGAGTAAAAAGAGCATTTATTAAATAAAAGCCAAGCTGTAACATATGGAAAAATCTAATGTAAAAGGAAATTTTAGACATTGATAAGGTGTGCAAAAAATACTTCCGACATTTTGCGCCATCTCTTAAGGATACCCTACAATAAGCATTTTTTTATGTTAAAAGTGTGAATATATATTGTGATGGTGAAATTCCTTACAAATAGCAAATTATGAAAAATTTCCGTTATTTTGCCATGAAAATTATTGTGATAGCTCGAAAACTATAGAGGTTTTCAGTACAACGTATTTTTGTATGAAACTTCGTTGGTTCAGAAATAAATGGTATACGAAAGCCTTTTTGGTAATATTTTTTCTCGGATAATATGTTAAAAAAAATTCCCGTTATAATGACATCAAAACTATTGAGATTTCTTAAAAAAGTTAGATTTTCTCAGTACAACGTATTTCCTTGAAGCAGGGTCATAGCCTCAGAATGAGAAAAAAACTATTGAAATTTCAAGTTTTGATTTTGCAAGCAAATATCTTGGCCATTTTTCAATCGATTTTCATCAAATTTTCTTTGGCTTAAAGCTCAATTAATTGACTTTGGAGAAATAAGAAAAGATTAACCGTTATCTTATCAATTCAATGTTTTATATGGTTTTAAAAATACCTCTAAAATATTCAGTTTTTGCTCAAAAAATAGGCCAAACGTTTTTGTTGTTGTAATTTATTTTTTCTTATTAGATTTTCTTTCTTCACACTCTTTCATATGACATTTTATTTATTAGCAAAAATTGCTTCATTTTGACACATAATGCAAAACACAGTTTCTATCATCGAATATCATGAGCTACCTACCCCCTATGATTTTATTGATGAAAATTAATTTTTTCTAAATTTTGTTTTTATATTTTCTACAAAGCTCCACAGCTTAAAAAATAATTTCTGTGAAAATTTTTTTCAAATATTTCAAACCGCTTCAAAGTTTTATATTCAAATCTATGTTTTAAGCCATTTCGTTATACAGAGTCCGCCATCTAACTTTTTTTTTCAACTAGTGCTTATTTCGTGAATGGTAACACTTAACTCATGTCTGATTCGACAGATAATTAGTTTTATCCTTCCGCTGAACGATTATGGTTGTGTATACGCTTGAACAACGCTGGGAAATATTGCGACATTACTTTGAAAATCATGGTAATGTTGCAGAATGAGTGCGAAAATTGCGTACGGATTTTGGAAGAAGAGAAGCACCGTCAGCTCCGTATGTTCGTTATCTTGTGAAAAAAGTGAAAAAAGTGAAAGAAACTGGCATCCTCATCGATAAACCAAAGCGTGAAAAGCCAAAAGCAGTGCGTACACCCGAGAATATTGCTGCTGTGGCAGAAAGTGTGCGTGAAGCGCCATCAACATCAATTCACCGTCGTTCTCAACAATTGAACATTTCGGAGACATCATTGAGACGAATTTTGCATAAATACCTTGGTATGACGCCATACAAAGTCTAATTGGTTCAGGAGTTGAAGCCAACTGACCATCCAATGCGTTTTCGCTTCCAGTAGTCGAGAAAATATCCAGTAGTCTTTATTATAGTATTTTCAAAAAAAAAAGTTATTTAACGGACCATTTATATAAAAATAAGCGTAGTTCTACCATGTTTCTAACCGATTTTGATAATTTTTTTAAATAAATTAGAGAAGGGAGAAGAAGTTCACCGAATAGTTATGTGAACTTTGACCTGAAATATGAGCATTGAAATAATATTTCTGAAGTAAAACCTAAACTATAAGAAATGGAAGAACTATAAGAAATGGAAGAAGGAAATTTTAGATATTAATACAATGTAGGAAAAACATGCTTCACTATCACTTACGGATACCCTACAATAGGCATTTTTTATAGTACATTTTTTTATTTTACAAATAGTAAATTCTGAAAAATTTTGATATAAAAGTTATGACGATATCTCGAAAACTGTTGCTTTCTCTCGAAACTTAAGATTTTCTTAGTACAAGACATTTTCTTAAGGCAAGGTCAATGCCTCAGAATGAGAAAAACGATTGATATTTCAGAATGTTAGTCGAATTTCGACCACAGGCGATACTAGTTTAATACAAATTAGCCAAACATTTGTAAATATAATAAACATATTGTCAATTTTTCTCTTGATTGCCAAAACAACAAAAGAACATATTTGATTTGACATTTTTTTTCAATATGAAAATACCAAATCAATAACACTCTATAAAATATAAGCAGTAAATTCAGTAAATTTATTTAACGAAATGTACTTTTAACCCATTTCTGGCGGCGCCTTAACTACCTGGCCAAAATCGATGAAACTTCGTCCAGAGTCTAAATATGACCCTAAACTTTATCTTTCAAAATGTTAAATATTTACCTCCACAGGTCAGGGCTGGGTGGCTGCATCACACACCTTCACAGCCGTACCTGCCCAGCAACAAACGGAATCTAAAATTATTTAAACATAAAATTTAAAACTTATAACACCGTACGACAGCACTTTGCACACACGAAGTAAACCATATACATGTGAAACTAGAGACAAAGAATAGATAAACTGCGCTCTCACTTTTTCTCTAGAAGGTCAGGATTTTTTTTAAAAGACCTTCAAGTTACAAAAAGTAGTTACAATTTATTTAAATACTTAAAATCTTCAAAACACGACAATATGGGTAACAAATGAAAGAAGACAATCTCTTTTATCAAAACGAAAAAAAAGGAAGGTTAAAAGCTTTTTGGTTTGGTATTAAGAGTATGGAATTTTTTACTTCAAAAAAATTGAAAATTATTTCCATAAATTTCAGATAAAATATCAGTCAGTTAAACTTATCTACATATTTGGTACGGATGTATTGGCACTTCGTATTTCTGATAAAAGAGAATTTTCTCTTTCATTTGATACACATATTTCAATATTTTGAAGGTTTTAAGTATTTAAATAAATTTGCTCAAATACTTTTTGTAACTTGAAGGTCCTTAAAAAAAATCCTGACCTTTTCGAGAAAAAGTGAGAACGCAGTTTTACTATCCTTTGCCTCTAGTTTCACGTGTATATGGTTTACTTCGTGTGTGCAAAATTTTTCCCATAACTGTTGCACGGTGTAATAGTTGTAATAAAAAATCAATTTTCGATATTGCGATTTGAAATATTTTTCCGGAATTTTTAAAAAAAACCCCAAAAATTAAGACGCGCGTGGGCGTATAATCTCAGTAAACGACCGAATCGGTTCAAACCAAAAATAATGTATATTATCAAAGGTCCATACTAACATAATCTTTACAGTGCCAGGTAATATCATTTTCGCGCTCACCTGGAGAAAATTCTAAATTGATGCAAAAATGCACCAGTAGCTGGAAATGGGTTAATTCAACAGTTGTTTTATTTGTCAATGAAATGTTGTTAACTTGAAGAAAATCTGCTACTAACACATGTTTTTAATGATAAAAATTTTAGTCATATTGATAAAATAGTACTTCGTTTTATAGACTTTGTGAACTTAATATTCTTTTATGAAATTCATAAATTGCAATTTATTTACATCAGTCAATATTCTTTCGTCAAATTCATTTTGATTTCTTTTTTGATATTAATAAAAAAAATAGTAGGGGTATTCATCTAAGCGCGCAAAACCTTAGTATACTGTGCAAACTGTGCATTTTTCCACCTTCGCAAATGAGCTATCAAACATTATGGAAAATTTTTTGTACAAATCTAAAAGTTATGCGGGACCGAATTGCCGAATTACGGAGTCAGCTCTTTTTTCTTCTTTTTCTGTGATTTTAACTAACTTGAAAAATCATCATTTAATATTTTTCTTTAGATAATTTTATTAATATGCTTTTTCGCTTACTTTCGGCATTTTTATTTTTTTAATACTGAACTTTTTTTCAAATATTCATCAACTGTCAAAAACTGCACATAAAGGAATTGCCCCTTACAGTTGCACGTTTGCACAAATGAGAAATTTGCGCGTTTAGATGAATACCATTAATGAATTTATCACAAACCTTTTCGTCACATCTATAAATATTTTTTTAATTTAGCTATGAACTATAAAGTCTTTTGTCAAAACGAAATGGTTTTATCAACTTTTAGATCGTTTGATAATGTTTTTATTAAAACCCGGGTATAAGAAACCCGGTAGCATTGACAATTGCTTATTTTCTCTTCTACCAAATAACCATATCTGATTAAAAAAAGCTGTTAGTGAAACAAAGTGAAAATTGAGCATTCAGCAGCGTTAACAGTTTTTAACTGTTGTGTTGTTAAAGTAATTAAAACAGAAAAAACGCAGCAAATTTGAGTATGAAACTTTTGCAATTAAATTATTTAAATAATTAAATATTTAACATTATATAATAATTAAATTAAATTATGTTGATTTTATATGATTTAAATACAAATTCTAAATGTTTGAAAGTTTAAATCATACTTGATTTTAAATACAAATTCTAGTTGTTTGATAGTTTAAAATCGTTTATTGAGCTTTAGGTCCTTCCTTTCAACAAAAACTTTGTTGTTGTTGTTGTTTCTTTGGAAAGATTCGTTAGAACAATTAATTGTTCTAACTTTGACCTAAAGCTCAATAAACGATTTTCAACTATCAAATAACTAGAATTTCTAATTAAAATCAAGTATGATTTAAACTATCAAACATTTAGAATTTGTATTTAAATCATATAAAATCAACATAGTAAATAACAAAGTTCATTTAGAAAAAACTTCAATTAAATTAAAGAATTGACTCTAAACACATTTAGAGAAAAACATCGCTCACTTTCACATCAGCGATAACGCTACCAAAACAGTTGACTCCGCTGAATGCGGCCATTGAGAATTGTGAGCGCTCTCTTTGTGAGTATAATTTTTGGCAGGAGATGGTTAACAGAACAATTGTCAATGCTACCTGCATAATTATACCATGTATTTAAATAACACTTAAAATTCGATGAAAACTACTTCTGAATGATTAGTAAATTATTTATTTCTTTATCAAAGGTCTCTTGAATTGATAAAAATTTTTCAATTAAATACAAATTAGCAAATCATTTGTTAATATGATAACAAATAATCAATGTTTCGCTTAATTGACTTAATTTTATCAAAATAACAAAACAATATATTTATAGAAAAAAAAAACGAATAAACGGACTTTGGACTTGGCGTCTTTTCACAATTGTAAAATGTAAATTTTTCATTTAAATTTAAATAAGTAATAATAATATTGATAGATAGAATAATATGGCTATTCACAGATTAAGCGTAAATTTAACAAGTCGTATTTATAGCATTTGTTATTGTTGAAACTGTAAGCATCCCTCCATGTGACTGTCGTATTCAATAGTTGAAGCACAGCCGCGAATAACGTTGTAAGCGACAAAATTGTAATTGTTCACTTTGATTCATTTTACAAGAACTTTTATTAATTTGTTTACCATTTTTTTTGTTGGGCATACGATAAAAATACCCCAAACTGCTCAACTGCTTACTCAGTTCTGTTTTTATATAATATAAAAGGTAATTTTAACAGGTATTCTCCAAAAAAACACTTTAAAAAAATGTCGCTTACAACGTTATTCGCGGCTGTGCTTCAATTTTACAACCCTGTGATGTATGTATTTATGCGGGTATAGACAGAGCACAAAAATACAAGGTAAAAAAACACGTCCAAGGGTTACTTTTATTTACACGTGTTTGCGTACTTGCGCTTGCATGCTAAACAATAACAACGCAAAATACGCTTACGTAAATTGTAGACCTGCGTATTCAAACTGTGAATAGCCTTATTATTGTATGTAAGATGATTTTTGATGTGGATCTAAAAAATTATTCTCTTTTCTGGTAAAAAAGTTTTTCATATCAAGCAAAATGATCTGGTTTTTAGAAAACTATTTACTTAAAGCAAATTGTTCCCTTTATGAAATGATTTTCTACTAGTATGCAAAATGTTCACGATCTTGGAAAGTTCTCTACTAATAGTCAATACATATAAGAAAATAATAGAGTAGAATCAAGAAAAAATGCGTAAATTACCAGCAGACTTTTATTCCTTTTTTTTTTTTTTGCACGAAATCTCACTCAAGACAGAAAAATTATTTGAATGTTATGAGTTTTATTGAGCACTTTGAATGCAGATAAATTATTAAAAATTAATTATAAACTAATATGGATTTTCAAGTACTATATTTATAACATAAAAAATATAATTAAATAACTTTACAACAATAAGAATTTTTAAACGTAGACTAGGTCATTCTTAATATCAACTTAACAAAAAAGTAAGTATATCGAAATAATCTATTTAGCTAGTCTCGCGTGTGTGTTCCTGTATCCAATCCAAGTACTGCGTCACTCGAGTATAGACGCCAGGATAACCGGGTTCACCGCATTTATTGCCAAACGAAACGATGCCCAATTGCAGCCAACGTGCATCATAACGCATCATAAGAGGACCACCAGAGTCACCCTGTTCAAAAGGCAGATTATTACACCTTTTTATTATATGTACCTTTTTTATCTATTTTTTTTTTTAAGAAACTTACCTGACACGCATCTACACCGCCATCCGAGTAGCCGGCACAAATAAAGTTCTCGTTGATGGGCTGAAAGTAGGAACGATCGCAGTCTTCATTACGCCAAATGGGCAATTCAGCTTGACGCTGAGTCGTGGATTCCTTGCCGCCATAGTAGGTGGTTCCCCAACCCACCACGCTGGCTCTGCGACCTGGCAAACGGTCTTTGGGCGGCATGCGTCCCAAGCGTGGTAAGCACACGGGTATTACATACTTAGATTTACGCACCGGCTTGTCCAGCACTAAGATGGCGATATCATTGTAGAAACCAATGCGGGAAAATCTAAAAAAGTAAGGATTTTTGGTTTAAAAATTTTAAACTCGAAGTTTTTCTAAGACTTTATTTTTCCATTCTAAAGTTTTTGGATTAAGTTTTAAGAAATGAAAAGTGTAGCAAATGTGTGTAATACAGTGTAATCTGATTTTAGAATTTCAAAAAGTTTTTTAACACTAGGGTGGACCCTAAAAATAAGTTTTTTATTTCATACTTTTTGTGTATTTTCCGATTCGATGATTTCGAATCTGATACTACGTTTACATTGGACCAAATGACTTATTTGAAATGTGTCATTCAAAAGTGTTTACTGTAGTAGTATCGTGTTAAAGTTCTAATCATAGCATCCCTGGTTCGATAACTCAACTTTTGACTTTAAAATTGAGTTATCGAACCAGGGCAAACCATGCTATGATTAGGGCGTTTACACAATACCACAACAATAAACACTTTTGAATGACTCATTTAAAATGACTCATTTGGTCCACTGTAAACGTAGTTTTAGGTTCGTAGTTTTAGATTCAAATCGAAAAATACACAAAAAGTATAAAATAGACAACTTATTTTTAGAGTCCACCCTAGTGTTATTCTAAACTTATGTAAATCCCATGTACCATGTATTTCAAACCCGTCGTCTTACCAATCAACCCAGTCCCAAAATTAAAAAATGTTCACAATCTCGACTGTTACGTTCCGCTTTATTTAAATAACCCTTTGTCGGCCTTTGAAGTCTAGTGGAGAGTGCGCTAGACTATAAACCCAGAGGTCCCTGGTTCGAATCCGGTCGCGGACATGGTTCTTTTCGCTTTCTTTGTTCTTTCCTAAATTTAAGTATTATGGAAAGACTAAAAATCCACAACTTAATTGTGGAAAATGTGGAATTAAAGGACAGAACTAACGGCTGGAAATGCTTGCCGAGGTTAAAAGCAATTCAAATTGTCTTTTACTGTTGTTTCGCCTAATCAATAATTCACGTATGGTTCCAATCAATTCCTCTAAATAATCTATCACCTTCCTTTCAGGTCAAAGACCAAACCTTGTTTGTATAAGGCGCATGCCTTGGTTCTTTGATCTTTAAAGAAAAAAAAAAAGAAAAATCCCTCTTTCTTACCTTTCATGCGCTCGTACCTCCTTTACCGCAAATGTTACCGGCGCCGAAGGCTCTTCATCAGTGGACAAGTCAATGTCTCCCAATCGTACCGTAAATTGTCGAGCCGCAAATCTAAAAAGATAAAAAAAAAAATTTTCATTTCTATTTACTTCCACTCGCCAAACGCCCTCAAAATCTTCCCCATCGGAAAACTTACGGTTTCTGCCTGGAATCTCTGGTGCAATGTGCCGCTGTGAGTATATATTTTGTACCAATCAATGAACCACCGCACCAAAACTCGGTACGTTTCGGGCCATGTAAAAATATGGCCGCCATCCAAGGCCACTGACCATTTGGCGCCTCCACACCGCCCACTATACGACCCGCCGAATACTCCTGCTGACCACAGTCTTCCGGATCGATTATGTTGTTATCCAGCTCATTGGAAATTGGGTCCAGCGGACTCTCCGTTGTGGTTGTTGTCGTTGTAGTTGAAGGTTTGATTTGTGGAATCAATACGAGATTCGGTGAGTTGGATGGACGTTTTGTGGAGGGACGTTTCGTTGTCGTTGTAGGCTTTGTTGTAAGCATTTGAGATGGTGTCTTTGTAGTGAGCTTAAGTGGTCGTTGTGTAGTCAAAATTGTTGAACTCTCCGGTATGGGACAACACACACCCGGCACAAAGAGACTCTTAAAGCACAACGATTCACGCAAGCTACTCAGATTGAGCAATAAAGCAGGGCAGCTGCTTAAGTCCTCGCAACGACCCGGACGTCCACTTGGTGTTTTACAGCGATTCTCGCTATCTTTTGCTGTGCTCTCATCGGATGCTAAAGCCAGCTGGTCAATTGGCCAGCTGGTTGTAGAGGCGACAAACATTTCAGACTTCGAGCTGTTCGTGGGTCTCAGAGTGGTCGGCTCCTTGCTCAAACTACTCGTTAGATTGGCATTCACGCCATTCTGTTTCTTCACCTTATTCTTTTTGTTCTTTTTTTTCTTCTTCTTCTTGGTCTCCTTGGTCTCAACAAACATGGGCGGTTTGATTAGTGGCTCGACTTGACCAATGCGTTTATCTGCCAACTGTATTTCAGGCTTGTCCCGAATATTGGTCATTATGTTATTTTCACTCATCGATAGAGGCACCAGAACTTTCGGTGTGGGTGAAAAATTTAAGTCCAATACGTCAGTTGCCGGTGTCGTTACGACGACCTCATTGCCAGACAGTGGTATTTCATCTGATTCAGATTTGGAATCATGTCCTAAGCGTGTCATATCCACTAACATATGCCCAACGGTATTCAAAGCACCCAGTGTTTCGGAGATGCGATGAAAAGCCGATTGCGAAAGCAATCTTGGCACATTTTCAACGCTGCCGCTGCCACTTTCACTTCCACTCTCATCGCTGTAATCATCGTAATATTCACTGGAACCATCATCGGCATCATCTTCGGCATCATCTTCGGCGTCATCAATGATGTCTGAATCCGATGCGGAAACTGAAGAGCTATCAGTACTACTTTCCAGTTGCAGCTGTAGTTGCCGCTGTTGCCTCAGTTTGGACAAAGCAGGATCGACACGTGCAATACGCCGCACAATTTCATCAACATTCTCCAGTTCTTCGGGTGAAAATGGAGACTCCAGATCGGACTGAAAGAGAGACGCTGCCTTAAAAATAGATATGAATCCAAACTCTGAAGCAAGGCCAAAAGGCTATAGCTAGTTGACTGTTCAGCCTAAAACTTACCTGGTTCGTTTGTCAGATGTCTTGGTGAATAGTCGTCGGTATTTTCAATCTTTGTAAGCGAATGCTGGGCGGCGGTTGAGAGAGGAACTAAAGCAAAGCCAATCAGAACTGTAAAGAAGAGGAATAAATCGTGAGAAAGCACAAAAAGAGGTAAGATCTTCAAAAATATTGAAGAGTATAAAGTAAGTATGAAGTAAGAGTATAAAGTGTGAGTATTGATAAAAAGTGTGCAATAAAAACAGGCCAAAGATCTAATTTAAGTCTTTCAATCATATATCGATTCCATGACTTCAAGTTTTGAAATCAGCAATAATTTTGAAGTCATGACTTTGAAATCAATTGCTAAAAATATCTGTTAAGGTCTTTTGATGATTGAAAGCATGCTCCTTGGAGACATTGATTGCATTCAATTGTATTTTATTTATTTATTATAGTATTTACAATAATTAATTATTATATATAAAAGAAAACAGGAGAGCTTGCTGGCGGGCTAGTTATCTCTAGCCTTTGAAACAGAGCTGTAACAAATTGCATTCATGCAATTAAAAAACTGGCATTCAATTATTTTTTGATTACATGGCTTCAAGTTATAAGCCAGCAATCATTTTGAAGTCATGACTTTGAAATCAATTGGTAAAAATGTCTGTTTAAAAGCCCTATTACGGTTCACAACACAACAGTAATTGCTGTCTTCAATGTGTAAATTTCTATTACGGTAGACAACAAAGCAACTGAATACATTCCACTGTTGTCTTTCAACAATGCTGTGTCTTCAATACACTTACTACGCAATACAGCAGTTGTGCTTTATTGTCTTGTTATCTGCCAAATTTTGAAGACAGCTAATTTGGTGTTGTGTTGAAGAAACGAAATAGATTAGAAATGAAAATATTATTTAAAATTGCGTTTTTCTTTATTAATTATGAAAATTTCACAGAAAATTGATAATATGTCTCCTTGTGAACAGAATTATATTGAATTTAGCAATTGAATTCGAAATTGTTTGTTTGTTTACCTTTTTATTTTGACAGTGACCAGTTCACAGTTGCATCGAAACGTACTAATTAGATTACGTTTTTATTTTAAGAGTAAGAAAATTTTTGCGATGCTACCTTTTTATTATTTTGGAATATTTATGATAGAAAGAAATGCTATTTTATTTTATTAGTTAAGAAATGCAGGGAGAGCGGTTTTAAACTAAAAACAAGATTATTTTAAATTTCCCATAATTCTTAAATTATAGTTATGCTATTGGCATCAGAGAACTGCACAAGCCTACTTGAAGTTTATTTCAAGTACTTGCTTGAAAAACAAGTTCAAGCTAGCTTGAGCTTGATAATATTGAATCAAGTATAGCTTGTAATTGAATATAAATAAGCCCACGACAGCTTGCAAGTATTCTAGCTTACAAGCGAACGGCACGAAATTTCAAGTAAAGGAAAGCTTGATGCCATCGGCAAAAAGCTTGAAAAGTTTGAAATTGAAGGCAAGTATCCAATTAATTAAAAGTATCCAAAAAATTCAATGAGCTTGTTTAGAGAGAGCTTATGTGTAATAGGACTTTAAAGGATACTATGAACTACGTGGTTGGAAGTTTTAGGGGTAAATGATTTCGAAAATGATGTCAAACTTTAAAATTTAAGATGGCGGATAGAGTTGCCACCTAGATTTTTTTTATTTTTGCGAATTCTTGTAATTTTTAAATTCTGACAACGGATTTGATTTCGAATATAATGTCACAGTTTTAAAATTTAAGATGGACGTTAGGGTTGGCACCTAAATTTTTACCACAGTATTGCCACCTAATAAAATGTATTTTTAAGAGTTTTAGGCATCATTTATCAGTGTTAAGGGATCGCTGATTTCGAATCTAACGTCAAAATGTTAATATGCAAGATGGTGGATAGGGTTACCACCTTAATTTTTTGTATATTTATGGATTCGGGGCTGGCAAAAAAAATGGTACACCAAAAATGGGTCTCTGAATCCGTTGTCAGAATTTCAAAATTATAAAATTGTGAAATAATAGGGTTGCCACCTAACAATATGTCTTTTCATATGTCCTTTACTTGAAACTTCGTGCCGTTCGCTTGTAAGCTAGCATACTTGCAAGTCGCAAGTTGTTGTGGGCTTATTTATATTCAAATACAAGCTATACTTGATTCAAAATTATCAAGCTCAAGCTAGCTTGAACTTGTATTTCAAGCAAGTACTTGAAATAGACTTCAAGTAGGCTTGTGCAGTTCTCTGGTTGCTACAATAAAAAGGGTCCGTGTTCCCGGCCAAAAGGAGGGGAAGCGGGATTTTTTTAACACCATTATAATCTTAGTAAAAAATGCTTCCTTGTACTTAAAAACATTTTAAAATCCAGCTAATTCATTATACTAGATTTAATCCTATTTAACGCCAGTTGAAATTAGCGGGTTTAGATATGGGCTCACAATATATCCTTTTCATATCGCAAAAAAATTCTTAACAAGATAGTACTTTTTGCTATTTAAAAAATACTTTTTAAAGAGTACGTTTTTACTTTCCTCCGAAGCAACCCTGGACCAGTCAAGCAACGAATTCTACATATGTATGTTCCACAATCAATCGTGACAAGAACGTATTGTTGTGAATCATAATAGCTCGAAACTGTTGTGTCTTCTTGACTGTTGTGTCTACTCGTAAGAAGACACAGCAGTTTATTGCTGTGAACCGTAATAAGCCTATAAGTCTTTTGATTCATTTACTATGAATAAAGTCGTGCTCCTTGGATACACTGATTGCATTCAATAGTATTTTATTTATTTGTTATAGTATTTACATTAATTAATTATTATAAGCAAAAGAAAACAAGAGTGCCAGCTGACAGGCTAGTTATCTCTAGCCTTTGAAACGGAATTGTAAAGTATTGCATTTATGCAATTTAAAAACTGGCACTGAATGTCAAAAAAATGATTTAAGTCATTAAATTATTTTTTGATTACATGACTTCAAGTTTGAAATCAGCAATCATTTATATGTAATGACTTTGGTAAAAATTTCTGTTGAAGTCTTTTGATTCATACAACACTATGATCAATAGTATTCATTTTTAAGTCAATGAAATCATAAAAAGTCAGTTGAAATAGTGTTTAACATCAATGAAATTATGGGTTATTTTACCCGCTTGAAGTCAATTGAAGTCTTTTGATTGCATTCAAAAATTGTTGAAGTTATTTTATATCCAAGCCAAATTTGCTTAATCAAGCAAAATTAGGCCTCGAATGTAAAAGTAGAAGCAGTACTTTTGTTTTTTTTTTTATTATTTCGATGTTTTGCTTTTTTCGCTTATTTTATTTTGTTCATTGATTTTTGTTCGGCAAAGCGTTTCAGAACTCTGCAACCATTTAAAAAAATTTTGCAAGTAAAATTACAAAAGTAGGTCAAAAAGACAGAAAAACTACAAGAAGCAGAACTCCAAAGCCAAGATAATCATCCCATCAGAAGGCTTTTAAAAAAACGCTAAAAAAGCCTAACCGACCTCTAATTCTGAATGTTACGCATTCGAAGTAAGCTAATCTAATGACAACTAAAATTAAAATTACATACAACACATGCATGCAGCACATTCAAATATGCATATGTAGCACATATCATGCAATACATATGTGGCACATTCATACACGAGAAAACCTATAAAATAAGAAATCCTAACAAAAAATCAGTAAAAACCTAATGAAAACCTAACAAAACAAATAAAACCTAATAAATGAACAATACATTTAGTAAAAAATCCTAAAACAGTGTTGGGCAGCTTTGCACACTTGAGATTGTGTTTGTGCAGTAAAATACCCAGTGGGCATTTTAGCTAGCGATACGCAAAAGAATGCATGCTAGTAGTGCTCTTATTGGCGTCAATATACCTTCCATGATCGCTGCATTTATGAGTGCTTCTGTAAGGCCTACCTTTTGAAGGTTTGGAGTCTTTTCCTGTTATTTTATATAAAAAAATTTTTTTAAAAAATTTTTAAAAAAATATAAATGATCAGATCAATTAAAAAAAAATCAAATCTTATAGAAAAAAACAAAAAAAAAATTATTTTTTTTTGTCCGAGTTTTGACGCGAACCCAGGTCTCCGAAATCTAACACATTGCATATCACATTATATGAAAACTTTTATATGGAAAAATTCTAAGTCTTTTCTATTGTTTTTGTATGAAGAAATTTACAAAAAAAATTCCAAAAATTTTTTTAAATGGACAGAAAAATTTGTAAAAAAATGTAGATTTTTAAAAAAATACAAAAAAAAATTTTTTTTTTTTGGGCCGAGTTGGGTTGCGAACCTGCGCTCGTGAAAACTTACTTTCATTTGAAAACATGCAAAATAAGCTGACGTTTGTTAACAACTGAGGTGGATGAGTGGGTAAGATGCCAGACCGCAAGCTGAGAGGACGCTGGTTCAAATCTGGAATTTGTCAAAAGTTTTTTTTATTTCAAGTTGATATTTATATTGCTTTTATTTCTAATGTACATTCTAAAGAAGGGCTTCTAGCAGGCTTCTTTAGAGTCGCGAGAGCGGAAGGCCTAGAAAATTTTCTCGTTTCACATAAAAAAGCTTATGGGCTTGGAAACGAGCACGGAAGGGCTAAGAAATCCATATGATGGCCTGCTAGAAGCGCTTCAAAGACCTGCTTTTGCCCACTGGGTACGTATTCATCTCACCTACAGACCGATCAAAGCTTCAGTGTTCAAGCGAATGTCAAGCAGATAAGATCTGCGCTTGCGTGTTCCTTGAATATATTATATTATATCTGTGTCGATAAGCAATAATAGCTTAAGTCGATTTAAGACAGAACTGATTTATTGATATAGTTGTGTTCCACGTATATATCATTATGAAAACGCAAAATCTAGAACTTTTAGCATGATCTTAGCTAAAGATATGACGCAAAAATACAAAACCCTTTCATATAACTTATATGGCGATTGAAAACGTTGAAGCAAGATTTCTGGAAACTTTGAAATAAGACTTAAGCTGTTATTGCTCATCGACACAGATATAACGTTATATTACACTGTATAAAATGTAATGTATGAAAAATTTCTTATTTTAAGAAAATAACTGCAAGGCGTGGTATCAAAGAGGTAAAATTAAAAAATTATGCATAACAAGGCATTACGATAATTTGCATGGCCAATATAAGGTAATGTGGGGGTATGCGATGGAGAAATTAATTATTTATTTAAAAGCGGCATGTCCACAAATCAAATCATATAGTGATCAGTTCCAAATACGTATAATGGGAGTATCTTAGAGCCCGAACAGAACCAAAAGTCGTAACGACTTGTAATGTCGAACACACAACAGAACACATGCAAGTTAACGAAGCCGTCCAAAATGAAATCGCTGAGCAAGAGTCGTAGCGACTTATCGCTAGAGTAAAATTGAATAAAATTTATTCTATTTTTTCTCTAACGACCGGCGATTTCCTCTCTGAGTACAATTAGTGGTGCCATATTTTGCAAACAATTGGGTATGTTCAAAGTCAATTTCATAGTTTTTGCTATGTTCTCCCGTTTCTTTTTTGTTTCTGTTTCACTTACACAACAACGAAAACATGGCTGCTAACAAAACTATGCTATATAAAAGCAACCCTGCATCGTCAGTCGCAATCGCTTTCATTCTGGACGGGTTCTGTGTGTCTGGCGACCAGAGAGGATCGCCGGTAGCAACGAATTTTGATTCTGTTCGGGCTCTTACGCTGTCAGTTTAACCTTGGCAAAACACAAGAAGCAACATAAGCACAATAAAAAATATATTTGTTTTTTACTGCTAGCAGTCCTTGTTACATTTCCGTCTGCTTATCTTAAATCTTAAAACGTATTCTGAACGTAAGATAAACGTAAACATTTCGTAAATACGTATTTTTAAAGTATGATGTAGTACGTAAAATATTCGTAAATACGTTAGCAAAACGAACATAGTACGCAAAACTAACGTATGGTGTACATCATAAAAAGGAGCAGCGCACTTAATAAATTTGTAAATGCATATGCTAAACGAACAGCGTACGTAAAAAAGTCCCTAAATACGATTTTGTAAATACGTATTCTGAACGAATGGTGTACGTACGAGCAATGTATGGAATATGTTACCGAAAAAATATTCTAAACAAACAAGATCATACAGACAACGAATAGCGTTCGTAGCTGTGTTTGTACAATTTTTAGCTATACGTACATCGGGCATAAAATAAACGTATGTGTATACGTTAAACCAACGTTTTCTTACATGGGACCAATTTCAACGAACGCGTTTGTTGCCTAAACGAACTTATTCGCTGTCATTACGTCCTTTTTTGGTTCAGTGTAGGTACACATATTAAGTTTATCCCAACTTAAAATGTTACGTACTTAGTTTTTGCAACGACCTCTCTGAAATTTTTCAACTAACGGTAATTTTGTTATTTTAAGACTTTATAGTATCGGAAATTTATGTGTATTTAATTTTAAAAATTTTTTGTTATTTTGACATCAAAAACATTCACATATCTTCAAAATTGGAGAAATTTTCAGTACAACGACTTTTTCATCAAACATCGTTACCTAAGAATGAGAAAAAAACGACATGAAAATCAAAGTTTGGTCTTTCGATGCAAATATCTCCGCTGTCCATTAATATATTTCATTCAAATTTTTTTGTTCAAAACTTCAATAAAATCACTTCACAAAAATAGGTTGAACTGTACCGTTAAGTCAGTGTATATATGTCTTATGATTATGTCAAAAAAGGTCCAAAATATTGACTTTTTACTCAAAAAATGACTCAAAAATTGTTGTTGTAAAAATAATATCAATTAAAAATTGCACATATGGTTACCTTTCATATGGCAAAGCATTTACTTGCAAAAATTCTTCCAGCTAAGCGCAAAACTGTTTTTGTCATCAAAACAACAATATTTTTCGCGAAATTTATTTTTTCCAAAATGTTGTTTTTACAAAAAAAAATCAAGTCTCAAAAATAATTTATGTGAAAAAATGACCCCAATATCTCTTTCCAATCAAAAGTTATGGCTAAAAATCTATTTTTTCATACCATACTTTTAATAAAACTGAGTTTTGTTTTAAAATTCTCTATATAATTTGAGCGTCCTCATTTATCTCTAAGAATGAAGTTGTTTGTCAAGAGTAATTATAAACATTTTGGTTTACATAAAATCTTCCTTATAGTAATCTACTACCTACTTTTTGCCTCCTTACCCCCCTCCTGTTAAATTTGTTTTGTTGTGATTTGTCAGTTTTCTCGCTATTGTTTCACTGTTGTCACTCAGTTCTTTATCAATGGTACTTTAAATGTTCTATATATCATCGAAAAGATGACTGTGAATAAGAATGCTGTAAAAGTTAATTTTTTCATGTTTAATGTGTTATTTGAACAATATTGTTGAAAGTCAAATTTCCACGCCAATTTAATCTACCGACATATAAAAGACTGCGAATTTTTGACATTTTAACTCTCCAATCATGGTTGTAAGCTTGGCTGCATTGAACAAATTTTTCGGTTCAATTGCGTACTAACCGAAAGTATGCTGAAAAGTATGCTGGAAAATATTATAAATTAGAAGTAAGTACTGCATTAGAAGAGTCGGTAACTGTTACTCAATTTAGTTCTTTTCGCACACAGCGTAAGCTTGCAGCAAATAACATAATGGCACTTCTTGCACTGTTCTTGCAGATTTTTCAGCTGGATTTATGTCGATCAACTGTTAACGTCGATAATATTGTTACAGGTTGCTGTATATACTATAATAAAAATTAAAAAGCGACTGCTTTCTTAACTTTCACCTTTTTGCTAATTTACATTAAAAAGCGACTGTACAATTTTTCGTATAAAATAGGAATTCAGAAGTTTTAAGAAATTGCATCAACTATCAGACTTAATTTATATTAATTTTTTAGACAATAGACAATTCAATTGTTATTTTCCAACTGGAAAAACTACTAAAAAAATTTTAGGAAGATTTTTATTAATTTGATTTTCATTAGCGAAGTGCAAGTAACATGCTTACCAGTAACCAGTAAATTCAGTTTAGAACTAAAAAACAATTTTTGAATGTGAAAAAACAGTGATAAAATTATTTTTTCGTTAAAAAAGCTTGGTAAATTTTTTAACTAATACTTTTGTTAAAAGTGGTCTCAAACTTAAATTCAACACGTTTTTACAAAATTCCAAAATTTACAAAAACATTTAATCGAAAAGTGTATATTAAAATATTTATATAAATGACTCTCGAGTAACACCGAGTATATCAGCTAGAATATTTATAAAAGGATATTGCTTCACAAAATCCACCGCAACAGACAAAGATTGCCACAAAAAGCCAACACAATAGCCCACTTAACGTGTACGTTTTGGACGCTCCCAACGGAAGTCACAAAACAATCGGTATTGCCTAACAAACCCCACCGAAATGGCCAAAAATCGCATTAAACGATCCGCAACCCATCGTAACCTGCCCGAAAGGCTCCAACTTTTTACCAGCAGATCAACCCATCTAGTCAATATGGCGTTCACGCGATATGTAGCCAAAATTCAATTATGACAGTGTTTGACACCGAAAAACCACATAACCTTATTCAAGATCGAATTTCGAGAAAGATCACCCTTAGCTGACGAATCAATAAAAACGACCTCATAAGCTATGCAATCTGACGGCTATTAAATTGCCATCAACTATCTACCGCTACTAACCAAATTGTTATGTGTAATAATTTTCAAAGTAAATTAAATAAATTTTGAATTTTTAAAGTTCGCTTACTTTTCTTCATTTATAAAAAGATAATAAAAGTAGCTTAGCATAAAGTATGTACACTGCACGTAGCTACAGTTCTGTGGGTACAAACTATACACCTTGCGGTGAATAGTGCAATAAGGGGTCGTCTATAAACTACGTTACTGATTTTACGGTTTTTTACCCCCCTCCCCCTGCGTTACTTTTCGTAGTGCTTTTCAAAACCCCTCCCCCCCATAAAGTAACGTGACATATGACATATTAATTCATTCAAATGATTATATATTTTGACTAGCTCTGACAATTTTCACTAGTACTAGTGACTAGTATGACTAGATACATTAAAGGAACAATTGGAAAAAATCAATAATTAATATCATCTTTAAAAGCTATTCCATCTGCGATCCAAGATTCGATGCTCCCAATCACTGGGATAGAAGAAGCTGGTAGCTTTGTTGAGGATTCTTCAAAATAGAATTTTTCCTCGGATTCTATGTCGACCCATTCAGGTGAATCCTCATTTCTAACGCAAAGAAATTCACCTGGTCTTTGACAGAGTACCCTTAAAGGCTGCACCCGGGCTGCATCAAATTCTGTATTTTTGTGTAAATGCTTTCTGAAAATTGATTTATTTAAATAGTATTTTTTATTCCGATTTATTGTAAACGATATAATACAAACTTATGGCAATTCATAGAAGTTTTAAAAACGAAATACAAGCCGCAGGTAGGACACGACCTTGAACCGATTTCTTCTTTCTGAGAAGGAGTACATTAGACCGTATCACCTTGTATGGAAGAAAAATAAACCTATTTTGACACCGACTCAATCGCAAGACATTTAAGAGACATTTTCAAAAAACATTTTTTTTTTTTTTTTAAGTGGTCCCTATGGTGCTATTTTGATTTTTTCGTTATATCTTTGGTGTTTTTCATCCGATCCGGAAAAAAATTTGTGTGTGCTTGTTGATGTAATGCAAATAAATTTGTATTTTTTTTTCCTCAAATGTTTTTTTTTAGACTTATTGCACAATCTATCTCAGTTCCTACTATGTCATCATGTTCCAAAAATACCAAAAAACGAAAGCTTACAAAAAATCATTATAACCATGGGAACAAATGAAATCGAAAAAATGCATTTTAGAAGCACTTCCGACTGATTATATGCAAAGAATAACACTTTAATATCATAAAAAAATGTTTTTTAATCTTCCAAATCTTTTCGAGATTCAAGGTAGCTGTAGCGCTCGCAACTATCAAGCTTCGCGAAAATGTGCCCCAAACGATTTTCGTCAGTGACTGCTGTAGCTGACTGGTGCACAATTTGAACGAAACGCTCCGTGTTTTGCAAGTGGCAAAGATAATCTGTTGAAAATATAACATGAAATATACGATTTAGATTTTAAAGTTAAATACGCATAGATTAATTTATTATACAAGTATGAAAGTGTATTGCAGTGCGTACCTGGAATTTTAATCAATTGATCAGAATATTGCATATCAGACAGTTGGTCTTGGGTGTGAAATTGAAGGCATGGTGGCTCAGTGATCTCAAATTGTGTCCAATCAATCATTTCGGTGTAAATGTTGCTGCTGTAGTTGATGTAGGGTTGGTGCTTGGGCCCACGAAATTGCCGAATTCGACCTGGCGCGTTTAAACGTGCTTGCAAAATTTTGCTGTATCCATCTGCACGCACCGTTGCATCCGGATCAGTTATCATAGAAAGTAATATATGTATTTTCATGGTGAAAATAATAGGCATTGCTTTCGATGGTTGGTTTGATGGCTAACTGAACGTAGTTCGGCAAATCACGTATCCATGAAATGTACTTAAAGACATTGCGGCTGCCATGAATGGCAAGTGGCTGGCTTTTGACTAAAAACCAGAATGGCGCATACACTCTGACCACGAACATAGCAAGATCTCTTAATTTCTGGGACGGCTGCGCTTGCGTTACGTACCAGCGCAAGATGCGAGATGCTGTTGTTAGCCATCGCGCTGTACTGGTAGCACCGGGCTGTTCGCTGGCTAAATTCTTACCACAGTGGCCACTATCAACCGCAAGAACCATGCGGTATAAGTAACTTTGATCGCTTCGTATTAGCCACGTATCAATGTTTGAAGGCATTTCACCCATTGATATTGGCTCGAAATTCGGTAGCGGCTAAGAAAAAACATAAACAAAGCATAAATAAAAATTATACAAACAGAATGTTATTGAAATTCAATTTCCAACATACAGGAAAATCCATGCAGCAATTTATTCCAACACCGATATCTCCTGGCCACAGCCCAGGACCCTTCTGTTTTCCAAGCCATGTTCTAAGCAGAGCAGTAAATGGCAGCTCGTTGAAATGGAACAGACAGATGAACCATTGCAATGGTCTGCGCAAATACGATTCCAAATACGTTATGGCACCCCCTTTGTAGCCAGTGTTTGTGACTGTGCCATCACAACTGATCGCTACTAAATTGTCTAAATTGTAATTGTTTTTCTGCAAAAAATCCACAATTGCAGTTTGGATACCTCTTGCGGAACCTTCCGAAGGTGTAGCGTATCCGATAAATTTTTAATTTGGTTCTTTCAAAATTGTGATGTGCTCTTCAATTTCTATGACATTGCACGTCTTTAGAGTTCGCTCTTTTTTTCCTTCGAATGAGATGCACGTTAGTAACTCATAACATTGTGCGGCTGTTTTCGCTTCCTTTCGGAACTTTTGCCTTTCACGGAAAACTTTATTTTTATCTATAACGATGTCTTCAAGTATCTTCAGCATTTGTTCTCGTACGTCAGCGGATACCGACTCCTTTGTGGCAATAGCATCTTGTAAATCCTTGATAAGCATCGAGGCGTGCAAAGCACCATGGCGGATTGATGTATCGCTCCGATCTAGTGCAGAAGAAAAATAACTCAAGCGGATGTCGGATACTTTCAATTGAACGGCTACCATCGGTGTATCTGCGTCCTCCAACAGACTACTTTCAAATTCGTAGTCCTCTTCACTGTCGGGTGTCGGAGCATACTCAGTTGCACTGCATGCAGCTGTAGCACCTATGTCTGTAGTGAATACACTCGCGGAGACATCATCATCACCCGCATCCGGCAATAAACGCAAACGAGCACCACATTGGTCAATAAAAAAACCTTTCACATTTTCTGGTATTTTGTGTTCATCGGCACACACGCACGGAAAATCATTTTCAATGGAGCACTTACATCGCGAAATACGGAAAAGGGTATCCCAATCGTTCGCATGGAACATCCGAGGGTTCTTTGTTTGAAAAGACGATTTCATAAGCAAGTCTGTAATCATTTTACGATTATATGTTCTGGACACTATTGGAATTTTTGCGTAACGCCACAATTTGGACACTTCTTCGAACACTTTTTCGGTGAATGCACTGCGTTTGATTTTTGAATCTTGCTGTAAAAACAACGCGTATTTCACAACATTTCTTTTTGTTGGCAACTTTGTTTTGTCAAGGTCGTGCATTTGGAAATTCATTTTGCTAAAACGTGATTTTTTTTTTTGTTCACAATGTACGCGAATGAAAATTTGATATAAATTATTATCATAAGAAATAATAATATTGACAGTTTGAGCAAAGGCTAAAAAGATCTTTGAACTGGGAATTTCGAACAAAATAAAAAAAAACGTGCCAAAAGAAGTCTTTGAACAGCGGCGATTTGTGCTTTTGCACACTAAGTACACGCACAGAAATAAAACGTTTGGTGGCCTTTTACAGCATAAGAATTAAGTTTGCAGCGTTTGACAAAGTGTTTTGGAAACTTAAAATTGTTTGCGGTAAATTTTATTTGTTCTTGGTAAAGCTAAATTTAATTGCATTACTGTCTGACCAGAATCATGTCGTTGTCGTGTCGGCAGGCAGAGCGCTGGCAGAGACAATGCAAACCTTATGGGAGCAAATTGCTGCAGAATACGACAACGAAAACGCCAAGATAGAAATGTTTCTATTTCTATTTTGACTTTGTCGTTTATTTGATAGCTCTCTCAGCTTCTCTCTAAAAATGTTGCCATATTTTAACAAAATTTGAAGAATCTGTCAACCAATGTAGCGAGTAAACAGTGTTCCTACTTGCTCTTATAATGATAGGAGTAGCCTTCAGTTGAAAATGCAGTAAATTTATATGAAGAGTATTGCAAAAAGTAGTGTTATAAATGGAAGTGGAGTAATTATTAGTTCAATCGGAGTACGATGAGAACACTGAAGCAAGTTCAAGAAAATCAACAATGGCAGATTGAATAAAAGCAAAACGACAAAGCCAACGCTACAATTCTGGGCCAACTCTTAGCGATTCTCTCTCACCGACACGACAACGACATGATTCTGGTCAGACAGTTACACAAACATAAGCTTTTTCGTGCTCGATAAATGAGTTTTTTCGTTTGCTTATAATGAAATTAATTTTGTATATCTCTCAAAATAACGAGTGTCCGCTCAAAAATACGAATGCTCGATCAAAATGCCGACAACGATGTCTTCCACAAATCCTATTATTTGAAATAATACTTAAGCAACAAAATTCGTATAGCCTGTTTGGCTCAGAGGTAAAGCAACTGCTTGGCAGCCATAAGCTCCCGTGTTCGAACCCCGCTCTGGCCACGGTATGTTTTTAAAAATTTCTTTATTTTTTCATTAAACGTTTTCGTTACATATTTCATTGCACATTTCTATTTATAGGTTGCCCGTAAGTACATGCCGCAAACAAAGTTCAGTTGACTAATTTTTCGTTTCATTTATTGATATTAAAGTGTTATTCTTTGCATATAATTGGTCGGAAGTGCTTCTAAAATGCATTTTTTCGATTTCATTTGTTCCCATGGTTATAATGATTTTTTGTAAGCTTTCGTCACAGATAATATAATAGAAAGATGTGCCACCGCCATACAAGCAAGTGGCACAGTAAAATTTGAAGGTGGATTTATCATAAATCCACACAAAAGCTTTATGAGAGTCAGCGAGCGAACGATTTAAAGCTTTTGAGAGAGAGAGAATAAGTAAGCGACAATGTGAGCAACTGTGAGCATAATATTGAAAATCAATATAAATGATATGTAAAGATTTGATGCACGAAGCATTTGAATAAACGATTTAGCTGCCAACAAAATGTAGCAGAATTTTATTAGGTTTTACTTAAAAAATGTAGGCAATTTTTTTACTAAACTACCCTACGAGCATTATATAATTTAAAGTGATTATATTTTTTTGCATTATCTCTTAGTTTTTTGTTATATAATTTCAAGAATATAATATCATAAAGATGTCATAATCTAGGTATATTTTGTGTGTTGACTTGGTTTTTTTTGCCATTTTGCCACATGATATTTTTAGTGTTATATTATTGTAAGGGCGATTGCTTAGCCGCGAATAATGTTGTAAGCAATATTTTTAAGTTATTGTTTTTGTGAAAAAATATTTTATTTAACTACTTTTATATATTTTTATTATATTATTGCAAATACATGCTTAACTATATGAAAAGTACTCAGAAATGCAATTTTCAATTGTTCTTATTTATACAACACAAACATTTTTTTAATAATTTTTTTAGTAAAAATTCAATATTTTGGACCGGTTTGGAAAAAAAAATAAGGATATATTCACTGACCTAACGCTACATTTGATACTATTTTTGTAAAGTGCTTTTATTAAAACTTTGATTAAAAAAATTTGATGATAAAAATAGCGATGATAAAAAACGATGTTTTATGTTGTACCAAAAATTTCTGTAATTCTAAAGATATGTGAATGTTTTTGGTATTAAAATTACTGAAATTTTTTAAATTTAATTTGCAAAAAAATTTTTTCAAGAAAGATTTTCAATATCAAAATTACGTAAGTGAAAATGGATGGAATGAGCGTGATCAAAACTAAGTATGTAACAATCTAATTAAGGATGCACACAGTATGTGTACTCAAATTGAGCGAAGTCCGTTAAGCCATTTAGATTTGTATAAATGTCAATTAAATAAACAAACCAGAAAATAAGTTTTATTAATATAGACTTTGTGTTAAATTGTATGAGTATTATAGAACGAATGCAATTCGAAAAGAATTGAAGAATTTTCGATTTTTTTAAGTTTTGAAAAATATGTCCCCAGTTATGATCCTATAACTTCAAAAGTATTTTTTCATATTAAAAAATTTATACATGTTTTCAAATGAGACGTTTATATCTTTCATTTAAGCTGTCATTTGTATTGATCTAATGATTTTTGTATAAATTTTCCAAATACTACATTTGTGAAAGAGTTTAAAAAATATGGTTAATACTCAAAATTACCTCCTATACAGGCCAAATATACGATATCTGATAGCTTTATAATTATATTTGGCAAAGCCTCAGAATTCGGTATTCGACCACAATTTAAACGTTTCACTGATAAAATTTTGTGGGCGTTAGGCAAGAGGGCGTGACCCCTCCCACACAACTGAAATTTTTGATATTGAACAGCTTTGGAGTTATAGGTGGCCGCACATCCTCGGAATTCGGTACTCGACCACAATTTACTCGTGTCGTTTCACTGCTAGCATGTTATGGGCGTTTGGCAACGGGGGCGTGGTAGCAAAACACAGTGTCTCAGTTAGTTATTTATAGAAGCGCGAAGATTTCGTTGTTTTGTTTTGATTGCGTTATTTCTGTTATTTTACTCATTTCAAGGAGTTTACAGTATTGCAAATCCTATTATAACGTAAAATTGCGGTTTAGGGATTTTTAAATTTAGCTAAAAACGCTAAGAACATTGTTTGTAAACAAAATCTTAAGGTTCATATATGATAATTGGGTTTTTAAAGTCTGAAGAATTTGTTAAGTACGAACTCACCACGTCCACTTTGATGGAGGTAATTTTGAGTATTTTTACTAAAACCGAAATACGTAAATATCCAACCTGCTACAATAATACTTTTTGCCTTAATATTTTCGTTGAAATATTTTTTTAACAACAAAGTAAAAATAAATCCAAAATATATATCGAAGTCATATTTTTGCACACTTTAATATGGGAGAAATGTTAAATAAACGCTTATTTTAAACTCTTTCACAAATGAAGTATTCAGAAAATGTCGACAAAAATCGTACAAATAATCGTATAAATAATGTTACCAACTATACTTACTTTGTAAGTATCATACTTATTTTCAGCTTCATATACTTACAAAAATTCCATGCTTATAAGTATACTTACTTTTAAGATTTATACTTATTCATGCTTACTTTTCAGCTCTGATCGAACTTTTGCTTGCAAAAGCATAAAAAGTTTGGAAATTGGAGTCAACAGCGTTGAAAATACAGACACTGGAGTCAATTTTATTTGTAAAAAATAATTTTGAATACAGCTGTATCGAATTTAACAAATTTTTGAAGACAAGACTTGACATATTAAACAACATTTCCAGCCAAAACAAATACGATTCCAAGCAAAAAGGAAACAAACCAGTTAATGTAGCACGTCAGTTCAGTGACAGTGAGGGCAAATAATGATAACTTTGCTTTGATCTCTGTATACATTTTAGGCTGGGTCGATTTGTATTTAGGTAAATAAATTTATGTTGCCTGGGCGATAGGGGACATAGGGGTGCAATTTACCCTATCTTGTGAATTTTTTCTTTCCAAAAATGTTTGTATATAAACATTTAGAAAAGCTAAAACAATACTGATGCCAGAAATGAAATCCTCGTACCCGATTCAACCTAAAACCGGTCTCACATTTACACGCTTTTAAACAAAAATTGATCGTCAAAAAATACTAAAGAAAAAAATTCACAAAATTCAAGGTTTTTGACCATCACGGCTGATGGTATTAATTAATAGTATTAATTTGTTATTCACTACAATATAACACTACAACTTTGTATTATACGCTTTTATTCACTACAACAGAATAAAAGTTATTAAATAAAAAATACAATGAATAAAACATTTTGTTATTCACTACTATTTTATGAATAAAGTGTTCGCTATTAATTTTTTATTCATTATTATTTTTTATTCATTATTAATTTTTTATTCATTATAAATTTCGTATTCATTTCTAAGTTTTCATTAACTTTTGAATAATAACTAAAATGAAAAAAATCTTGTTATTCACATTTGAATAATGAACCAAATTAATAATAAATAAAATATTAATAATGACTATTAAATTGATAATGAATAACACATGAATAGGCAATGAATCAAGAAATAATAATGCACAAAAAATTAGTTATTGAAAAATTTGAAATTATTTTTTAATTGCATTCGTTGTAAATGGCATTCATATAAATAAAAAAATAATTAATTATTCTGAATAACGAAAAAAATAATTGAAATTAATTACTAATCAATTTCTTAATTATCAATGTGAATTAAAAATTTTATTTATAAAAAATTTTGAATTCATTGGATGGATTTGTATGTCGTTATTCAGTTTTCCTTAAGATTCTGAAAGTATATGCAGATTTTACTGCTCTGGCTGATTCAATCAAAAATAGTCAATATTAATAGCAAGCAGTGAATACGAAAATCTGCTTCGCACAAAATAAGGAAATCATCATGAAAATAATGCAAACAAACAAAAACATTTGTTGCTGTCAAGCAGAGATCACAATTGCTTGGTTCCAACAACAACAATGGAAAAAACAATTACAACATAAAATTTCTCGACTCTCGCTAGCTATGAGAAACCATGCAGTGGTGATCTATGCTGTGAAGCATTGTGGAGTGACGAGAGAAAGAGCATTGCAGATAGAATGTGCATGCAAACGTTGGAAACTTTTCTCTCAAGAAAGGTTTTTCATCGCGCTCACAAAAGCTTACGTATTGATCTGAAAAATATTTGTTACTTTTTAATGTTCTACGTGGCACATCTTTATACTATATAATCTTTGCTTTCGTTTTTTGGTATTTTTGGAACATGATGACATAGTAGGAACTGAGATAGATTGTGCAATAAGTCTAAAAAAAACATTTAAGGAATAAAAAAAATACAAATTTATTTGCATTACATCAACAAGCACACACATAATTTTTTTTCCGGATCGGATGAAAAACACCAAAGATATAACGAAAAAATCAAAATAGCACCATAGGGACCACTTAAAAAAAAAAAAATTTTTTTTTTTTGAAAATGTCTTTTGAATGTCTAGCGATTAAGTCGGTGTCAAAAAGAGGTTAGTTTTGATGATACGCTCTACAGTACATGTTATACGGTATCTCCTTTGATCAAGAACATTCAGGCCTTAACGTCAAAGCCTGCCGCAAAAGCAAAGACCCAAATTTTTCAGACGTGTGCTGAGATGGTGAAGGAATACCAAAAGGTTCCTGTGTCGACGGAAGAAGTGGTGGAAGAAATCGTTGAAACAAAAGTTAACCATCAATTTAGACGATCAAACATAAACATGTAAGGTTAAAAATTTTTGAAATGATTGTGTTATTAATTAGAGGTTTTTCGTCGATTTTTTTAATTTTTGGTAACGTTGCAATATCTAAACACCTCACCCCCCTAACGTTACTTATCGTAGTGCATTTCAAAACCCCTCCCCCTAAATTGGTAACATAGTTTATGGACGACCCCTAATGTCTACCACAAGTTTCTTCAAATTTAACCTCACACGTTTGGCTGACTCCATATATATTTTAGTACAATAATTTTTAGTACAACGACTTTTTCATAAAACATGCCTACCTAAGAATGAGAAAAAAATTATATAAAAATCAAAGTTTTAACTTTCGATGCAAATAACTCCGCTGTTTTTAAATAAATTTCGTTATTTTTTTTTTTTTTTGTTAAAAAGTTCAATATATTTTTTTAATATAAATTTTTGTTTAGATGTTACAATGTCCATATCTCAAGAACCCATTGAGTCCATATTTTTTATATTGTTGAAAAGGTAATTTTGCCAGCTTTAAGATTAAATAAATATTTAAATTATTTTGCATTTTTAAAATGTGTTTTTCGTACCCCCTTCGACTTCAATTTTCTTTAATCCAAACTTTTTTTGGATTAAAGTACGTTCAATTACCTTTATAACGGTACCTCAAACTTAAAATTTAACACTTTTTTCATTATTCCAGAATTTAAAAAGCATTTAATAGAGAAGTGTATTTGAAAATGTTTATATAAATTGCTCTCGAGAAACACCGAGTATATCAGCTAGTTTCATAATAAAATAAGACCTAAGAAAAAAAATTAAATATCACTCAAAATTTGTGAAATAGTGCCAACAAATTGAGTGTCTAAGAAAGCCATTTGTGCTTATTTTACCCAACAATATAACCAGGACAAGGACCACTTTTCTGATAAACATATGCTAAAAATTGAAAAGAAATTTAAATAAGAAATAAATTCCATTTAAACTAATTTAGCGACACTTACTTTCGCCAGAACGACAAATGTGGTTGATGAATTCGCTGTAATTGCTGAAAGTGCGCATTACACCATTGTAAGTAGCACAAACATATTTTAAGTCTAAAGTCATGAGGCTACTGCACAGTTTTTGACATTCTTCTTTGGATACAGTTTCCAAAACTGCAAAAAAAAGAGTTTAGTTTTTTATTAAAAAGCACTAGAAATTTGTGCAGAATATTTTTTTTATGTCTACAACAGAAAATTTCATATACCTACCTCCACTATTGTTTTTCAGGCGTTCACAATCTGCCATTATTTTGTGACATTCATTGCGGAAAACATTACATTTGCCATTACCAGTTGCCCATACCACTTTCTCTTCATCACTGCATTTAAAATTGGTAACACACTGTTGCTTTCCATTGGTCGTATTCAGTTGTGCAAAGGTAATGCAAAGAAGTGCAAAAATTCGAACTGCTTTATTGTGAAACATTTTAAATGCTTTACTGAATGTGCTCTTTTGAGATAAAACTGATACAGATGTTATTTCGTAACTAGTATACGTTTATATAGTTTAGTATTTCCATTGATTCAACGCTTGAATGCATGTATAAAATGCATTAAATTTTAAATTTTGCACTTACATAGCAGATAATATTAGAATTTTATATTCAAAATTAATACTAAATTAAGAATAAAAAATTTTTCGTTTTCATATTAATTTGATAATAAATATCAAAAGGCCTTTTCTCATTTTAAAAACTATGCAGAACTTACAAAAATACCTTAAGGTGTGTTAAAATCTGTACAGAAATTGTGTTTAAATTTTTCTTGTTTTTTAATCCATATAACTTATTTTCAAGTTATACATATCTATATTTTCCTTTTACGCAAATTTATTAATAAAAACACTTTACGAAAAATTTGCACTTGTATTAATGGTTTTGATTTGTAAAAATATTTTGGGTGTACAGGTTCTAGTTAGTAAATCAATAAATTATATATGTCCTTGGAAATTTATATAAATGATAAAAAATCTTGTTGCGTACCAACTTTTGTAAAATCAATCAATTTGATTCACTGATTTTCATTTTTAAAATTTTATAATACGACACATTGAAACCGTCATGATGCAAGGTAGACATGGGTAACGCTGCGCTGCGTTGCGCTATTGAGTTGAAGCACTTTAATGCGTTACTTCGCTGATTCATTTGTTTTAAAAATAGTAACGCAATAGCGCAGTAGTATAAATGGCACGCTTAAAGAAAAATTAGAAAATATTAATACAGCGAGCAAAAATTGCACAAGTTGTTCGGCGTATCAAACATTGCGATAGAATGTTCCAGGCAAATATTGTTTGCTTATTTAAATATGGGAAAGCAGTTGCGGGGAAGATGTTATTAAACATGAGTGTTTGATTATTATGTTTTTTCCATTCTTGCTTAATGTTAAGCAGCGCTTTTGTTTGTTTTTGCGTTGAAGTTAAAATATTGCGTTATTAGTTAAAAAAATAACACAGTAACGCATTTGCTTCATGCTCATTTTTTTGTTTCCTTAGATTTGCATGCTTTAAAGGTACAAGGAATAACACTAGCATACAACTTGTCTTGCGTAGCAGTAATGTGTATTTCTAACATTAACCTTAAAGGGAATACAGTTTGACTGCATGCTTGAATTATAAAATTGCTTAATTTTTTGGTTAATGCTAAAAATATGGTATTTATTCAGTAATTCTTAATATTAAATAATAACTAATTGTTTAAGTCATGATAAATAAATTTATGAGCAATATGCGTTCTACAAGTCAGATATATTATTGCAGGGTTTTTTATTTGATTCCTTTTATTTTTCCTAAGTTGCGCTAAGAACAACTTGCTACTACACCACAAAACTCACCGCTTTCAACAAATTGACGACATAACGCAACAAGCTATTCAATTCAAAACAGCCTGCGCTGATAAACATCTTGTTAATATAGATTTAAAATAGTGCATTTCTTCACCGAGCTTTAGCGCTAAAATATACAAACTCAATGCCATGAACTGGTCTAATTCACGGATTAGCGCTAATACTCGGTGAAGAAATCGGCCGATAGCATTTCAAACTATGTCGTGACTTCAATTGCGTTAACACATTACTCTGATACAGTAAACTGAGCTTGGGTTGGTGTATCAGCGCAGCATTTTTTGATGTCATGCCCAAGCCCAAAAATGAACAATCACCCAAAAAAATTCAGCGTTTGTTCATAATGTACAATAGCCCAAAAAAGTTATGAACAATCGCCCAAAACTGCGAACATTCGCCCAAATCGTGAAATGAATAATCGCCCAAAAAATTTTGGCGTTCCTTCATAATGTACCATTATTTAAAATTTGGGAGTTTGTTCATTGTGAACAATTGCCCCAAAAAAAAAACAAAACGAACAATCGCCCAAACCCAAAATGAACAAGTGCCCAGAAATTGTTTATCTACAAAACGGACACGGTGCCTCTCGTAAATCGTGCGGTCTGTACTGCCACGACTGAGAATTCCAGCGACATCGACGAGTTGGTTTCTGGACGCGAGGATGAGTTATCATCCGCATCCGAACTAGTGACGGTGATGACAAATCTCCTGAAGGAGCAGGCTCCGTCAGAGGAACCCCTCAGCGACGAAGAGGCTGACATCACGATTGTTGGAGTACCTAAGGATGTTTCGTGTACTCCAAATTAACTTGCATCACTGCAAAGCAGCTTCGGCTGCTCTCCAGCGTCATCTGTCAACGGGCGATGTCGACTTGGTGCTGATTCAGGAACCTTGGATGACCAACAATAAAATCCTTGGCCTGAATACACCAAACTATAAAATATACTATGTATCTAACAATGGTAAAACTCGAACTTTTTTTAGCGAAAATTAACTTGAATTACTTTATTCTCCCTCCGTTTATTCACGGGGACCTCTCTGTGGTTAGCCTGGAGCTGGGGCCCAAGAAACTAAGGGTTGCATCCTGCTAATTTCCCTATGATGAGCCCCTACCCACGCAATCATTCCGGGAACTCATACAGAGAACTAAGCCAGCCACGCACATTATTCTGGGTGGAGATACGAATGCGCACCACTCGCAATGGGGCAGCACAATTAACAACGACAGAGGTCAGTCGCTTTTTAACTACCTACTGTTAGCACTAAATTAAATATAATGGACAAGAGCAATGAGCCGACATTTATAATTAAAAATCGAGAGGAAGTTCTAGATATCTCCCTAGTATCAGAAAACTTCTCGGAAGAAATTCATTCTTGGAAGGTCTTAAAAGAAAATTCGTTCTCGGACCATAGGTATATAGAATTCGGCTGGGAAAAAACCAATCAATCCTTGCCTCTGAAAATAAGAAATCTCCGTAAGACAAATGAATTACTGAATTCAGTTGCTTATCCCCCCCATTACTAACAAAAAAGATTTGGACCTTCTGGTTCTAGACTTCACCAAAAAATGCTCGAATGCGCTCAACAGAGCATGTCCAAAAAAATTTTAAAAAATCCCATAAGCCCATATGGTGGTCTCGGGGATTGAAATTCTCAGAAAGGACTGTCGCAGAGACTTCACCCTTGCAAGGCGTAGCAGTAGTGAGCAATCATGGAATAGCTATAAATCCAAACTAGGCATTTACAAAACTGCAATCAGGAAAGAAAAGAGGGCTTCTTGGTCCTCTTTTTGCACAGAAATAGATTGTACTTCCGAGGCTTCAAGGCTCAGGAAAATACTATCGAAATCCCCGACAGTACCAAGCTTTCTTCAAAAGGAAGATGGCACCTGGACAAATTCATGCATCGAAACGCTAGATACGCTCATGGATGCGCATTTTCCTGGTAATGTGCACTCTGACATTTCCAGCTTTCGCCTCAACAGATTGAGCAACTGACCAGCAAGGAGAAGTTAAGATGGGCCATCTATTGATTCCAACCTTACAAATCTCCTGGTCCCGATGCCATTATACCAGCCCAACTCCACTATAGCTTCAATGCTACAGTACCCCGGCTTCAGACAATCTAATATGGTTGCCGACTCTTTAACTATATTCCAACAGCTTGGAGAGAGAAAAAAGTTATCTTTATATCGAAAGCGGGTAGGTCCTCTCACACTAAATCGAATGACTTCAGACCTATACGCCTCTCTTCCTTCCTGGTTAAAATTTTAGAGAGACTTATTGGGCTTCTTCTTAAGTCGAAACTTGACAGGCTTCTCAAATCCCAACATGCCTACATTAAAGGCAGATCTACAGAGACAGCTCTGCACTCTCTTGTGGCCACTTGAGAACAAAGAATACGCGTTTGCTGCTTTTCTAGATATAGCAGGGGCATTCAATAACGTCCTTCCATGTGCAGTCACCTCGGCCCTGTCGGAACTGTGGGTGGAGGATTTTTTCGTGAGTTTCATACACCAGATGCTCTTGGGCAATTGTGAACTCAGAATTAGAGGATCCTCCACTCGCAGGGTGGTACTCCGCAGGGTGGAGTTTTGTCTCCACTTCTGTGGTCCGTGACGGTTGACCATCTGTTGCGTATCATGGAGGGGGAAGGCTACAAGGTTGTTGATTATGCAGAAGATATTATGGAAATAATTTTTAGCGGAAAGTTTCCCCAGACTCTCTGTCAATTCATGGAGAGAGCACTCTTAATTCTTTCGAGATGGGCATTCTCGTGTGGCTTGGCATCACGGCACGAGTTTGCTTTTTAGCGACAGCACGAAATTTATTTTAGTAATTTTATTTAATTTTATTTTATTTTATTTTGTTATGTTATGTTATGTTATGTTATGTTATGTTATGTTATGTTATGTTATGTTATGTTATGTTATGTTATGTTATGTTATGTTATGTTATGTTATGTTATGTTATGTTATGTTATGTTATGTTATGTTATGTTATGTTATGTTATGTTATGTTATGTTATGTTATGTTATGTTATGTTATGTTATGTTATGTTATGTTATGTTATGTTATGTTATGTTATGTTATGTTATGTTATGTTATGTTATGTTATGTTATGTTATGTTATGTTATGTTATGTTATGTTATGTTATGTTATGTTATGTTATGTTATGTTATGTTATGTTATGTTATGTTATGTTATGTTATGTTATGTTATGTTATGTTATGTTATGTTATGTTATGTTATGTTATGTTATGTTATGTTATGTTATGTTATGTTATGTTATGTTATGTTATGTTATGTTATGTTATGTTATGTTATGTTATGTTATGTTATGTTATGTTATGTTATGTTATGTTATGTTATGTTATGTTATGTTATGTTATGTTATGTTATGTTATGTTATGTTATGTTATGTTATGTTATGTTATGTTATGTTATGTTATGTTATGTTATGTTATGTTATGTTATGTTATGTTATGTTATGTTATGTTATGTTATGTTATGTTATGTTATGTTATGTTATGTTATGTTATGTTATGTTATGTTATGTTATGTTATGTTATGTTATGTTATGTTATGTTATGTTATGTTATGTTATGTTATGTTATGTTATGTTATGTTATGTTATGTTATGTTATGTTATGTTATGTTATGTTATGTTATGTTATGTTATGTTATGTTATGTTATGTTATGTTATGTTATGTTATGTTATGTTATGTTATGTTATGTTATGTTATGTTATGTTATGTTATGTTATGTTATGTTATGTTATGTTATGTTATGTTATGTTATGTTATGTTATGTTATGTTATGTTATGTTATGTTATGTTATGTTATGTTATGTTATGTTATGTTATGTTATGTTATGTTATGTTATGTTATGTTATGTTATGTTATGTTATGTTATGTTATGTTATGTTATGTTATGTTATGTTATGTTATGTTATGTTATGTTATGTTATGTTATGTTATGTTATGTTATGTTATGTTATGTTATGTTATGTTATGTTATGTTATGTTATGTTATGTTATGTTATGTTATGTTATGTTATGTTATGTTATGTTATGTTATGTTATGTTATGTTATGTTATGTTATGTTATGTTATGTTATGTTATGTTATGTTATGTTATGTTATGTTATGTTATGTTATGTTATGTTATGTTATGTTATGTTATGTTATGTTATGTTATGTTATGTTATGTTATGTTATGTTATGTTATGTTATGTTATGTTATGTTATGTTATGTTATGTTATGTTATGTTATGTTATGTTATGTTATGTTATGTTATGTTATGTTATGTTATGTTATGTTATGTTATGTTATGTTATGTTATGTTATGTTATGTTATGTTATGTTATGTTATGTTATGTTATGTTATGTTATGTTATGTTATTTTATTTTGCTTCATTTTCTTTATTCCAAATTTTCTAAATACAATAATATTTAAAAAAAAGTTTCTTCAAAAATCAATAAACATTATAGCAAATATCTGCGAAATATTTTTCGATTCAGAGCCCCGCAAAGTGTTAATCCGGCACTGGTACTCATATATGCATGTCTCCATGATAAGATCTACAACCTACAGTAGTCGTGTTGCTCGTGACTAAGACACCCTTCAGAGATTTTTTTATTAAAGAAAATTCCATAAAAATAAAATATTTTTTCAATTCATTTTCTTTTGATTATGTCACAATAATATTATTTGCTTTTCTTTGCGGAACCACAAACGAATTCGTTCATTCATTATACACCGTGTTGAATAAGAATTAATGGCATACTTTCTCAACAAAAACAAAAGAAAAAACAGAAAACAATAGTAAATAAAAAATGTACAGAAATATGGCTTACTTTAACCCTTATCACATTCTTTAAATCTTTATATATAATTTGATTTATAAAAAAAAAAGACACAGTTTCGATAGTATCGTAAGTGCAGACGTAGAATTCTTTTTTATACAGTAATAGAATAAAATTCTTGTTTTGTATTTATATTTTTCAAAACTATTTTAAAACATTTCATCTTCTAAATAAAAATTATTCAAAAACGAATTTGTTGTTGTTGTTGTTGCCTTCTTCAAACTAACTTGATCTAAAAAGCTCTCAATTAAATTCATAATAAAATTTGTTTTGTTTTATAAAAACTTTTCGTTTTAGATCAAGTAAGTTTAATTAATTTTTCGTTTTAGATCAAGTAAGTTTAATTAATTTTTATTTAGAAGATAAAATATTTTTAATTAGTTTTTAAAAATATGAATAAAAAAAACAGAATTTTTCTCTATTACTATATAAAAAGGAATTCTACGTCTATACTTACGATACTATCGAAACTGTGCCTTTTTTTAAACTGTGGTAATTTTTAATGATCGTGAAATTTTTTTTTTTTTGATATTTTTTTATTGCGGTAGAAACTTTTTTGTTTTTCTTTACAATGGTAATTTTTGTTGTATTTAATTTATGTTATTGTGAAAAAAGTAACTTTTTGTCGGATTATTTTAAATTTTAGCTGGCAACCTTGGCTAGTAGTAGTACATTTTTTTGTAGCCACATACTGGCTCTCTAGCTACATGCATCTGTATTCTCTATTGCATTACAACCCAACAAGCCATGAATGTTACTGTGACAGCTAAACGGTACTTAAAACGGCAGCGTCTGATTTGCTGGTATGAAAATGACAAGTTTTTGTACCTTTAAACTGTTCTCTATATAATTGTAAAGTCCTTTTTTATATTTATCAAGAATCGAATTGAAATTTATGTCATATTCGCTTGATGTGTCGTTTGTTCTTGTCTTTTTTCCCTTTTTTTTCACCCTTGTATTGAAATCAAGGTAGTGCAGTTGAGTTACCGTTTATAGTTTAGTTTATTGTTGCAACTTAATAAAAACCTTTTTAAGAAAAGGTTACACTTTAAACGTTACACTAAAAACTTTTTTAAGAAAAGGTTACAGCTGTTTAACAACAAATAAAATTAATATACAACTTAAAGTTTTCTAAATAACCTTGTTATTTTTTGTGAAGATTTTCTATGATTTTAATATAAATTCTAATTGTTTGATAGTTTTAATCATTCTTGATTTTAAATACAAATTCTAGTTGTTTGATAGTTTAAAATCGTTTATTGAGCTTTAGGTCAGGTTAAACTAGTTAATCAATCAGCTAACTAATTAAACATAACATAAAAAGCTAGTGATGTTTTTTCTCTTTTCATATTGAAAGTGTTGTTGCTTTGAAAAAAATTCGTTAGAGCAATTAATTGTTCTAACCTGACCTAAAGCTCAATAAACGATTTTAAACTATCAAACAACTAGTATTTGTATCTAAAATCAAGAATAATTTAAACTATCAAAAATTTAGAATTTGTATTTAAATCATAGAAAATCAACATTAATATACGACTTAATAAATGGCACGCTTTTATGAAACACTCAATGCATAGTTTGCTGACAACAAAACGGTCCGCTTCAGTGCTTTTAAAAGTGCACACCGTTTTCAACCAAGCCGATTGGCTATCTGGGAAAAAAAAGCAACTCATGTGTTTTTATATATGTATGTTTTATATACATATTAATAAAAACAACAAAAACAAAAGCAGCACAACAACGAACGACGTAATAACGAACCACACAAGCAAACGCAACAACAACAACAACCTTAAAAGCAGCATAAGCAGCTACTGCAGCTAAGCAGCTTGTGCATTACTCATACGAATATCTGAATTTTTCATCGTCTTAGATTTTGCTATTTTATTAGATATTCGTTTTATTCCCACTAAAACTGATATTTTGGCATTTTTTTTTTCTTTGTACGATGAATATTAAAGGCTGTAGGTATACCCCAAAGTGTCAAATATCACTTTGAAAAAATTCGTGAAAATTACCACCATACAAACCGCGCTGTAAGACGTAATTCTACGTCAAAAAGCTAATCAATTGGTTCGTAATTAAATTTTGCTTCCAGGAATTATTGATTTTCTTATTCTACGTCAAACTTTAAAAGTCTATATGAAAGGACTCTGTGACGTATTAGTGACATTAATTTCAAATCAATATCAAAACATATTAAATGACACACATACGTCATGATGCACTTACATATCAAATTACTTTAAAATCAGTAAATTTCATTTAAAGAATTTTATTTGTTTTGAAAATTTTATTATAATTTTGTTTTTATATGGTTTTAAGTAAAATTCCTTAAATAAAATTGCACTTTTCTTTAAATCAAATTGTTTAAACGAAATTTTGGGGAATATATATATATATATTCACTGTATCCATATGCTTCCCACGAGTATTTTCATAGAATTCAATGATTTCAGGACTAACAAAAAATAGGGCTGCCTTATAAACATTTTGTGGACAAAAAGATTTTAACAAAATTATACATGTTTTTTAAGATTTTTTTATTTCGGAGGACTATTTGATATAAATATTAAAATTATACATGTGAACAAAATAGATTTTGTTAAAATTTTGTTTGTTCAAATCCAATACAAATTCACAAGACATTGTGATGTTGTTTAAGACAGCAATATATTGTTTTCAGAAATGTTTTTGTTCTATGAAAGATATCATAGTTTTACTCGTACTTGGAAAAAATTTTTTTCGTACTTTTTGTTTTCGAAAAGAAATTAATTTTGTTTTATTTTTGTTTACCAGTTAAAATTTGAGCATTCTATAGGGTTTTGTTTTGGTATCAAACACTGTTGAAGCAATAATTTATTTAACTATTTAAAGTTTATTTACATAAGTGCTTAAAACTTATAATAAACACTTTTCATTTAAACTCAAATTTTAATTAAATCAATGTTTACTTTAAAACTCATGGGCATATTTTATATAATAAAAACTCCATATAACCATATCATGAAAGGGTTAAGTTAATTACATGATAAAATAGTCTTTACGTTTGTTTGTATGTGGCATAAACCCAGCTGGCGTACCACAAGTTAATGATTCTTTATTACCGCTTAAGTGGTAGTATAAGAAGGTGAATCCCAAAAACAAGATAAACAACGCTTTTATGGTCTACAAGGTCTGATTTTGTTAGTGTTGCTTTGTTTTTACTTTTTTTTAATAATTGTTGGTTATGTTATGTCATATGATTTTCAGAGGAATTGATGTATCTAGAGTACAGTTAAATTAATTCGAGTGCTTAATAAGCGAGTGAATATGCCAAGATCTTAAAGGGTCATGAAGATATAAAGTTTATACAAACTTGGAAGCTGATTCATCTGTTATGATATTTTTAAACGCAAAAGTTTTTAATATGTACTAGTCTTATATAAGTAATTAAAGGAAATTATACAAGCATATAAGAAAAAACTCATAAGATTATATTTTGAAAAATACGATTAAAGCAAATTCACATTTGAAAGAGTTGCAGTGCAGAAAAAATGCAATTTTTTCTTTTTACCGACAATTTCAAAACAGAAACATTAGAAAGGGAACTAAAAAAATCACACATGAAGAATAGTTTTTTAAATGTTACTAAAAAATTAGTACCAATAAAATGGTTTTTAACCTTTTAAAAAAACAATTAGAAGAAATAATTTTGAATAATAAAAACAATTTAGTACTTAAAATATGCCATCATTAATTTTTCATGTAGGCACTGGTTCGAGGCCGATCTAAGAAAACAATACCAATTTTTCACATACAATTACAATTTTTTTTTTTAATAAAAAATCTTCTTCACGCCTTCTGTGGCTTAAATTGAAATTATTTTAATCAAGTAAAAGAGCGTGCAGCATGTTTTTGTTACTCTCTCATTGAGTGTTGAGAGAGATAAAGCTCAAAACTACATATAAAAAAAAATATCAAAACTTGCTGAAAGTGGTCAATAAATACGCCTTTAAGAGTAAACAATAAGCACAACAAACAAATCTTTGCAGAATCAATGCAGTCGCTTTGTCGAACCTTTGCTTTTTGCAAAAAAGTAGAAAAACATGACTTTGAAAGGCAGCATACAGCACAAATAATTCTGTTTTAGTTAAACAGATACTGTTCATATAAGCTTATCAAAGCTTGGATGGACTGAAGAAACCACAGAAGACGACTGAAGAAACCACAGAAGACGACTGAAGAGTTGATGTAGCGCTCAACGAAACAGTCTGTCTAGACTGCTTGGTGGTTTGTTCTTTAAAGAACTCGTTGTTGTTGCAACCTGTTGCTTCACGAACTTATTTGGCATTAAGCTCAAACATAATTCAAAAAATATAATTTTAGAATTATATATATTTTTTCATAAAAATCGGTACAGTTGGAGTTTGGAGTTTTCCAGTTAAAGAAAATTTACACTTTAATTTTTTATAAAACTGGCTGATATACCCGGTGTTACTCGAGAGCAATTAATATAAACTTCTCGATTAATTTTTTTTTCATTTTGGATTGTTGTAAAAACATGTTGAATTTAAGTTTGAGGCCATTATAAAAATATTAGTTAAGGAATGTACAGTGCTTTTTTAACGAAGAAAGGATTTCATCACTGTTTTTTCACAATCAAAAACTGTTTTTTTTTTATTTTTAAACTGAATTTACTGGTTACTGGTAAAAATGTTACTTGCACTTCGCATATGGAAATCAAATTTGTAAAGAAAAGGAAAATGGACACCAAACTTCCTTAATTTTCTAGTAGTTTTTCCAGTTGGAAAATAACAATTGGTTTGTGTCTAAAATAAAAAATTAAATAAACTGAGTCTGATACAATTGATGCAATTTCTTAAGTCTTTAGAATTCTTTTTTTTATCCAAAAAATTGTACAGTCGTTTCTTAATGTAAATTAGCAAAAAGGTGTAAGTTAAGAAAGCAGTAGCTTTTTCATTTCCAATTATAGTGTATACAGCAACCTGTTACAATATTATCGACATAAATGGTTGATCGACAAAATCTAGCTGAAAAAACTGCAGGAACAGTGAAAGAAGTGCCATTATGTTTTTTGCTGCAAGTTTAGGCTGTATGCAAAAAGAATTAAATTGACTAACAGTTACCGACTTTTCTAAATTATTGGAGCCGTGTTGGTAATGCAGTGTTTAGTTCTAATTTAGGCTGTGTGCGAAAATTTCCTAAATTATTTAGGAAGCACTGTTTTATCTACCCAATTTAGTTTAGGTCGCATTTAGATCAATTCTCACATAGCCTTAGAACATTTTCCAGCATACTTTTCACGACTAAGGCTGTGTGCGAATGATCTAAATGCGACCTAAACTAAATTGGGTCGATAAGGCACTGCTTCCTAAATACTTTAGGAAATTCTCGAACTACCTAAATTAGGAGACACTGCCTTGTCGACACTATTTAGTTTAGGTCGCATTTAGATCAATTCGCACACAGCCTAAATTGACTAAAAGTTACCGCCTTTTCTAAATTATTGGAACCGTGATGGTAATGCAGTGTTTAGTTATAATTTAGGTTGTGTGCGAGTTGATCTAAATGCGACCTAAACCAAATAATGTTCCCTAATTTAGGGAGCATTAAGGTAGCTCGAGAATTTTCTAAATTATTTAGAAAGCACTGCCTTATCTACCCAATTTAGTTTAGGTTGCATTTATATCAATTCGCGCAAAGCCTTAAAACATTTTCCAGCATGCTTTTCACGACTAAGGCTGCGTGCGAGTTGATCTAAATGCGACCTAAACCAAATTGAGTCGATAAGGCAGTGATTTCAAAATAATTTAGGTAATTCTCGAACTACCTAAATTATTCCTAAATTGGGAAGCACTGCCTCATCAATACAATTTAGCTAAGGTCGCAGTTAGATCAATTCGCTTAAAGCTTAGCATGCTGTAGGAATGAAAATTTTTAGGCATTTAATTCCACACGCGAAGTTTTTGTGAAGACTCTACACTAACACATACTTACCATAACGTGTTTGTTAAATATGTTAGTTGAACATTATTTTTAAATGTAAAATTTTCACGCCAATATACTACTGTATCGACATTTAAAAGACAGCGAAATTTTGACATTTTAACTCTCCAATCATGTTTGTAAACTTGACTGTATTGAAAAAATTGTACGTTTCAACAGCGTATTAACCAACGAAAAACAAATGTTAATACCCTTTTCGATGTCTAAAACGCAATGCATTTCTTACGGAAAATTTCTTTTCGCTTCTGTACAATACTAAGCTTAATTTTTAAGCTAAGTATGCTGTAGGAACGAAAATTTTTATTCATTTAATTTTCAATTACAAACAATGAAGTTGAATATTTTTTTTTTGTTGGTTAGTACGCTGTTGAACCGAAAAATTTGTTCAATGTAGCAATCATGATTGGAGAGTTAAAATGTCAAACTCTCAAGGGGAGGAGGGGAGGGGGTGGGGCAGCAAAAATATAGACGAACTAATATAAGGAAAATATTTAGGATAGAGAATTTTACTATAGCTGGTATGAAAAAATAGATTTTTACAATTCAACCTATTTTTGTGAAGTGATTTTATTGAACTTTTGAACAAAAAAATTTTGAATGAAATATATTAATGGACAGCGGAGATATTTGCATCGAAAGACCAAACTTTGATTTTCATGTCGTTTTTTTCTCATTCTTAGGTAACGATGTTTGATGAAAAAGTCGTTGTACTGAAAATTTCTCCAATTTTGAAAATATGTGAATGTTTTTGATGTCAAAATAACAAAAAAATTTTAAAATTTAATACACAAAAATTTCCGATACCATAAAGTCTTAAAATAACAAAATTACCGTTAGTTATAAAATTTAAGAGGGGGCGTGGCAAAAACTAAGTATGTAACATTTTAAGTTGGGATAAACTTAATATGTGTACCTAGTTTGAGCGAAATCCGTTGAGCCGTTTAGATTTGTATAAAGGCCAAACAAACAAACAAACAAACAGAAAATGCGTTTTATTGCTATAGATAGATAGTCAATTGTATGAAAAAATGGATTTTTAGCCATAACTTTTGATTGGAAAGAGATATTGGGGTAATTTTTTCACATAAATTATTTTAGAGACTTGACTTTTTTGTAAAAAATATAAAAACAACATTTTGGAAAAAATAAATTTCGCGAAAAAAATCAAAGGGGGTACCCGTACCCTTGTTGTTTTGATGACAAAAACAGTAAAATAATTTTTGCGCTTAGCTGGAAGAATTTTTGCAAATAAATGCTATGTCATATGAAAGGTAGTCAGATTTTCTATTTTTAATTGATTTCATTGTTACAGCAACAACAATTTTTGAGTCATTTTTTGAGTAAAAATTCAATATTTTGGACCTTTTTTGGCATACTCATAAAGCATATATACACTGACGTAACGATATAGTTCAACCTATTTTTGTGAAGTGATTTTATTGAACTTTTGAACAAAAAAAAATTTGAATGAAATATGTTAATGGACAGCGGAGATATTTGCATCGAAAGACCAAACTTTGATTTTCATGTCGTTTTTTTCTCATTCTTAGGTAACAATGTTTTATGAAAAAGTCGTTGTACTACAAATTTTTCCAATTTTGAAGATATGTGAGTGTTTTTGATTTCAAAATAACAAAAAAATTTTAAAATTAAAAATACAAAAATCTCTGATACTAAAAAGTTTTATAATAACAAAATTACCGTTAGTTGAAAAATTTCAGAGGGGGCGTGGCAAAAACTAAGTATGTAACATTTTAAGTTGGGATAAACTTAATATGTGTACTAGAGCACCCATATATGCTTTTTTCTGATTTTCTTCGCTCCCCGTCCACTTTCCGTTAGATTGAGGCTAAAAAATAAGATTTGCAAAAAAAACTAGACTTCGGTAGTGGAAAAAACCCAGGCCCCCGGAGCTTTTATACCCAAAAACGGTCAAAAAAAGGGTGCATGGCTTAACTACTCTATAACTCGTTAAATAACAGTTTTACGCTAGTACATTACGTAAACATTTTTATGCACAAGAAAACGACAAATATTTTTTTCATAAGCAATGTTGACCTTAGAATGACCTTTCATGGTGTTTTAAGGTGCCAAAGTCACAATTTAGAGGTTACTTTTTTTTTGAACGCCCCTCGTAAATTTTTGGACCGAGATATTTCTGGACAATAAACACCACGTTATGGAGAATTATTGTAAATGAAGTTTCTTCCAAAGCTAATCATTTTTGAAAATATTGATTTTTAAAGTCGTGAGAGTGTTTTAAGTTTTTTCAAATCTGACTTTCTTCACTTTAAGCACATTTTCAGTTATTGAAGCATTATTATATTTTCAGATGGATGAATTAAATTTGCTAATGTACTGCTAGGGCTTAATGAACCTGCTACTGGACACTATATTGCTAGTCTATGAAAACACATAACTCTGAAAAAAAATTATGAAAGAAAGAAACATCATTTATAGTGTTGTAAGTAATTTAATATAACGTAATTTTTTCAAGTTTTGCATTTTATGGGCGTAAGATTATTTGAAATATTTAATCAATTTTGATTTTGAAAAATTTTTTGATGGCAGATCCTTGCAATGTTGCTCCATTGTATGCAGAATAAACTGTTTTTGCTCTTGCTGATGCGTTAATACAGCATTAAATCGAGTTATAAGCGCAATTCCTCGTTCCGCAATATCATTTACCACTAATAAGTTTTTAACAATTGCTTTAAAAGTTACGTATCTTGCATTGTCCTCCCAAATGGTAGGATCTGTTATCAAAAAATTTTTAGTTCCAATTGTAATTTGTTCATTTAAAATAGTATTGAAAAAGTAGTAGGCATTGTTAGTAACAAAGTCGCATAATTCGACAGACATGACGTCCTCAATAGGCCACTGAGCTCTGATTGGTCTATCAGGATGACCTTCTTTGTTTAAATTATATACCATTCTCCGTTTCATTTCGATATCAACTTCATCATCGAAGAAAGCTAATGCTATGTTGGCTTCATTCAAGTACCATAGATGTTTACGTAGCTTCTTTTGCACTGCTTCTGCTATATCTTTATCAATTTTTTTAAAACTCTATAGTTCTTTATAAAGATTTAAATCATTAGATGGTGCTTTTGGTGCCATTTGACATAAAAACCAATTCTTTAAATATATTCGAACCACAAATATACTGAATCTCCGAATATTGTTCAAAAGTAGAGCTGAAATTTTAATTTTTAGTAGAAAGTGAAGAAATATTGCTTCAATAACCAAGAAATCAAGAAATATTGCTTCAAGTGAAGAATAATATTGCTTCAATAACTGAAAATGTGCTTGGAGTGAAGAAAGTCAGATTTGAAAAAACTTAAAACACTCTCACGACTTTAAAAATCAATATTTTCAAAAATGGTTAGCTTTGGAAGAAACTTCATTTACAATAATTCTCCATAACGTGGTGTTTATTGTCCAGAAATATCTCGGTACAAAAATTTACGAGGGGCGTTCAAAAAAAAAGTAACCTCTAAATTGTGACTTTGGCTCCTTAAAACACCATGAAAGGTCATTCTAAGGTCAACATTGCTTATGAAAAAAATATTTGTCGTTTTCTTGTGCATAAAAATATTTACGTAATGTACTAGCGTAAAACTGTTATTTAACGAGTTATAGAGTAGTTAAGCCAAGCACCATTTTTTGACCGTTTTTGGGTATAAAAGCTCCGGGGGCCTGGGTTTTTTCCACTACCGAAGTCTAGTTTTTTTTGCAAATCTTATTTTTTAGCCTCAATCTAACGGAAAGTGGACGGGGAGCGAAGAAAATCAGAAAAAGGCATTTTCCATATATCTTGTGGGTGCTCTAATGTGTACCTAGTTTGAGCGAAATCCATTGAGCCGTTTAAATTTGTATAAAGGCCAAACAAACAAACAAACAAACAAACAGAAAATTAGTTTTATTACTATAGATAGTCAATTGTATGAAAAAATAGATTTTTAGTCATAACTTTTGATTGGAAGGAGATATTGGGGTAATTTTTTCACATAAATTATTTTTAAGACTTGATTTTTTTGTAAAAAAATATAAAAACAACATTTTGGAAAAAATAAATTTCGCGAAAAAAATCAAAAAAACAGTAAAATAATTTTTGCGCTTTCAAAAGAAAGAATTTTTTCAAATAAATGCTATGTCATATGAAAGGTAGTAAGATTTGCAATTTTTAATTAATTTAATTTTTACAACAAAAACAATTTTTGAGTCATTTTTTGAGTAAAAAGCAATATTTTGGACATTTTTTGACATATTCATAAAAAATATATAATGTTTTAATGTTTTATAACTTAATGTTACAGTTCAATCTATTTTTGTGAAGTGCTTTTATTGAACTTTTGAACAAAAAAATTTGAATGAAATATATTAATGGACAGCGGAGATATTTGCATCGAAAGACCAAACTTTGATTTTCGTGTCGTTTTTTTCTCATTTTTAGGCAACGATGTTTTATGAAAAAGTCGTTGTACAGCAAATTTGTACAATTTTGAATATATGTGAGTTTTTTTGATGTCGAAATAGCACAAATATTTTAAAATTAAATACACAAAAAACTCCGATGCTAAAAAGTATAACAATAACAAAATTACTGTTAGTTGAAAAATTTCGGAGGGGGCGTGGCAAAAAATAAGTATGTAACATTTAAAGATAGTAGCTACTTGCAGCCCTATTCTGACAGCTTAACTAAGCTCACTTCATTAACAAAATAGTTAATATAAACAATGTGTCAAGGTTTCGTATTCTGCTGCAAATTTAAAAGCTCTTTTCCTTACAATTTTGTTAATAACAGAAAGAGTCTTAACAACGAATGAAATGTATGTGCTTAGATAGAAAATTGTTGTGAAAATAACAAAAAAATACAAATTATAATATAGTATTGAGTTTAAATGCATTAAACTGAAAAATGGAAGAATTTTTTACTTATTTTAAGTGTTGATAATGAAATCCTTCAGTAGCCGTGGCAAATTTTTCTAGCGCTGTCACAAGCTGCACTCGAAGCATCTGTTTATATAGCGCATCTCTTCTTTCAATAGGCATATCGATTTTCACCATGCATGGTGAACTTTAAAAGCTTTTTAAGCTTTTCTGTTGTTAATGATTTTTAAGAATACCAACATTTACATAACATAACAATCATCTTAACAAGAGCTCCTTAACTATTTCTTGTTAAGCTAACAACCAGAATAGGGCTGTTAATATGTATACTTAGTTTGAGCGAAATCCGCTGAGACGTTTGTATTTGTATTAAGGCCAAACACACAAACAGAAAATAAGTTTTATTACTTTAGATAATATATACATTAGAGTGGTCCTTATTTTAGAAATTGTTGAGCACCCGATTTTTTTTTTTTGTTCCTTAGCGTCTCAAAATAATTCCCTAATTTTTTTTTACAACAACAATAACACGTGCCGCTCGGAGCTTAACGGAGAGGCAATGAACTGAATGAGCATTAGAGCGTATCGATTCACAATTTTTTTCGAATTTCACATTCTAAGGGGTCTCAAAAAGTGAATGAGGTGGTCAAAAGCTCCAAAAAAAAATTTAGGAAATAAGGATGCATTTTCCTCCCGCAAGGACAAAGTTGTTTTTGAGAAAACAGTAAAAAAATAACGATCTCAAAATGCTTGTTTTTTTTTAAAAAAAACTATTGTACATACTTCTTAAAGCATAAGTAAATATAGACTTTCACTAACAATATCTTGCTAAACAAGATGCCACTCTGGATTTTTATCCACAGTATCCTGTGGAAAGATATTCAAATCTAAAGAAAACTCGAGATAGCACAGAATTTAACTACTTCACCGCAAGGGCTGAAATCCCCAACCGCTTAAATTTAAAAAAATATTTTTTAATTAAAGTGCGTCTAATTACCTTTCCAACGGTTTTTTAAACTTAACATTCGGTTAAGAAATGTTTGAGATATGAATTCTAGTAAAATCGATTTTCGACGTTTTGCCGATTTTTGTCAATTTTGTGCACCCTGTAACTCCGCAAAAAATAACTCCAGCATTTCTTCCTTTAAACTAAGTTTTTTATTTCCTTCAGTGATGCTCCATGCAAAATTTCTCACTTATCAGAGATGGTCATTCCGTAAGGCCGGTACGTTCAAAATGGAATTGCTGTTTTATCTTTTTTTTTCATGTGTAGTAGATAATTTTTTGAATTTCTACGTGTCGTGTTAATAAAGTCCAATTTCTTTGAAACTTTTTTTTTATGAGTTTTTTATATATGGGAACAAAATAAAAGGGTGCTCAAGAAAAAGAAACGAAATTTCTTTTTCTCCATACAAATAAGGACCAGTCTAATATATATACATATATATACACATACAAATACACATTTCAAGTATTTTTAAGTCCATAAGTCTATAACCAGTTTTCGGCAAAAGCAACAATTTTGCATATCTTCCTTGCAAAACTTGACTTAAGAGATAAAAGGGCTTAAATGCATTTAAGCCCATGGCGAGGAAAGCAATTTGAAAATATTATTTTGTTCAAAGCTACATACAAAAATTTTCAAAAAAATGCTCATAAAGTGGACAGGAAATGCATTTTAAGGTTCTGGATCAGTGCATTTTGTAGAGCCAAGAAAAGTATTTCATGTCATCGGAATAACTCGAAAAAAGGCTTAAATGACTTAAGCCCTTTTACCTTTTAGGTCGAGAAATGCTTCAATTCTGTTGAAATTTTTTAACATATTATACGACTGCGAACATTAAAAATATTGTTAGGTTAAATAAAAAGATTCTCTGACCCTTAAGTTTTACCTGACTATTTAAAGACATTTTTCAGCCCAACTACATAATTCAACCGGTATAATTTTGAGGGATAGAAAAAATTTTGCAACAAAATATCTAAAACAAACATAAAAAAAATATTGGGAAATAATAACAAACTATAAAATAAGCCCATAAAATCAAATGAAAAAAAAAATCAAACAACTTAGTTAATGTAAAAACCATAAAAATTGTGTAAAAATCGGGTACCAAAACAATCATATTGCAAAACCTTAATAGCAATAAAAATAGAAAAACAACTGGCAACGCTTAACATCAAGCGCATATTACTTCAATGAAAGTGAAAATACCGGCGACGATATCGCGATAAAAAAAATAAGTACGCTCAAAGTGTTTCTTTTCAAGACAGTAGCCAGCTGAATTTTATTGCACACATATGTGTTTCACACTGGCGTAAGTACTAATAGTTAAGAAGAGGGTAAAAATAAAACACATATAAAAAAAAATTTTGCCAAAAAAAAACCGACATCAAAATCACTACAAAATACAAAATAATTTTAAATTACTTTTCCTATTAATTTTTTGGTCAAATTTGATATTTTATTTACATTAATATTATATTGGAAATCGTTTTTTTTTAATTGATTCTAATTTGTTTTGTTATCGAAAGTATATTAATTTCTTTATGAATATTAAGCATTTAAAGTTGGCGCAAATATGATCAGACTTTTATAAAACTAACGCGGTCGAACACTGAACACCAATAACGAGGGCCTTTGTTTGTTGGGAAGTGTGCCTGTAACTCGCTGATATTTACTTCGAGACTGAAGTTTTGCTCGTATTGGCAGTGTAAGGATGGTAAAACGATCATGATTGTGTGGCAAAGATTAGCGCCGACTTCAAAGCTTTTATATTCTTAAAGAAATTATCAAATTTGACAAAGAAAGTAATAGGAAAAGTTGTTTGTCTTAAAAACGCAACCCTGCTATGCTGTCTGATATTATCGATTTGACTTAACTTTTTTTTTATTTTTATACTTTAATAAAATTATATACTTTAAGCAATTTATTAAAATTTTTTAGTTTGTTAATAATACTTGATTTAAATCAAAATCATACTTTATATTTTTGAATTGTATTAAATATCTTATTTTATAATTTTAAATTTGCTATAAAACCTGTTAAGGTTTAGCAATCGAATAAATAAATAAAAAAAAATAAATAAATAAAAAATAGTTTTAAATTATTTTTACTTTGTAGTGTTTTTGCTGTCGGTTTTTTTTTTTTTTTTTTGTTAAAAAGTTTTTATTTCTTCCTCTTTAGAGAATATGATAAATTTTCGAAAAAAGTTTTTAAGCTACCGCATACCAAATAAATGTTGTTTTTTTAGCTGCATGAAAAGTTGCGATGGTTGTTGTCTATAGTTTGACAGTTGAGAATGTCAAACTGTATTGACATTTCTGTTCAGTAAGGTTTGGCAATTCATTATAAATCATTTTAAGTCAGAACAACGCTTCCAAATTGTGGAAATTTACTTTGAAAAAAATAAATTTGTTCGCGAAATTCATGGAGCACTTCGTCCATTTTACGGTCAACATAATCGGCCTAGTGAGCAAGCAATTCGTGCAGTTATTGATCGTTTTCTCACTAATTTGACTCTTGTCGATTCAAAACCATCAGCAAGACAAAGAACTGTGCGTACCGAAGAAAATATTGCTGCTGTAGCGCGAAGTGTTGAAGAAGACGCCGAAATGTCGTTTCGTCGCCGTTCTCAACTTGTTGGCCTTTTTCCTTGAACTGCGTGGAATATTTTACGTTATGATCTTGGCTTACGTGCCTATAAAATACAGCTCGTGCAAGAATTAAAACCAAATGACCATCGTCATTTGCAAAATTAATTTGGTGACAACTTTATTTCCAGAAGTGATCTTGTTAACTGGCCCCCTCGTTTGGGCGACTTAACGCCTCTGGATTACTTTTTATTGAGCTATGTTTACTCAGTGGCTTATGCCGACAAACCGGCAACTCTTGAAGCATTGGAAACGAATATGCAAGCCACCATTGACGCCATACCGCCAGATTTATTGGAAAAAGTATTGAAAAATTAGACTGATCGAATGAACTATGTAATTCATAGCCGCGACGGACATATGCCAAAAATCTTATTTAAAAAATAAATTTCATTTAATTATCTACCAGATTATAATAATAAAGAATTCATTTCAATAAAATTTTTGTCTTGTACTATTATTTAAAGCTCTCATACAGCTAAAAAAACACCCACGACATGCCCCGTTGTCGAATCCAGCCCCCTTTATTGATCGTTTTTTGTAACAATTCTACCCATTCTTGTAACGAATTTTAGTATATTGTGTCAATATTTTTCGAGATGCAGTGTTTTCTTATAGTGACACGCCCTATGTGAAATTCCGCCTACTTTTTTTATCCTTTTTTGTTATAATTCTAGCTACTCTCGTACCGAATTGCAGTACCCTAGTGTCAATAATAACAGAGATACAGTGTTTTTATAATATTGACACGTCCCTATGCTCAAAAACGCCCACTTTATTGACTTTAACTTGTCATAATTGTGCCTACCCCTGTACTAAATTTCAGCACCCTGTTGTCAATATTATTCGAGATACAGTGTTTTTCTAATATTTGCCACTCCCCTTTGTCTAATAATGCTCACTTTATAGATCGTAATTTGTCATAATTGTGTCTACCCCTGTACTTAATTTCAGTAGCCTGGTGTCAATATTATGCGAGATACAGAGTTTTTCTAGTATTCCACGCCCCTTTGTTGAATGCCGCCTACTTTATTGAATGTAATTTGTCATAATTGTGTTTACTCCTGCACAAAATTTTAGTGCCCTAATGTCAATATTATTCGAGATACAGTGTTTTTCTAATATTGATACGCCCCTTTGTTTAATGCCGCCCACTTTAATGACAAGTTTTTAATAATTGTGCCCACCTCTGTACTAAGTTTTAGTACCCTAGTGTCAATATTATTCGAGATTCAGTATTTTTCTAATATGGCCACGCCCACTTTTTTAGACGGACACCTCCGTGTTCAATGTCTCTATCTCTTGACAAAAAATACGGTAATCGGGCGAGTGTTTTAGGACTTATCGATGTACATACATTAAGAGAAGAGAAAAAAAAACTAACGAATTTGAGAACCTCCTCCTTTTTGAAGTCGGTTTAAGGGTCAGTTCGTATCAAATCTTCCTACGTTACTTTCATTTACGTTATTTCATGTTTTAGATTTCAGTGATTTTTTTGAAGGAGTGCTTTTGATGCTCAGAGCTGGGTTGTAATGCTACCTTTTTAATTAATTCCACCTCAATTCCAATGCCTTGGAACTAAGAATTGGTAATTGTACATCTCAATTCCTCAGGAATGTAATTGGAAAAACTTCTCAATTGTGTTACAGGAATCGTACTTGGAAAAAATCCTCAATTCCATTACAGGAATTGTAATTGGTAATTAAACACCTCAATTCCTAGGAATGGAATTGGAAAAAATTGTCAATTCCATTACAGGAATTGTAATGGGTAATTGACCAATTCAGCTCCTCAGGAATAGAAATGAAAACAAATTGTTAAGTCCATTACGGAAATTGTAATTGGTAATTCAAGGCCCCAATTCCTTAGGAATAGAATTGGCTAACATCGCTGTGTTAGTAGATTAATGAAATTTTAGACAGAGGTGTAGAAGTTGTGTACCAAGCACCTTGCAAAAAGTCGGCGGGATTGAACCAGGTAAAAAGTGGTATTAAATTAAAAAATTGGTATCTTCCATAATACATTTATTTGTAAATATTTAATTAACCGACTAACAGTGGAAATCAAATAAAGTTTTTTAATACATAATGAAGTAGTTTTGAGTTAACAAAAAAGTAGTTGCAATTTTAACTTTAAATTACAATTCCTGTAATAGAATTGAACATTTTTTCCAATTCCATTTATGAGGACTTGAAGTGTTCAATTACCAATTACAATTCCTGTAAAGGATTTGACAATTTTTTTTGCATTCCATTCCAAGGAATTGAAGTGTTTAGTTACAAATTACAATTACTGTTACAAAATTACGCCTATACTGGAACAAAATTGTCAATTCCATTCCTGAGGAATTGTGGTGTTCAATTACTAATTACAATTCCTTTAATTGAATTGACCATATTTTCCAATTCCATTCCAGGAATTGACGTTTTTTTCAATTCCATCATAAAGAATTGAAGTTTTCATTTACCAATTAGAATTTCTTTAATGGAATTGACGATTTTTTTCCAATTACATTCCTGAAGAATTGAGAGGACCAATTACGAATTTTTAATTCCAAAGAATTTTAATTGAATTGTAATGAGTATTTTTTGACCCAGCTTTGGTGATGCTTCACCAAACATTATATTTACGTAGAATAACGTCTTACAGCGGAGTTTGTATGTGGGTATTTTTTACGAATTCTTTCAAGCGCATGTAGCGTTTTTGTTCACAATTTGGGGTATACCTACATTAGGGCGGGTCGATTTGTAGGGAGTGAAAAAATTCACCAATTTCCCTATGATTTCCGTATTCTATGGGTTATTCCATGAAAATTTGCCGAAGGAACCATACCTCTATCGTTAAAATCGAGTCCCCTACTTTTTGTTGGTAGATTTGTTCCCAAATTGACGTTCGTATGAAATATTACCTACACGTTCACATCCATAACTCAAAAACTATCGATCGGGTTTAATTGCCAGTGAGCGCGTTGGAAAGGTGAGCTCATTTTGATCAATTAACAAAAAAAATCTCCAACATTGGTCCAACGGTTCAAAAGTTACGGGCAATTTTGTCCAAATTTTGGACCATTTTTCCATTTTTTCATGATTTTGTCCAAGAATATTACTTTCATGGCCATTTTCTTGGCTCAATTCATTATTTAGTTCAATTTACAATTCAAAACGAAGAGTTTAAGCCCAAATTTATCGAATTCGGTTGATTAATTCATGCGATATTGCTAAAACAAAGTAACACATAAAACCATCTTTTTGATTTTTTTTTCCCTTTGTGTGCACCCTGTGAAAAAATATGCCAATAATGTAAAGCGCAAATCAGTCCAGTCGTAACGTAAGGTTCGTAAGCTTCGTAAGTCAAAAAAATTGAGCCAAAAAAATGGCCATGAAAGTAATATTCTTGGACAAAATCATGAAAAAAATGGAAAAATGCTCCAAAATTTGGACAAAAATGCCCGTAACTTTTGAACCGTTGGACCAATGTTGGAGATTTTTTTTGTAAATTAATCAAAATGAGCTCACCTTTCTAACGCGCCTACTGGCAATTAAACCCGATCGATAGTTTTTGAGTTATGGATGTGAACGTGTAGGTAATATTTCATACGAACGTCAATTTGGGAACAAATCTACCAACAAAAAGTAGGGGACTCGATTTTAACGATAGAGGTATGGTTCCTTTGGCAAATTTTCATGGAATAACCCATAGAATACGGAAATCATAGGGAAATTGTCGAAAAATAAATCGACCCGCCCTAACCTACATCCTTTAGTATTCATCGTAGGTATACCTACATCCTTTAGTATTCATCGTACAAACAGGATATACATATAAAACTGCATATGTAAATTGAGGTCGAATACCGAGTTCCAAGACTGTGCGACCTATAATTCCAAAGCTATTCAATATCGCGAATATAAGTTGTATGGGAGGTGTCACGCCCCCTTGTAAAACGTCCATAAAATGTAATCAGTGGGTAAAAACGTGTAGATTGTGATCGAATTCCAAGGCTGTGCGACCTTTAATTTCAAAGCTACTCGAAATAGCAAATATGGGGTGTATGGGAGGTGCCACGCCCTCTTGTCCAATACTATAAAATTATATTAGGGGAACAGCACGTATCAGCTTTGTGCACAACCTCTTTGGCATTACCCACTAGCTCTATGTTGCTCAAATAGAGCTTAAAAATAGAGAGCTTTTTTTCTCGCCGAGAATAATAATAAAGAAATTTTATGGTTATACTCTTTTAATTTTTATAAAACATTTAAATAATTATAAGCAAGATTATTTTGCCTATGTTCCAAATGGGTACCATAGCTATGCAATAGAAAAATAATTATTTAAATAGCGCCAGCCGTTCTCAAGATTTTCGGCTCCAAACATACGTGAGTACTCTTTTTATAATATACATATTTAAGATAACATTGAATTATATTTTATTTTAACCAGCATAAAAATTAACAGAAACAACAAATTCATCGCTTAAGCCTAGTACTCTGTTCGTTTACGTGAAATTTCGCTGGTAACATGGATTTATTTGTTGCGTGAAATTTCTGACTTAAAGTTTATTGCGAGGAATTCTTATGGCAACGTTTCTCAGAGAGACTCAGAGAATAAGTTGGGAGATTTCATATGATATCTCTCTTTTCGCTTCAAAATAAATAGGCAGTACAATTAAACTGTCGTGAAAAAATGTTGCTCAGAAACATGTTGCGATAATTTCACGCAGCGGAACAGAGTACTGCTCTAGCGAACATGTTGTGAAAATTTACACGCTTGTTTCGCAGCTGTCACTTTTTGTATAGAGATTTGAGTGAAATTTCACATGAAACTGAACAGAGTACTATGCTTAACATATCAAAAAATTATCATAATAAAAATTAACATATTGAAATATTATGAAACAAAATAAATTTGTTTTTAAATAATTTTTCATAATCTCTATATATATATTAGGGCGGGTCAAATTCTGGCTCAGCGAAATTCGTAAAATACATGTAATTTCAAGACTTTTTCTCCACTACAGCATATAAAAATTCTGAAAAAAAGCTGTGCGGACTTTCGTAAATAGATTCATACACATACATTCATACATTCATATTTTATAATTGAGAACAAAATCTATTTACGAAAGTCCGCACAGCTTTTTTTCAGAATTTGTATATGCTGTAGTGGAGAAAAAGTCTTGAAATTACATGTATTTTACGAATTTCGCTGAGCCAGACCTCCAAAAAATTCGTCCATACAAATTGACCCGCCCTAATATATATATAAAACAAAGTCGGGTTTATTACACCATTTGTAACTCAAAAACGGCTGGCCCGATTTTAATGATCTTTTATTTGTTGGATTTGTGTTCATCCCGAATAGCAGAATAACTATTAAAATATCGGAAAAACTCTGGGGGCGTGGCACCTACCATACAAATCAAATCTTCTATATCGAATAGCTTTTGAATTATAGCAATGGAATTCGGTATTCAACCTTAATTTTCACTTGCCGTTCTACTGGTAAAATTTTAAGGGCGTTGGACGTAGGGCGTGGCACTTTTTCAGCAGCCCAAATTTTCAGTACAACTTTCAAGCTATAAGTCAAGTATAACATTAATGAAACTCGGTTAGAACGTACTATTTAGTCGTGTCTTTCGACTGGCAAAATTGAGCAAGTATAGGCCAAAGGGGTGCGGCACCGCCCATACAATTCAAATTTATGATATCGAATAGCTTTGGAACTAAATGCCGTATAATAATGAATTTCAGTTTGGAGTTGCCACTTGGTGATATCCTTCTACTGAAAAACTGGGATGGACTCTGTAAAAGTGGGTGTGGCTCCACCCATACACTTTAAATTTTTGATATCAGATAACTTTGGAACTAAATGTCGTATAACAACGAAATTCAGTATGGAATTACTATTGGGTGATATCCTTCTACTAGAAAACTGAAACGGTCATTGAACAAGGGGGTGTGGCTCCGCCCATACAATCCAAATTTTTGATATCGAATAGCTTTGGAAATAAATATCATATAACAATGAAATTCAGTATGGAGTTACTTATTGGTCAGGCATTTCTACTGGAAAACTGGCACAGGCATTGAAAACTTGGCGTGGCTTCGCCCACACAAGCCAAATTCAATTCAATATACTTTACTGCAAAAACTAACTTTTTTTCTGGCATTTAATAATCAAAACCAAAACTTCTAAAAGAATAAAAATTTCTTCATTTTTAATTTTAAAACCGTAACTTTTGCAACTGAAAGAAATTTTTATCTCTATTACTTTTTGGTTAAGTTGGTTTTGTGGCATTTTCCCTAAAATAAAAAAAATTAAAAATAAAAAAAAAAGTTTTTCAAAATCATTTGTTCCGCTCATTGTGGTAATCTATCCCGATCAAGAATCGAAAGTACATTTATGCAAGTTGAAATGTACTAAATAATAGAATTTGCTATAAAATTAAATAACAACAGTGGAATGACAATGACAGCAGTGTACAATATTTTTCTTAGACACAAACCAATCATATTTGTCATATGCATATATATATGGACATCAACCAACTAGCATACTTTTTTTCGTTTATTTAATTTCAAATTAACAAGCTAACTAACAAAAGCTTCGTTTAATTAATTTTAAAACAATTCTGTAATTTTGACACCAAAAAAAATTCACATATCTTCAAGATTGCACAAATTTTTAGTACAACGTATTTTTCTAACAATGCCGTTTCCTTAGAATGACAAAAAACCATTTTGCATATTTCCATACGCTTTACGTCAAAAGCTTATATTTTTCTGGCTAAAAATCGTTATCTTCTGATCGAATAAAACTTAAACATCAAAATTTTACGTTTTTTCCCTCGAGTAACACCGGGTATATCAGCTAGTTTTTAATAATTTATTCCGGATAAGAAATATGGGCTTGAGTCTTTGCAAAGTTAGCGTCAAATTTACGAATTTTTCTTTTCACAGTTCATTTTATCATGCAACTATTTAGGTAAGTAGTCATCATGTATTTTAGAACTGGTCGTTTTGGACTCTAGATTAACATTGGAATATTTTGTTTTAAGCAGATTGAAAGAACTTGCCACTTATTTAATATGACATACTGATTTCATTGAAAAATAGCAACAATGCATATTAAAGACATTTAATTTTAAACTATTTGTTACTTGCATACTGAAAAACTAAACTTTTGTTGTAGCAATAAATTAAAGTTTTCTATATGACCTTGTTGTTTATTATGTTGATTTTCTATACATGCAATAAATATATATTTATTTATTGTGTGCTTATCGCAAGTCGCGAAGAGTTGCTAGTAACTTAATATTTTTTAAATATTTCAAAAAGAATAAAACATCACTTTTCAACAAAACTTGGCAAATCACTACTTTTGGCTACTTCCAAAATCTTAGAGCATTTAATAAATCTGTGTGGGTGCAAAATTCCCAAAATATTTACGCTGCGTGCGTTGCTGTGCCAATTTATGAACATCGTCTTGATTGGTAAAACGTGGTTTTTCCTAGTGACAAGCTGGTTTTTGTATTTTGTTGCATAACCATGGGCTTAGCTTACATTGAAGACATGCCAAAAACGATGACAACAACAACAACAGCAAAACGATGCGATCAACAAACCAAGCAATACAAGTCGAAGACTAGCTTCAAACAAAAAAAAATAATAAAACATACATGTAAATTAAATGTTTGCTTTGTATTTCCTAACAATTTGTTGGATATGATCAGGTTTCAAGTCTGGTCTGGTCTGCCTGGTCTGCAGTCAACCGTGCAGCAAAAGATGCAAAACTTTAAGATATGCAAATAAATGCTTTGAAAAATAAACTACATGATATCTTTAAGAGATGTTGTCTTAGCTGTTGCCGCAACGGTCGCTTACGTGCAAGCAAATATGACGTCACTGCAAAATGAGGAAGAAATTATATCAAACTTGCTAACTTGCCACCACAGCGAAAGTGGAAGTTTTTATTACAATTTTATTTTGTTTAATTTTCGATTCTATTGAAATACTCGATTTAAAACTAGTTCTCAAAATATATTTTTTTTTTCATTTAAATTTTTTTTTATTAATTTGAATTTCTAAATTTCTTAGAAATCATTTGAATTTTTTTCGCAAAATTAAATTTAATTATAATGACGCTGCACAACACATTTGCTTAAACATTTCACTTTCTTTTCATCAACTGGCAACTTTGAGCGGAACCAGTTTTCTGCAAATTCACAACAACAATGAATTTTTTCAGCTATCTTATAGATAGTTTTATTGTTATTTTTATTGCAATTATTTTGAACAATTGTTGATGTTGTTTGCATTGTGGTTTGTCTGCAATTTCAGATGGAAGTGAACTAAGGCTTCAAAATATTTCGCAGAGCATTACTTTTCATCAAGTTTGTATCTTAAGTCTTTTGTTTTGGGAACGTCAAAATTGTGTTGATTCCAATATTCTCTGAAACACATGTCTGAGAGAGATTATTGAACAAATAATAAAAATGTATACACCACAATTAATGGCGCCAGACTGTGGATTGGTCGTGTCCTTAAAGTTTGGAGAAAGAAACTTAAGGAAAAGCCTTTTGTTATAGCAAATGCATGAATGTTTTTTTACTAAGTTTATAAACAATTTTTTCAGCAAATGCCACCATGTCACTATGGATGCATATGCTGGTGACCTCCAATTGCACTAGTCTAGGCCCTTGGTCCTAGTTGAAGATATTTGTGCCAGAATTAATAAGGACTAAAGTGTGGTATCCACATGATCGAAAGAAAAGGTGCTTCTGTTGAACCCCTAGAAATCATATCCCACTGAACCATAAGCGAAGGTTTTGAGTAAGGTGAGAGTTTTGCGAACGTTTTTGGATAGTTTTTTTTTAATTTTGATTTTTTATTTTTTATTTTGTAAATTAAAACTTTACTTATTTTGCAAAATTCATAAAAAACTTATTTTGAGTCCAAAAAGAATCATTTTAGAAGGTTAAAATTACTCGTAAATTAACCATTTTTGTTCATAAATGAGTTTATAAACGAGTTCATAAATGAGTTCAGCAATAAATCATAAATGTTTATTTTTTGCATTCTTAAATGAGTTCAATATATTAATATTATTAAAATATATATATATCATATAGATAATATGCATGTATAGTATATATTATCTATATGATAAACTAAACTATAATTTTTTTTATACAAATTATCACTATGTTATAATACTTACTGATAAAATACATGTTTAAGTGTCATTCAAACATAAGGTGGCAAATTTTAAAAATACTGTTACAAATTAAGTGGTTAGATGTGCGTGACAGCAGATATATTTGCTTTAAGTTAAGATTTTTCTTGAAATTTCAATTAAAACATCAATGAATTCATTACAATCATTAAGTTATCTGCTGGGACCTTTCTTTTTTGCTATTATTTTTTAATATAGTTACTTTGTTTTACTATACATAATACTACACATGCATATTATCTATGTATATGATAAACTAAAAAATAATTTTTTCAAACAAAATTTGTTTAGTATTAATTAAAATAATTTAATTTTCGCTATATTATTATATGCAATAAAAAAATTTGTAATTCAAAATGATTCATTTTTTAATTTGTTTCTGAACAAAAAGGGTCCGTTTTCGAAAAAAAATTCAGCCCGGCGATTGATACAAAAAGGGTTCATTTCCGAGTGCCAAAAAAGTACTTTTCTATGGTTCATTTTCTAACTCATTTCCGTAGAAAAAAGAAGAAAAAAATTTCGTTTCTGAGAGACATTTTCGTCTGGCGATTGATTCAAAAAGGGTTCATTTCCAGTTCCGAAAAATAGCTTTTCTATGGTTCATTTTTTAACACATTTCAGAAGAAAAAGAGGTTCGTTTCTGAGAGGCATTTTTGTCCGGCGATTGATTCAAAAAGTGTTCATTACCGAGTGCTGAAAAATAACTTTTCTATGGTTGTATTTTAAACTCATATCCGAATAAAAAAAGGACAATTTATGGTTCTTTTTTAAATCATTTCTGAACAAAATAAAGTTCATTTTTGAGATGCATTTTAGTCCGATGAATGATACAAAAAGGGTTCATTTATGAGTGGCGAAAATGAATGTTTCTACCCGAAAAGGTTCATAAATGAATTCGAAAACGGTTGTTTTGGTTCACTGGGATGTTGTACAAATATATATAAAATAATTATTTTATAATGAAGACTTGCCTGAAATTCCTCTGCAGCTGAAACTCATATCTATCATGTTGTGATTACATTAATTCTTGCATAAAAAAAAAAGTAAACTATAGAGGAATTCACAATCTTGTGTAATTGAGATTGCAAATTTGTGTAATTGTACATATTTTTTATCACATATTTATCACATCATATTTTGTAACACTGGTAGCAAAAAATTAAATTCACAGCTGATTGATGAAAAGCAAAATTATTTTCTACTGGCAATTTTGCTTAAATTAATTTTATGTCATAAAATGTGTTTATAAAAAGGTTTAAGGCACAATCAAATCGTTTTTTTATTTGCTTATCTGCCATATCAGTTTTTCTTTTTCCCCTTTACTTTTTTTACTGTCAGCTGTCAGGTTGCAATTTAGTATTGCATATGTATAGTAAATATACATGGATTTTAGAACTATGGGTTTAAATGTTGCATATTTGCAATAGTGTAGTAAATGCATGCCTGTATATTAGAGCACCCACAATATATATGGAAAATGCCTTTTTCTGATTTTCTTCGCTCCCCGTCCACTTTCCGTTAGATTGAGGCTAAAAAATAAGATTTGCAAAAAAAACTAGACTTCGGTAGTGGAAAAAACCCAGGCCCCCGGAGCTTTTATACCCAAAAACGGTCAAAAAATGGTGCATGGCTTAACTACTCTATAACTCGTTAAATAACAGTTTTACGCTACTACATTACGTAAACATTTTTATGCACAAGAAAACGACAAATATTTTTTTCATAAGCAATGTTGACCTTAGAATGACCTTTCATGGTGTTTTAAGGTGCCAAAGTCACAATTTAGAGGTTACTTTTTTTTTGAACGCCCCTCGTAAATTTTTGGACCGAGATATTTCTGGACAATAAACACCACGTTATGGAGAATTAAATGAAGTTTCTTCCAAAGCTAACCATTTTTGAAAATATTGATTTTAAAAGTCGTGAGAGTGTTTTAAGTTTTTTCAAATCTGACTTTCTTCACTCTAAGCACATTTTCAGTTATTGAAGCAATATTATAATATTTTCAGATGGATGAATTAAATTTGCTAATGTACTGCTAGGGCTTAATGAACCTGCTACTGGACACTATATTGCCAGTCTATGAAAACACATAACTCTGAAAAAAAATTATGAAAGAAAGAAACATCATGTTATAGTGTTGTAAATAATTTAATATAACGTAATTTTTTTCAAGTTTTGAATTTTATGGGCGTAAGATTATTTGAAATATTTAATCAATTTTGATTTTGAAAAATTTTTTGATGGCAGATCCTTGCAATGTTGCTCCATTGTATGCAGGATAAACTATTTTTGCTCTTCCTGATGCGTTAATACAGCATTAAATCGAGTTATAAGCGCTTACAAGGTAAGTTACATGACCATTGGAAATTATACAATAAGAAATGATATCTTAATACTTACCAATCAAGTACGCAGTTTTGGTTGCACTCTTATGTTCCATGATTATTTTTTTTTTTCACAAGAAATTTTTTTCACGATTACGCCGTAATTTTCTATATTTTAAAATAGATCGTTGTTGATTTTTTTTCAATGTTATGTATTTTCATAGACTAGTGTTGAATGCACACGAATTCTGGTCACTGTACTATTTGAATTGAGCGTTGTGAAATTCGTATGCAAAGCAAAAGCTACATTATCTGTATCTCAACTGAAGAAGAGTAAGTGAGACAGCTAATATCTGCAAGTCTACATTGCATGGAGGTATAACTCTTGTTTTCGTTTTGTACTTATACACACGCTTCTTTAGTTTTATCGTTTATCTTTTAACTTACTTCTTGTTTAGCTTCGACAGTGTAAAGATCGGCAAGTTGCGAGGATAAATATATTTGACTGAAAATAAAACTGAACTTTGGTTGTCAAATATAAAACTTAAATAGATATTGTTTTATTTAATACATGGCATAATCTAACAACTAGCAATATAGTGTACAGTAGCAGGTTCATTAAGCCCTAGCAGTACATTAGCAAATTTAATTCATCCATCTGAAAATATTATAATATTGCTTCAATAACTGAAAATGTGCTTAGAGTGAAGAAAGTCAGATTTGAAAAAACTTAAAACACTCTCACGACTTTTAACATCAATATTTTCAAAAATGGTTAGCTTTGGAAGAAACTTCATTTAATTCTCCATAACGTGGTGTTTATTGTCCAGAAATATCTCGGTCCAAAAATTTACGAGGGGCGTTCAAAAAAAAAGTAACCTCTAAATTGTGACTTTGGCACCTTAAAACACCATGAAAGGTCATTCTAAGGTCAACATTGCTTATGAAAAAATATTTGTCGTTTTCTTGTACATAAAAATGTTTATGTAATGTAGTAGCGTAAAACTGTTACTTAACGAGTTATAGAGTAGTTAAGCCATGCACCATTTTTTGACCGTTTTTGGGTATAAAAGCTCCGGGGGCCTGGGTTTTTTCCACTACCAAAGTCTAGTTTTTTTTGCAAATCTTATTTTTTAGCCTCAATCTAACGGAAAGTGGACGGGGAGCGAAGAAAATCAGAAAAAAGCATATATGGGTGCTCTACTGTATATTTTGTTAAAGTAGAGTTAAAATTTACTCTACCACTTTGCAAATGCTATGATGCAGGACTTTTTGCACCGGATTGTGGGGAGCGCTTATGTGCGTTGTAATATTTGCATGACATAGAGTTTTTTACCCGTTTAAACTAAGAAAAATTTTATATACAACTGTTGCAATTCCGATAATAACTAACTCTGAAGTCGTGTATTGCAATCTTGATACACGGTCGTCGCACAAGCTTGTGGTCGCCTTTAATAATGCAGTGTGAGGGCACAAATTGTTGTACAGTTGTGATTTTTTATAAAATTAACTAAATTTAATATATAATGTAAATATTAAAAATATTATAGTAATAATATGTTAAATCTTTCCAAAATATCTTTAATATATATTTAAGGTATATTTCATTGATTATAAAAAGATTGAATTAGTAATAAGTAAATAAATAATAAATACACACATACAAACATGCAAAGATACCCTATCAGAAATTTTAAAGTGCTTTATTAAAAAGCAGGTAAAAAGGTCTTCACTCTGCCAATGAATAGTGCTTTTGAAAAGTGCTTTGCTCCCGCTACAAGTTAAGCTTAAAAAAATCTGTTTGTTTTCGAGATTCTTTGTTCTTTTTCGTTATCTACTCTGCTGACTAATTGTGCTCTCATCACTAACATCGCTTGTTGTTTTCTCATCATTATTCATCACTAGTTTATGCAAAAAGTTTAATTCGTGAAAAATTGTTGCAGCAAAATAGTAAAAAAATGAGGTTAAAACGTTTATAAATTGTAATGTTTTCATAAAAAGGTAATAAAATTATTGGCAAGTGGTTTGGATATTCAAAACGTAAATGTAAAATATTATATCGGGCAAAAATATACGCAATCGAAAATGAAGTCGCGAATGCAGGTGCGAACAAAGAAGGCGCTCTTTCCGAAGGGAGAGCAAAGCGCTTTTTTGAATCACTTTTCATAGCGAGAACAAAGGTCTTCTTTCCAATGGCATGACAATGTTAAATAAAGCTCTATTTAAAGCGAGAACAAAGCGCTATTGTGGTTTTGAAAAGTGCTTTGAAAGTGGTTTTGAGGCGCTTTGTTTCCTAAAGGGTATGTACATACACAGTCACACACACACAGGCAGGGAAAACAAAACAAGTGAACGGTGGAACAGCAAGGCAACGAGAGAATATAAAGCCATCGCGTTTACTTAGGACAAGCAGTCTTGTTGCAAGCGCAGTAACATGCAGATTAGGGTGGCCCTTAACTGTGTGCGAAAATTTTTTTTATAAATTAAATGTATGCGGTGTCCTCGTTTGTTTTTTATCATGTAAAAAGTATATTCTGAAAATTTCAGAAAAAAAAATTAATATATAAACGTGCCGCTTGCGACCCTAAGTTGAAAATCTGATTTATATGGGGGAAAAGTGCTCTTTTTCCTAAAAAATCCTAATAACCTTTTCTTAAGTGCATATTTTTAAAAAATGGTGTCTCGTTTTTTTGTTTTTTTTTCAAAATATTATCTCAAACATGGAAATTAGACAAAAACTAACAGAGTTGCGATTTTTCAATTTTAAAAAAAATTAGTTTTTTCCATTGTTGTATTAAAAAAATTGCAAAAATCCAAATTTGAAAAAAATTCATTGAAATTTGGAAGAAATATTTTCTTAAACTATATTTCAAACATATGGAAAAAATTGTGGGATTACGTTAAATAACCTGGTCGTACTAAAATTTTTTAGTTGATGTGTGCCTTTTTGGAAATTGCGAGTTTGGGTATTTTTTCAAAAAAATTCCTAAAAATTTAAAAACGCACATTATGAAAAAACTTACCAAGAACTGGTTTGGGGTTATTTTTGAGCTATTTTGTGCAAAAAATTAAAAATAACAACAATTTGGATACCAAAGTTATAGCTTTTGAAACTTGACTTTTTTTCAAAAACTCTCACAATGCCTGTTTCTGGCACTTCGAACACAAAAAAGTCATACAAAAATCTATAAAACTGTGTTTCTCATATTTAATGACTTCAGTAATTTTAAAAAATATAATGATATTAGTAAGAAAAAGTTTTTGAATTCCAGGGATGCCAACATATCCCAGGGATGCCCTGGTTTTAGGGTAAAAAATATTCAAAAAACTCCAAAAACCAACAAATTTAATTTTCACTGCTGCTACTAGTCAATTCTCTGTATATTGTGTTAAGCTATCACTATCTGCCGTTAATTTTTTGGACTTAAGATTTTTTGTTAATTTTGGGTGATTTTGGTGAAATGTTCATTTTAACCAAGCGTTTACGTAAAAACCTTCAATAAACGCACAAATATTTCTTCTTCTGGTAAATTGAATTTTGATTGATGTCTAAAAACTACATTTTTAGACAGTGTAGCGCCAATCAATGAAATTTGTTGGTTTTTTCATTTTTTTACCCTCCTAAGGTATGATATGTTAGCAACCCTGGCATTCCAAAAATTTTTCTAACTAAAATCAGTGATATTTTTTAACAAAAATTAAAGTAATTTAAAATGAGAAACACAGTTTTTTAGATTTTTTTTATCATATTTTTGTGTTCGAAATGCCAGAAACAGGCACTTTGAGAATTTTTGGAAAAAAAGTCAAGTTACAAAAACTTTGATATCGGAATTTTGTTTTTTTTTAATTTTTTACACAAAGTATCTCACAACTATCTTTAATCCATTTCCCGGTAATTTTTTCAAAATGTGCATTTTTAAACTTTTGGGAATTTTTTACGCAAAAATACCCAAACTCGAAATTTCCAAAAAGGTACACTGCTACCAAAAAATTGCATAACAACCCTGTTACTTAACGAAATCCCACAATTTTTTGTATCTATTTGAAATATAGTTTAAGAAAATATTTCTATAAAATTTCAATGAAATTTTTTCAAATTTGGATTTTTGCGATTTTTTAATACAACAAGGAAAGAAATGAGATTTTTTTCGAAAAGTGAAAAATCACTACTCTGGTAGTTTTGGTCTAATCTTAATCTTGGTGTTCACAATTTGAAGAAAAATTAAATCAAAAACAGGACGAGTATCAGTTTTTTTGAAAATATGCACTTAAAAAAGTTATTGCAATTTTTAGAAAAGGAGCACTTTTTCCCCATATAAATCAGATTTTCAACTTAAGGTTGCAAGCGGCTCGTTTAAATATCAATATTTTTTTCTGAAAATGTCACTGTTTATTTCTGTTTAGTAAAGATACAACATTTTAATATATAATATAAATTCTCCGATCCGCATTTTGTTATTTTCGAAAAAATAAATAAGGGTCACTCTAATGCACATGCTCTGAGGCTGAGTAGTTATCTTTAGCGAAGGTGTCCCCACCCTTCGAACGTTGTTTACTCTAAGTTCAAAGCGAAGTTATCTTAATCGAAGGTGTCTCCACCCTTCGGACGTAGTTTACTCTAAGTTCAAGCTTAGTTATCTTAAGCGAAGATGTCTCCACCCTTGGAACGCTGTTTACTCTAAGTTCAAGCGTAGTTATCTTAAGCGAAGGTGTCCCCACCCTTCGATCACAGTTTACTCTTAGTTAAGGCATAGTTATTTAAAGCGAAGGTGTCCCCACCCTTCGAAAGTAGTTTACTCTAAGTTCAAGCGTAGTTATCTTAAGCGAAGGTGTCTCCACCCTTCGAACATAATTTACTCTAAGTTCAAGCGTAGTTATTTTAATCGAAGGTGTCTCCACCCCTCGAACGTTGTTTGCTCTAAGTTCAAAGCGTAGTTATCTTAAGCGAAGGTGTGTCCACCCTTCGAACGTTGTTTACTCTCAGTTTAAGCGTAGTTATTTTAATCGAAGGTGTATCCACCCCTTGAACGTTGTTTGCTCTAAGTTCAAAGCGTAGTTATCTTAAGCGAAGGTGTGTCCGCCCTTCGAACGTTGTTTGCTCTAAGTTCAAGGCGTAGTTATCTTAAGCGAAGGTGTGTCCACCCTTCGAAAGTAGTTTACTCTAAGTTCAAGCGTAGTTATCTTAAGCGAAGGTGTCTCCACCCTTCGAACATAATTTACTCTAAGTTACACCGTAGTTATCTTAACCCTAACACTGGTACTATTTACATATGTAAATATTTCACTTTTTAAATGGCTACATATTTGATGTTTTTGGCACGATTTGAATATAATTTACATTCAGTGGCTAATTTTTAAATTTGTTTAAATAAACAAAAATAGCCACTGAATGTAAATTATATTCAAATCGTGCCAAAAACATCAAATTTGTAGCCATTTAAAAAGTGAAATATTTACATATGTAAATAGTACCAGTGTTAGGGATAAGCGAAGGTGTATCCACTCTTGGATCATATTTTACTCTAAGTGAAAGCGTAGTTATCTTAATCGAAAGTGTCTCCACCCTTCGAACGTTGTTTACTCTCAGTTCAAGCGTAGTTATTTTAATCGAAGGTGTCTCCACCCCTCGAACGTTGTTTGCTCTAAGTTCAAAGCGTAGTTATCTTAAGCGAAGGTGTGTCCACCCTTCGAAAGTTGTTTGCTCTAAGTTCAGAGCGTAGTTATCTTAAGCGAAGGTGTCCCCAACCTTTGGACATGGTTTACTCTAAGTTCAGCCGTAGTTATCTTAAGCGAAGGTGTCTCCACCCTTCGAACGTAGTTTACTCTAAGTTCAAGCGTAGTTATCTTAAGCGAAGATGTCTCCCCGCTTCGAACACATTTTACTCTAAGTTAAGGCATAGTTATCTTAAGCGAAGGTGTCCCCACCCTTCGAAAGTAGTTTACTATAAGTTCAAGCGTAGTTATCTTAAGCGAAGGTGTCTCCACCCTTCGAACGTGGTTTACTCTAAGTGAAGGTGTAAATACTGTGAGCGAAGGTTTTTCCACCCTTGAATCGTAATCACTTACAGCAAGAGGGATCATAGTAAGTAAATTGCTAGTAATTGAATAAATTCATATTTATTAATTATATTAATTATATTAATTATATTAATTATATTAATTATATTAATTATATTAATTACATTAATTATATTAATTATATTAATTATATTAATTATATTAATTATATTAATTATATTAATTATATTAATTATATTAATTATATTAATTATATTAATTATTTTAATTATTTTAATTACATTAATTATATTAATTATATTAATTATATTAATTATATTAATTATATTAATTATATTAATTATATTAATTATATTAATTATATTAATTATATTAATTATATTAATTAAATTAATTATATTAATTATATTAATTATATTAATTATATTAATTATATTAATTATATTAATTATATTAATTATATTAATTATATTAATTACATTAATTATATTAATTATATTAATTATATTAATTATATTAATTATATTAATTATATTAATTATATTAATTATATTAATTATATTAATTACATTAATTATATTAATTATATTAATTATATTAATTATATTTATTATATTAATTATATTAATTATATTAATTATATTAATTAAATTAATTATATTAATTATATTAATTATATTAATTATATTAATTATATTAGTTATATTAATTATATTAATTATATTAATTATATTAATTATATTAATTATATTAATTATATTAATTATATTAATTATATTAATTATATTAATTATATTAATTATATTAATTATATTAATTATATTAGTTATATTAATTATATTAATTATATTAATTATATTAATTATATTAATTATATTAATTATATTAATTATGTTAATTATATTAATTATATTAATTATATTAATTAATTATATTAATAAATTATATTGATTAATTAAAGCAGGAATTAATTATATTATTCTAATTTATATAATTTTTAGAAATCAATAAAACTAATAAAATAAATAATAAAGACTTCATTTACAGTTTAAAAGTAAAACGCTGGCTTTCTTATTTCAACATCGGAATCATTGGTAAATTAATAATTGTCGGCCTTTGTAGTCTAGTGGAGAGTGCGCTAGACTATCAACCCTGGTTCGAATCCGGGCTCGGGCATGGTTCGTTTCACTTTTTTTGTTCTTTCCTACATTTAAGAATTATGGAACTATTCCTCAATAAATCTAAAATAAATCCTCGGTAAATTCTCTAAATAAATATATCCCTTTCCTTTCAGGTCAAAGACCAAACCTTGTTTGTATAAGGCGCAGGCCTTGGTTCTTTGATCTTAAAAAAGAAAATTATATTGTAAGAACCCTTGGTTTACTGACTGAGCTGACCTCAGCAAAATCAGTTACGAGCAAAATAGGGTCGTTACAGCAGCCTGCTATGTATATGGCCTTAGAGTATTCGATCATGTCACCATTTCTAATAAAAAATTACTTGGCTGTTACTTACTTAAGTACCTTGAAGTGAGAGATTACATTCTTCTTCACCGAAGTCCTACTTTTTTTAAAAAAAGCAGATCAAACAGAAGCATGAACCTCGTGATCCTTAGATATAATTCCGTTAATTCCAGTAGATTATTTTTCGTCAGTGTTAAAAGATCGTTTAACACACAACTTTAAGCTTCAAATACTTTTCCTAACTTTCTCTTTTCTTCTTATTTTTACTGTACTATTATTTTTCCCTAAATAACATCTGTATTCTTTGGTTGTATAATAATTTTACATTGTGTAAATTTGTGTAAAATTCTTTAAATAAACAAAAAACTTAATCCTTTACTTTGAATGAGCATGTCAAAAATCACCTGTATCAGTTTTTTTTCAGCAAAGAACAAAAATTTTATGAGCGTGGAATCATGCTGCTGTCAGAAAGATGGCAAAAGGTATTTTATTGGAATGGACAATATATAGTTCAATAAAATATTTCATAAAAAAAACGAAATTACTTTCCTAGCAACCCAATAATTAAGCGCCAGTATTTGAAGGGAATATTATTGCATCAAAAAAATCGCATGTTTTTGTTAAATAAAGATTTTATACAAAAAAGGGCTTTTTTTATTTTCGGGTCAACTTGGACCCTGAATTTTGAAGGAATATTTTTTTATAAATCTATTCTCCAAAGAATTGTTAATGTTTCAACTAAAGACATGAAGACGCTAAGGCCAATCAAAGAGAGTTTTTCTAACAAAAACTGCATCAATATATACTTGACCTTGAACCCTTAATTACTCATAAAATGTGGCGAAGGAAACGATTAACGCCATTAAACTAAAATGAAATTCATCGTCGTCGACCTGCTATGTTCCAAGCTTATTTGTTATTTGGGCATGCACCATGTATTGCTTACAAAAACTTTATTAGTTTTTAGTTGGTTTAAACTATTAGCTATTATAATATATTAAGACCAACATAATAGCAGAGTGAGATAAAGAATATGTGTTGGCCAGCTAAAGTGGTCAGCGAAATCGCCATATTGCATTGCCTTTGAATTTATTAAATATGTTTAATAATTTTTCTAAGCTGAAACCATACACCTAAATAATTAAAATTGCATGCTTATAAAAGCAATAGATGATTTTTAATAAATATTTTATGATTTAAGTTTTTATATTACTAAGCCAACGTATAAATTGAAGACATTATCAATGCAAACATCAATTTGCTTTTAACTACATATAGAAAAAACAGCAGATTTCGCAATAAATATCCTCAAAGCGTGTCACTTATGCACATTTATTTAAGTATATCAAGCGACATACAATGTTTGATATTTGGCTATTTTTCTTTTATATTTATCATTCCTGGAATATTTAAATACCGAAACAAACAAAACAAGACAGTTAAAAAAAATTATCATCAGATTTATCAACAAACGAGTTTGTGTCTTAAGTCTTTAGTTTTCACTTTTGTATTAAATGTCATAACTTTGAAATGCGTTCACATTTCGAACAATTTGCCTGTGTATTGCAACAGAATTGATATTTTTAAAATCAGAAAAAAAGTAGGTTAAGTATTTATTTTTTTCTGTGGCTTCATGCAAATTAGTAGATTTCTACAAAATGACGACAATTTCGATTTTTTATTATTTTTTTTATTTCTTTCGAATACTTACATAAACTGAGACAAAGTGCTGGCGCAGTCATTGTGTGTAATTAGTTGATGGCTTAAATGGGACGAAACAAAATGAACAAGTTAACACCTCAGCTGATGATTTGTTGTTGTTGGAGTTTTGTGAGCAAGCGTGAAGGAACTTTTTTAGCACTTATATAAACAGCTGCAAGCCATATTTGCCTTTTAACACAAAAACCGCAAGTGAAGATTATTTAATAAAAAAAAAACAAAACTGCAAATGGTTGTTGACAAAAACACTAACAACAACAATGACAACAGACAACACCAGAAGCAAGCAACGTAGCAGTCGTTGGCTTGCGACAGCAGTGATGAAAATGAAAGTGTTGCTGTTTGTAATTTTTTTTTACTTTTTTTTTTTTTGTAGACGTTAAGTATTGAGTAAGTTTTGTTACTTGTTTATTTTATAGTATTTAATTTGTATGTAGGCAAAAATCTTTTTTATTTAAATTTTGTTTGTTTTTTAACACAGCCGTTTCAGTTGTCGTGGTACAATAATATTGCCAATTCTTTGGTTGCAGTTTCACTTTTATTTTGTTATTATTTTAAAACCTCTTTATACTTTTTATTTTAAAGCAAAAATTAAGCCACAGTTATATTTTTAAAAAAAAAATATATAAGCTGTGAGCAAAAATTAATTTTTTTTGACTTAAATTTTTGGTTGTTTAAATTTTTAAATTATTATTTTTTTATTTAATTTTGAAGCATTTGTTGATTGCTTGTGTTGCCGTCTGCTGCCCGTCGTCAACTGACACGAAAAACGTTGCTGACTTTGGCATCAGCTGTGCTTTTGAGCTTTTTTTACAGCAACATGTACTATTACAGCTTTAAACTTTTTTGTTTTTTTTTTTGCTCTTTTGTTTTACTTTTGCTTTCATTTGCTAGGAGACAAGTAATTAATATTAATTTCTTCATTACGCTCTTGCTAAGCAAATTAAATAAAAAAAAATTCAGCGACTTTTCCTTAACTCTTGCCTTGTGCTTGCTGCAATTTGCAGCTAGCAGCAATTCTGTTGTTGTGTTTTACTGTCTCATACTCTTGTTTTTCTTTCTTTTTGACACTTGTATCATTTGAATTTCTTTTAGTCAGTTTGCCTTGCTTTTAATTTTAAGTTTCATGCAATTTATATTGTTAAGGGTTTTCGTTTGCTTTCATTGTTGTTCATTGCTGCTTCTGTTTTTAATTGTACGCGAGCGTTTGTTGGTCTAAAATTTTACTTAAGACAATAGCTAATTTAGTGGTTGTTATTGTTGCAGCTGTTAATTGCTGTTGCTAATTTACTTATGTGTATTTCTCTCATGCTCTTTTCGTGTTCTTCTTCGTGGTTTGTGCGCATTGTTGCTTTTGTTTCGCTATTGTTATTATTTTTACTCTCAATGTAAATGAGTTGTCGTCAATGAAATTATGTGAAATTTTTTGCATTTATTTAAAATTTCTATTTCATTAATTTTTCAAGATTTTTTGACTAATTTCTAATTTGACTAATAAAATTGTATTAATGATGTAAATAAGAACAAGTTTGTTGCTTAAGTCTTTGTCTTGAGCAAATTGCATTGCTTGATCGAGTTCGTTGCTTAAGTCTTTTGTTTTATATCAAGTTGAACGCTGCGTTAAGTCAAAAACAAGCATTTTATGATTACTCTTCTTACGAAAGACCCTGAAAACTTTGGTTTTTTTTTCTTTTCTTTAAGCTTTTACAAAAATCAGTAATTAAACAAAAATGCCCCTCACTAGAAGGACATTTTCGTCGAATTGGTTTTATCTTCAGGGTTTTTTCAGCTTATCTCACATTCAGCATAAAAACAAACCAATGTTTATCATTGAAAAGAGATATTCCATTCATGTGTTTTTTTTTTTTTTGTTTTTGTTCATTTGGTTTTCTTAAGCAAGTGTTGGTTCAGTACAAATTAACATTTGATGTAGGCCACGAATGATGCGATGGGAAACAACGATGATTCATATTGTTATGAACAAATGGACAGACAATTGCTTGTGCTATTCCTACACATAGATAGATAGCCAACATTTATTATTGTATTATTTATTCATGTACTCAAATATAATGGCACAGTTCATTGCGGTTTATTTTGAAGGTGGGTCCGATGTCAAAACATTAACATGAGCTGTCATACAAATTGTGTTTTATTGAAGTTGTACTTCTTTTGGCGCGTTAAAAAATTTTTGCAATTTGTAAAATGAGACACTAGAAACTGGTAAGGAGTGTACTTTGAAATGCAGTATCATTCTTTCTGCATTTGATAAAATCGACATATTGTAAAATAAAGACAAACTTGCTTACTTTTTTCAAGCATATTTACAAATTTTAAAGTAATCAGATAAATATTACATAATAATAATAGATGTACTTTTATATTGACAGTGTTTTTATTATGCAATACACTTTTTTTAAAAAAGTAAGCACTATGTGAAAAAGCACTATGTTTGGTGCAAAAACATGAACTTATTGCCCAGAATTTAAGGAGTCATTAAATCACTTCTTAAAAACTTAATTTTTTTAAACAAATCATATGAATCGAAAATGTTTTAAGAACCATACCAAATTCAAGAAGTTATATAAAAAAAGTATCGTTTTAATCAATTACATATAAGCCCTACACTCAAAAAATACTGTAGTAAAATTTAATACACAATGTGTATTTATTCGTATATATGTGGTTTTATTTATTTTTAAATACATATGAAGTTATTCAATATATTTTTACTAAATTTACATTTAAATAATTAATACTACACAAAGTCTTTGCATGTAGTAAGTAGTTGTTTACATACATTTATTGAAATAAAGAATATCTACATTAAAATAAATGCATAATATGTCTTTGATAGCAGTTGTATTTTAACTTAAATAATTATAAAAGGTTCGTGATGAAGAACTGTGGTAAGTAAACTTCTTAAAATGTATTTTTTTTAATACAAAAATTTTTTATTTTCTTATAATAAAAGCAATCTTTGTACTGTGGCAGAAAACGTTTTGCAGTTTTTTTAATTAATAAATGAAAAAAAAAACTTAATTTTAATGTAGATGTATTTATTTTCTGTAGTTAAAAAATATGTAGTAAAAGTAAATAACTGAAAACAGTAAAAATAATTACATTTTTATTTGGACGGTGAGTTACTAATTTACATTTGTTTTAAATACATTTTTATTTATTTTTACTACAGGATTTTTTTTGGGTATATGATATGAATAAAAACTTTTATAACATATGTATTAGAACGTACCTTACTTGTATCGGTGACTTTTGAGCTTATTCGATTTTCAATTCCAAAACGAAATTACCTTCGATTAGGCCTTCAAACATTTCGTACAAAATTTGATCCCGATTGAAACACGGTAAATGGGCCCGTCGCACAGTGATGCGGGCCTACAGTGACACATATTCGTATAAACGCACTCTTAATTTTAAATTTGCTACCTTCTCTCTCTTTTATTAATGCATTATTCAAAACAAATTCAAACTCATATTGTTCACTAAACTAACGGAAATTTGTACTGAGTGCAAAAAGCTGTTTTCGTTGTTGTTGTTTTATATAAATCAGTTCAGTTTAAATATTTTACTAAAAACAAGTACACATTCCTTTAAACGCACCTGAATAAGGAGATCGAAAATATATTAGTGGTTTAAAGAAATAAGTATTTGCTTGTATTTAATTAACAATTGGTAAGTTTTATTTAATTTAAATGTAAAAATATTTTCTTAATGATATTTTTCTAAGATTTTATCAAAATGCCAAAGGGAAAATACCTCAATGACACAGAAAAAGTCCAAATCAACCTGTAACATAAAGAGGGTTATTCAAATCGGGAAATTGGGCGGAGACTAGGAAGATCAGAAGCTGTCATCCGCTCTTTTTTAAAAAACGGTGTTAATTATGGAGTAAAAAAATCCACGAAAGGCAATCGAAAACTGAGTATTCGCCAAGTTAATCAAATTAGGAAGGAAGCCACCACAAGTTTTTTGAACTCAACTCAAATAAAAGAAAAATTAGATCTTCCAGTGACACGAGGCACATTGCACACATTTTACGTAACTCAGATAACGTTAAATGGAAAAAACCGGTGAGCAAGCCTGTGTTGAAGCCGCATCACAAAAAGGCGCGCTTAGACTTCGCCCAAAAACACATGCAGTGGTCAACTGAGTGGGACAATGTTGTGTTTTCCGACGAAAAAAAATTTAACTTAGATGGCCCAGACTCTTACAGCTGTTATTGGCATGATTTGCGAAACAATGACGTACGTATGTCAAAAAGAAACTTTGGTGGTGGCAGCGTTATGGTGTGGGCGGCATTTTCATCTAGAGGTAAAGCAAATATCTGCTTTGTGCCGCCCAAAATGAATTCTAAAAAATACACGGAATTGTTGGATGATGCTCTCATTTCATTTTTGGATGATAAAATGGATGAAGACAGTATTTTTCAACAGGATAATGCTGCCATTCACGTTTCTAAAGAGACATTAAAGTGGTTTGAAGAGCACAACATCCCACTTATGAAATGGCCTGCATGCAGTCCCGATTTGAATCCGGTGCAGAATCTTTGGGGATGCATATCACGCAAAATCTATGGACAAAAAGCCCAAGGACACCTTTACAAAACCGTGCTAGAGCTCAAGTTGGCCATTAAGGAAGCTTGGGAAGATTTAGATCGTCAGTTGCTGGAAAATTTAGTGAAGTCGATGCCGAATCGTATATTTGAAGTTATAAATAAAAATGGTGGACCAATTAATTATTGAAAATTAAATAAATACCCATTCCTATTGAAAATTAAGTTGATGCGTTTAAACGAATATGTACTTGTTTTAAGTAAAATATTTAAACTGAAATGATTTATATAAAACAACAACAACGAAAACAGGTTTTTGCACTCAGTACAAATTTCCGTTAGTTTAGTAAACAATATGAGTTGGAATTTGTTTTGAGTAATGCATTAATAAAAGAGAGAGAAGGTAGCAAATTTAAAATTAAGAGTGCGTTTATACGAATATGTGTCACTGTATATAGCGAGTGGGCAACATTAGAATAATGGACCGATTTTGATGAAATTTCATATCTAGATGAATTATGGTCTCCTAAGCTCAAAAATGAAGTCAGTTTTTTGATCGGACTTCTAGCTTAGCTACAAAACGAAAACTGTAAAATGGTCAATTTCAGAATGTATATAGAATATGAAAAAGAATTAAGAACAACAAATATTATTTATTAAGCAAATATCAAGAATAATAAAAAATATGAATCTCAGTACATGAATTTTTCAAGAAATTATTCGATTTTCATTCAATAAAATGCTTGAATAAAAATTTTCTAAATTTTCACACAGAATGTATTTTTTAATATCTTCTAAAGGTAAATTTAATTATTTGTTCAAGTTGTCGGGCTCAAGGTCTTATTTATACATAAATAATTAAAAACTTTTAATGTTGTTTTTATTAATTTATTGTTTTTCCAATATTTCGACTTCCATCGGAAGTCATCCTCAGGGAAAACTGTTGGAGTAAACATGCATACGTTAGAAAATATACAATTTTTTCACATTAAAGTTTATCTTACATAAATATTTCTTGAAACGTTACATTAAACAATTTTTAAATTCATTTAAATTAAATTTAATTTAATTTCTGTTACAATCCTTTTTGATGAAAGCAAAGGATCCAACATATAAGAAAAAAGATCCTTGTTGGCGTGAGTTCTGCAGTTTTTTCTTCTATGGAACAACCGGACATTCCTCATAAAGGGTCCGCCAAATAACTTTTTTTTTTTTGAAAATTCTATAAAAAAAAACTACTTGATATTTTCTCAAATTTCTTTTTTTATTGTAAGTACAATCTTTCCGGTTAATAATGGAAAATAATTTCATTCAAATGGCTGCCTCGGCTGGCCATGCAGTAGCGTACACGATCGGTCCAATTTTTCAGCACATTATCAATTGTGTGCAGCTGTATTTCACCAATGGCTTCACGAATATTGTCCTTTAAAACGTCAATTGTCTCTGGCTTGTCGGCGTAGCACTTATCTTTGAGGGCACCCCACAAATAATAGTCCAACGATGTCAAATCGCAGCTCCGAGGTGGCCAAACGACATCAGATCTGCAGCTGATAATGCGATCTTCAAAAACAGGGCGCAAAACATCGAGTGTAGCTTCGGCTGTGTGGCACGTAGTGCCGTCCTGTTGAAATCAAATGTTGCCAATATCCTCCTCTTCAATTTTTTTGAACAAAAATTCGTTCAACATGGCCCGATAACGATCGCCATTGACTGTAACGGCCACTGCTTGCTTATTTGATTGAAGAAAAATGGCCCAATTATGCCTCTGGACCAAAATCCGCACCAAACAGTGACTCGTTTTGGGTGCAGCGGCTTTTCAATGTATGCGTGCAGGTTTTCTGTGCCCCAAATGCGACAATTTTGCTTGTTTAGCTAAGCGTTACCATTCACGAAATAAGCACTAGTTAAAAAAAAACGTTAGATGGCGGACCCTTTATTTGTATTATCTTTTGTCTCCTTTATTCGCAAATAACCAGCAATCAACCAAATCACTATTTTTTTAATGGAAACACATTATTATTTGTTAAATTAAATTTAATACAAATAAATAAAATTAAAAAGTTTACCTTTTAAAATCTGTTTGAAAAATTGCACGGAATCAAAAAATAAACGCAAATCAACAACTTCTTCGTCGCTTTAATTAAAGTATTTGCTTACATTTATTATGTAACGTTATTAAGAAATGTATATGCTAAGGAATATCGTAGTTAAAAATTTAGATCCTAAAACCCCACGAAAACTTTAGGACCGTAAAACTAAAAACTAAAAAATTTCCTCTACTCCTTTTAAAATTCCTCGTGTTTTGTAACTAAAATTCCCAAATTAAAAAAAATTCTCCGGGATTCCGGGATCCTTAAATTTGAGTAGCCTAGTATATGCAAAACTATAATAATACTTTTGTGAGAATGCACTCTCATATACACATACATGTGTGTTATTGTTTGTCAATTAATAAGTACAGGTGTTAGAACAAATCGCAAATTAAGCAAGCCTTTTTAACATCGAAACTAAACTAATTTATGGGAAAAAAAGTGGAAAAGTTATTTATTAACTCCTTTAATATAACTGTCTGCCCAGAATCATATCGTTGTTGTGTAAGTGAGAGAGAATCGCTAAGTGTTGGCCCAGAATTGATGCGTTGGCTCATGGTATAATTATTTGACAAGGTAGCCGTGACAGTTTTTTGGCGATTAGTAGTTGTCAAAAACAGCTAAAGAAGTTGTAGTTTGCTGCTGTTGACTAGCTATGTGCTTATTTTTAACTTTTCTTTGGCCGCATTCTAGCCGAAAAAGTGCTCAAGTAGCGAAGTAGCATAAAATATTTTCGCTATATAAATTGTGACATCTCAAGGAACATGTTCTGTGAGAGCATACCATTCAGCCCGAAAGTTGTGGAACAGTTCTTGAGCACTTTTTCGGCTAGAATGCGGCCTTTGATTCATAAAATTTGTTCGCGAAGTTTATTGGAATGTTTTTAGTTTGCTGCGATTGACCAGCTATGTTTAAGTCGTTGCTTATTTTTTCACATTTCTTTGATTAATTGCATGAACAGCTAATTTTGACAACTACCCACCGCCGCTCATGAGAAAAAAACCAGTCTACGCTACTACCTTATCAATAATTGTGCCATGCGTTGGTTTTGTCGTTTTGCTTTTATTCAATCTGCCATTGTTGATTTTCTTGACCTTGCTTCAGTGTTCTTATCGTACTCCGATTGAACTAATAATTACTCCACTTCCATTTATTTTACTACTTTTTGCAAATACTCTTCATATAAATTTACTGAATTTCAACTGAAGGCTACTCCTATCATTATTAGAGCAAGTAGAAGAAACACTGTTTACTCGCTACATGACAGATTCTTCAAATTTTGTGAAAATATGGCAATATTATTAGAGAGAAGCTGAGAGAGCTGTCAAATAAAAGACAAAATCAAAATAGAAATACGCTACCTTAATATAGAAAGGCCCTAACTCATTTTTTTTTCAAAATAAATTTTTTTTCGTATTTTTGCAAAAAAAAATGCTTTAGAAAAAAAATTGCTGCAAAAATATTGCTACAGCATTAAATTGGTTAGTGTCTTAAATAAAAAATACATTTCAAGAAAATTCGGAGACGCAAAATTATAATTTTTATTAAGTTTTTTCCATCTCCTGTAAAGTAACAAAAAATGAGTTAGGGCCTTTCTATATTAAGGTAGCGAATAGAAACATTTCTATCTTGGCGTTTTCGTTGTCGTATTCTGCCTCAATTTTCTGCCATAAGGTTTGCATTGTCTCTGTCAGCGCTCTGCCTGCCAACACGACAACGACATGATTCTGGTCAGACAGTAAGGTTCAAATATGTGTTTAAAAGAAAGACTCCAGATATGTTTTCCCAAAAATTAATTTTTTTTCCCATCAAACTTTGGCATTTTTCGTGCTTTTCAAATAAAAATAGTAGGTCATTGTAAGCTTTTTAAAATATTTATTGTTGGTTACTGTTTTGTGTATTAGAAATGTAGTTGGCAACACTTGTCGATATATAGAAATATGTTAACTTCGTTAGTCGAGTAATAAACGAACTTTAAAATCGCACGCACGCTTTTTCTTCCGCTAAGTTATTATAAGTTTTTCCGCAGTTTTTCAACCGCCGCTTTAGCTTAATCGCAATAGATCCAACATTTATAAACAAACATTTTAAAGTAAATTTTATTTTATTTTATTTTCTTTATACCTCTATTAAAACTCTTTCAAATATATATTATTTAAATCGAATAGTGTAACAAATGTATTTTTGGGAATTTTTCTTGCAGAAAGACTAAAACTGATTTTTTATACTGATAACACTGTGCGGCACGAAAATCTGTATTTAATAATTTCAACATTTTTCACTTAATTTTAATATGAGGAATCTCGTGGTAACATCCGTTTTTCCAGTTTACCGAAGACTTTAGTGCAAAATTTTTTTAATTACTCCAGATATGCACTCATTTGCATGTTGATAACTCTTGAACCAATAGGATTTTCATTTTGGTTTTTTCAGCAAAGCTATTCCTATTATTCTGCCCAACAACTTGGCTGTACAAATAAATATAAAAAATCGTTTCAAATTGTCTTAAAAACTTTAATAAGACATATGTCTTGCCCGCTTTCAACTCTTCAAAGTAAATAATGTTATTCATACGCAATGTTGTTCGAATTTTTTCGTTTAACTTTAAGCAAGACTTTTTGTAAGACTCACTCGAAAAGACCCACTTCTTGTTCTTATTTGTATAGCAAAGTTGCTGAACAGAATAATAGAAAGAACTTATTCCAAGAAACCAAAATGAAAATCCTAATGGGTCAGGAGAAAATGAGTGCATTTCTTGAGTAATTTTCGATATAACTTAAAAAAAATATGTTCTAAAATGTTCGGTTAAGTGGCAAAACAAGTGTCACCACAAGATTCCTCGTAAAAAAATTAAGTGAAAAACGTTTAAATTATCAAATACAGATAAAAAAGGATACAAAAAAGCGCACAGTGTAATTTTTTGCTTAAAAAGGTCAACTTTCCCAAGCTCCTACTAAAACAGGAAGAGGTGAATCAAAACATTGTTGTAACAGTTTTCTTAGTGGATGCATTACCTTTCCAAAAATACCAAACACTTGGATATTTGCGACATCAAATTTTCGGACTTTTGCCTATTGGGCGCATCACTGCGCGTCGATTCTAAAGCCTATATGACACTTTATTTTTTTGTCCAATTTAAAATCTGAAAACAAGTGGCGCGTGAACTAGACAGGTATATTTTAAAGGAAGAGGATGAAAACATACATCGTGCCAATTTTTCACATCTCCCCAACGTTACTATCTTTTCTCTCTCTCTATTCTTATTGGCTGCGGAAAGAAGAGCTCAAGCTTGTTTTTGACACCTAATATTTGATCGAAACTTAACGAGTGACGAATTGAGAGAAACGTCAAGAACAATGCATTAAAAATCTGTCTGTCGTACATTTTTTTTTCTCCAATACGTACATATGCGTATACACTCACACTTCTACATACTCAGTGGGCAAAAGCAGGTCTTTGAAGCGCTTCTAGCAGGCCATCATATGGATTTCTAAGCCCTTCCATGATCGTTTCCAAGCCCATTAACTTTTTTATATGAAATGAGAAAATTTTCTAGTCCTTCCTCTCTCGCGACTCTAAAGATGCCTGCTAGAAGCCCTTCTTAAGAATGTATGAAATTAGAAAGAAAAGCAATATAAATATCAACTTGAAATAAAAAACCTTTTTTCAATTTCCAGATTTGAACCAACGTCCTCTCATTTGGCGATTCGGAATCTTATCCACTCGTCCACCTCAGTTGTTAGCAAACTTCAGCTTATTTTCATTATTATAAATGAAAATAAGCCTTCGGGAGCGTGGGTTCGAGACCCAGCTCGGACCAAAAAAAAAATTTTTTTTTGTATTTTTTTTTAAATCTACATTTTTTTACTAATTTTTCTGTTCATTTAAAAAAAATTTTGGAATTTTTTTGTAAAATTTCTTCATACAAAAATAATAGAAAAGACTTAGAATTTTTCCATATAAAAGTTTTCATATAATGTGTTATGTAATGTGTTAGATTTCGGAGACCTGGGTTCGCGACCCAACTCGGACAAAACAAAAAAAAACTTTTTTTGTTTTTTCTTTAAGATTTGATTTTTTTTTTAATTGATCTGATCATTTATAATTTTTTCCTAATTTTTTCATATAAAATAACATGAAAAGACTCAAAACCTTCAAAAGGTAGAGACTCAAAACCTTCAAAGAGCACTACTAGCATACTTTCTTTTGAGTATCGCTAGCTAAAATGACCAGTGGGTATTAGCTTTAGCACTATTTCAACTGCTCTAGTTTCATTGTCAGTGAATACAAATTTGACAAAACAATGAAGTATTTAAGGGCTTAAGATAACAATCACAACTTCTTTGCTGTAACGTTTGCCCCGAATATCCTTCAATCAGGACATTGTAGTTAAAAATCGTGAGTGACATCGTGTTTGGTAAATCATTGTTAGTTGAAGTCAATACTTCTTTTTGCTTTAAGACATATGTAGTTTTTCTTACATTTTAATATCGTTTAAGAGCATTTAAATATCGTTATTTTTTACGGTTTTTCCCAAAAAACCAGTTTGTCCTTACGAAATAGAAAGACATCCTTTTTTCCTAAAATTTGCAACTTTTGAGACCACTTACAATGTGAAATTCGTAAAAACTTGTATTTCGATACACTCTAATACACAGCCTCTTACGATTTTAAGGAGTCGCCGGGTCCAATTAACATGGACCAAATTTTGTACGGAATGTTTTTAGGCCTAACCAAAGCTAATTTCTTTCTGGGAGCAAAAATTGAATGAACTTATTTTAATAATAAATATTAATCTTAATAAACTCCAGCAGTAAATTCAAAAATATGCATGCTTTGAAATTTTGATGACGTCACTTCGTATAGAGAATGGGCGTGGTGTGGTGTTCATCCAATTTTGCCAAAACTCAAATGCAGAATACGTTTAAGATGTAGAAGATTATGTGTTAAAAATGCTGTTATTACACACATTTTTGTGGAATTTATTAAAGTTTATTTATTAAATTTAGTTTAAATTTATTTATTAAGTTGATGACGTCACTTTGTGTGGAAGATTGGCCACGTTTTTATACGATTTCTCCAAATTTTAAACTCAAAGTGAATTTTAATATTCCTAGCATATGTACATAATTTTAATTCATTAAATTAATTTTTGCGAAATTTTTCAGAGACTTAACCGATTTCGTATAGTTACTTTATATGGGAGGTAGGCGTGGTTTTTATGTAATCGTTTCGCCAGAAGGATAGACTTGGCCTTTCTAAGGTAACATTTTTAATAACCTTATCACTTAATCCGTAATCATACCATACAAATACCATTATCATTACTTATTTTTCTGAATTTCATTTTACGTTTTCTGAAATTCAATTGATCTTTTCTGAATTCCGATTAATCTTGCTGACCTTTTTGGAATTTAAAATGTTGTTTTTTTTTTCTTCATTCCAAGTGTTATTTTTTAATTTTAGTTAATCTTTTCTGAATTTTAATTGATCTTTCTCAAGTTTTTATTAATCTTTTGTGAATTACAATTGAAATATCTGAATTGCAACTGATCTTTTCTAAATATCAAAGTATCTATTTTTAATTTCAATTGATTTTTTTTCTTAATTATGATATTATCTAAATTTTAATTGATCTTGTCCGAATTTATTTTTTTTTCTGAATTTCATTTGGCCTTTTTCATTTCAATTAATCTTTTTTTTTATTTCAGGTGATCTTTTTCAGGTTTCTTTTCATGAGTATTTTTTACGCCTAATTAACTAAAAATTATTAATTTTTTTTATATACGTTTATTTTGCTGAATTACAGTTTATTATTTACAGTTAATGCAAATGTAGAAAGCAGTTTTATGCTCACCTCATATATATTTGTTGCAGGAAAGTATATGCTTTTCGGTCCTTTTTTCGCATATGGGTGAAATTTTAACCGAAGGTCGCCTTAGTTACTTTCTAAATATCTACCGTTATGTTTTATCAACCATAATATTGATATCATATTCTTAAAGAAAGGGACATTTAATACAAATACCATACATTTCATTAATTTTGCATTAAAAATGAGCTCGGTATAGCGTTTTAAACTTCAAAATGGGAGAAATTTCACCCGAGGATAGGATGAGAGTTAACCCTGGGACAAACACATGGTTCTGTCCAGGCATATTTCATTTTTGAGCGTTAATTAATCATACTTTTAGTTTAGGTAGATACCTGTATTTCCTGGTAGCCGCCTAAAATATTGTTGGCTTTCTATTTTTTAAAAAAAATTCTAAAATATCGTTCCAACACGAAGAAAAATGCAAAAAAGAAGTCCCCCTTCAAACAAACACATATGCCTGGTCAGACCCCTATACAATTTGTATGAAATAAATTATTGTTATACACATTTTGGGTTATTTTTCTGCAAATACAGTGCACAAGTGGAGTACAGCTAGACCCGCTACAGTGAGGTTCCGCCAGCAAAACATCATGCGTTTCAGAGGTGGACCAAACAAACCTGACCACTCCGCTTGAGGTGTTCAAGCTTTTCTTTTCACCGAATATTACGTTCATCATCGTAACACAAGCAAATCTGTACGGAGAAAAAGTTACACGCAAATGGAACGCAGAACATGCAAACTGCACACCACGAGTATGGGTTGATATGACAAGTGTTGAGCTGGACGCTTTTATTGGGATACTATTGGCTTTTGGTGTCAGTCATAATACTATGCAGCTCTCAAGATTGATGTGGCAAACTGAGGTACTTCCAATATTCCGTGCAGCCATGTCATATACACGATTTGTTACTTTGATGCGCTGTATTCGATTTGACGATAGTCGTACGCGCGCATTTCGTCAACAAACCTACAAAGCTGCTCCCATTCGCGACACATGGAACTTCTTGAATAACAATCTTGCCAGTAATTTTGAACCATACGAAAGTGTAACCATCGATGAGCAGCTATTTCCATACCGTGGGCGCACAAAGTTCACGCAATTCATCCCATCAAAGCCCGCAAAGTATGGAATCAAAGTATGGTGGGCATGCGATGCGAAAACCAAATATCCGTTGCAAGGAAAACTGTACACTGGTAAAGAGGGAGAACAACGAGAGACAAACCAAGGCGAAAATGTGCTCATGAGTTTGGGTTATCGATACGCCAACAGCGGCAGAACTATTATTGCTGATAACTTCTTTACAACATTATACGCAGCTAATCGTCTTTCGTCGATTGGACTAGCATACGTTGGCACCATTAGATCCAACAAAAGGTGTCTTCCCAAAGAAGTGAAAAAAGACAGCAAACGGCCAGTGCTTTCATCTGTGTTCGGTTTCTATGATAACCTTGTATCACTGTGCAGCTACGTTCCAAAGAAGAACAAAGCAGTAAAACTACTATCCACTGTGCACTACACCGAGAAAGTTGAAGGCGTAGCAAAAAAAAACGGAAGCTACATTATTTTACAATTCAACAAAGGCCGGCGTTGATACAATGGACCAAATGGTAACGCATTACTCCACAAAACGGTCAACCAGACGTTGGCCATTAGCATTTTTTTGCAACATGATAGACGTCATGGGACTAGCCGCTTACATCATATGCAATGAAAATACAGAAGGAACCAGAAAAGAGAAGCGACGAATGTTCTTGAACACGCTGAGTAAACAATTGGTGCTTGCTAATACTGAAAATCGCATGAACAACAACCATATTTTGGGACAACATTCAACCCGTTTGGCCATTGAATCTTTCTTTGGAAGGCCGTTGAATATTCCCAGCAACATGCTGCCTAACCAACAAAGCGGCCCTAGTACCCTGAATTCCAGAAAAGATTGCAGAGTTTGTGCCACGCAAGACGAAAAGCTGCGTAGGAAGACACGTTTTTACTGCACCAAATGCACTAATCCTGTGTGCCAACAACATTCTAAAGTTGATTGTACTTGTTTTTAATGCATTCCACAAAATGAATAAAAAATTTTTTACATTAAGGTAGCTACATATATTAACAAATCAAAAAAAAGTTTAAAGACAAAAATAATAAACGAGCGTACTTAGAAATTCAAAGTTACTGAGCCCTTTTTGCCATACAAATGCTTAAAAACGTATAGGGGTCTGGCCAGGCATATGTGTTTGTTCAAAGGTTTCAGAATATGTGTTTGACGGGGGGTTAATTTCAATTGATCTTTTTGAGTTTTAATTGATCTTTTGTGAATCTTAAATGCAATTTCTTCTGTTGATCTTTTCAGAGTTTTAACAAATTTTTTTACAGATAATCATTTTCTAACTTTCAAATTTTATTTTTCTGAATTTCAGTTGATCTTTCTTCATTTAAGTTGATCTTTTCTAAATTTTATTTGAGCTTTTGCGAATTTCAATTGATCTTTTCTAAATTTTTTGAATTTAAAATAATCTTGAAATTTGAATTTGTGAATTTTAATTGATTTTTTTCGTAATAACAATTGGAAATGGTGGTAGATTTATATATCCTTTCCTAGAACTTCCTTTCGGTGCACAGTGCGTTTTTTTCGATTTAAGGATGACATTTGCATTAGCTCAGTAATTATAAAAGCTAGGGCCATGAAATTTTGTACAAATGAGTTTTAGCCTAAATTAAATAACAGCACAATTAGAATTCTAGGTCAACTGCATCGCCAACCTCCCATACAAACCATATTTTTTTTAATAAAAAAACCTGCATAAAATTGCTTATTTATGTTTTTAAAGAGTAAATTTAGTTTACTTAACGTCACTCAAACGTCAGGCTAAAAATATTTCAAATCGGATAACTTTTATATATATCTCCTATAAAAAATATTACCAAATAACGAAATTTTAAAAAAATTTTTTAAAAATGGTTGCTAATACAAAATAAGGTCACAGCTTTTTTTAAATTATGAATTCTATTTTATTTTTGTTTAAATTTAAGAGTACCTACAAATTGCCTTGGAAATCAGTGTATTTTAGGGCAAAATTTGATTTTTTAGACTTTTTTTCAAAATAAGTGAAACAGACAGAAACAGACAAAAACAGACGGTAGAAGTACGATAGCTTATGATAGTTATAGCCTTTGACTTTAATAATGCTTAATTAGCTAGATATTTCTTACTAAATTTTACTTAAATTTTAATTTCTTGAAAAATTTACTCATATTTCAGCGATTTTTCGCTTTTTAAAATTTTTAATTGTATTTAGTATTAAATTCAATGGCGTTGAAGACATAAAAAAGTCAAAAAAACAAAACCTTCAAATATACTTTGTGCTCGAAGTTATTATTGTTTAAACTTGAGTTTATTTTTTGGGTTTTATTGAGCTTATTTTTGTTAAAAAAGTTTCAACTTTGACGAATTTTATACAAAAAAAGCAATACAATACATCAAGTCTTTAATACCACATTCATAATACATGTTTTAAAATCTGACGAAAATATTTTTTTTATAAAATTTAACAAAAAAAAAACCCAAATGTCATCCTAAAATTAAAAAAAACGCACTGTGCGGTGGTAAAAATCATCGATATATCTTAGATCGGGCTAATAAGCTGATGGGGTTCGATATTGAGTTAATTGTCATGCACTATAATTGATCTATTGATTTTCTTTTCAACTTCAATGCAAATCTGCGTGTGCTTCGGTGGAACTTTCAGCGATAAGTCGCAGACTTAGAATCTATTATTGCCTTTATTCTTGTTGTCACCTCATCTATGTGAGAGTTCTCACACTCGTATCACGTCACTAGAGATATGGTATTCTTGTTGTCATGTGACGTGAGTTTGTGGAACAAATGAAAATTAAATAAAATAACGCATTGAACACGCCCTTCAATTCTGTATATTGCAAAATTGTATTTGTTTCAGCAAACTGAATAGTTAAATTCAGTAAATAGTTAAAATATGAGTTCCTTTGAGTTTTGGTTTTCAGACAGTGACAGCTCGGATGATGGCGAAAATTGAAAAATTAAAAGAAATTTAAGGGATGCCTCCAACCCGATGAAGTTACCTGATGGAGTGTGAGTTAAAAATGCAGTTTTTATTTCATGATCTTATATTTATTTTCTTTGCAGGTTCGTCAGCTAATTAAGATTGTCAAAGGACGCAAAATCAATTCCTCGAAGAGATATTTTGGAGTACTTCCTATTATTAAATTGATTGCTGTTCTACGTTTCTTGGCTGAAAGCGGTTATCAAAAAGGCGTGTGAAATAATGAAATTATTTTTGAGATGTTATTTTGACACTAAATTTAAAAATTATTAATATTTCTATCTAAACAAAACCTTAATTATATATTTTTATTTACCTCTTCTGTTTGCACATCTTCCTCACTTAACCCTTTCGGGACGCACGGTACACATGTGTACCATCAATGCACTTCACAACCTGAATTGCGTCCCGAAAGGGTTAAAAAAACAATGCGAGTAAATTGTCACTTTAATTTGCCAAGAATGTGTTCACTGTGACAACAAGAATATCACAAATAAATCATATGGCACTGTTCACTGTGCCGTTCCTGTTTTCAGTGGCAACAAGAATACGAATTTAAGTCACAATGACACGCGTCACCTCACACGAGAAAAAGTGACTACAAGAATAAAGGCATATATTTCAATCGTCGGTCGCAACAATTTTTGATTCAGTTCAGGCTCTTAATTTGTATCAGGAAAATGCACACCAACGACCAGCAAGACACGAGAAGCAATATTTTCCTCTATGCGAAACTCTTCTGTTTCTCGTGTCTTGCTTGTCTTTGGTGTGCATTTTCGTGAAGCAGTAAATACTAAAGTCACAATCTCTACTCTCAATCAAAATTGAACTAAAAATTATTAAGCCTATTTTTGGGCTGTTATAATGCAAGCCCTAGAAGCATTCACTATTATTTTTCCCACAAATTTGACAATATGAAATACAGGGTGCTTTACAGAAATCATTAAATATATCGCAGCACCGAATCAAGACTCCCAAAAATCTATGATGACTATACTGAAAGTTTTTTTTTGGTATTTTTTTAAAAATGATTTTGAAAATCTATTTTTTTTACTAAAGTTTTAGTTCGTAATGCAATACAAGCACTTGCTGATAAGATTACGGGTTGTTCCAAAATACTAAAAACAACTCATCACTTTATGCCCCCATCACCGTTAGCGAATCGAATGCTTCACTCGAATCGAATCAACCGTAGAATTTTTCTTTATAACTTTTTGCGAGCCTACTTATTCGCCTCAGATTCAGTACTGCCAAATCAGAAAACATAAAAATTCGCATATAAACGTCTAAAATCAAACTTCAAATTTCAATTAAGCCGCCATAAATGTGGTTGAGCCCCCATTTGTGGTTTGACTTTAGTTTTTTTTATAAAATTGTTTATTTTTATTTATTTTATTTTATTATTCAAACAATTTATATTACACTGTATACATGAACAATAAAAATTATAAAATTACAAAACATTTTTTAATTTCTAAAAGGTTCGTCCGATTTTTTCTATATTTTTTCAAAACTGATTTAAGAAATTTTCTATTTTTGACTTAAAATTTTATCTTTGTCCTGGATGTATAAATTTTATTCAGTACAGTGATTTTTTTGCAAGTATTCGTCCCAGTACATGTCCGTCCATTTACCCCTATCCCACAAAAATATACATAAATAAAGATGTTAACCTTCGTATTCTAGCGCCAAATAGTCAGCCCTATTCCAGAATCCCTCGTAATGAATTTCCGAACGTAAAGCTACGCTACGAATACGACAAATTTGGTAATCCAACATCCGAACGAAACTTCCTCTTTTCGAACTTACTTTCGGGAGTTCGAAAACAACTGGTTTCAACAGCAGACAAATAAATAAAAAGAAAAATTGAAAAACTGAGGTGTTTTTGATCAACATTGTATTTTTTAGCTGTGATTTTTAATGGGTTTCATTGCAATTGCAATTTTCGCACAATAAAGGGAAGATTTCTCACATAGAGAATCTATGAAAATTCGTCGAAGAATATTGCGAGATTCCATCAACCCTTTGAAAATAGATTACGAAACGTAGGAAATGCTCTAAATAAATTTCAACTAACATATTCACAGGTTTAAATTAAAATAATTTAATTTTATTAGTCAAAAATTAATTATAAGTTTTATTTTACGACTTAATTCTATAAAAATTTAATTGTTTTCTTTTGTCGTAAACAAATCCGTCGAGGCAAGGCTTTCGTGAAAAAATCCGAAAAACAGCTGTCAAAAGTTGATACGTTCGGAATGTGTAGTTGCAATGCTACGAATGTAAGAATGTTCGAATTCGATTCGGATTGTAGAATACTTCATTACGAATCCGAAAGAAAATTTACGCTACGACGGATTCTAGAATAGGGCTGAGTGTAACTCATATTGAGACTGAAAGTGCTAGAGCCATTTTAGTTTGCTTCTAATAAAATAGGGCTTGTTTGAGTCTCAATAACTGCAGCAATACTGCGCAACATATCAAAGCATCACGTTCGATACAAAAATCTTGCAACTATTGCAAAAGTCAAATGTTCTAGCGAGTAAAAATTTGGCATTTGGCGCGCGCAAAATGCAAGAACCCGGCAACATGGATATTTATACTGCGCGAAAGTAATGGAAGAAGAAAGTAATCAAAATTGTTATTTATCGCTTTCTATTTTGCTTTAAATGGTATTTATCATATTCATACACAGATATTATTTTATATTCCTTTTGTCAATTTTAATTGAAAAAACTTTGCAGTTTTCGTCGCTGTACTCTTCTTTAAAATTTCAGTCAAAAACAACTTTTGCTTTTTAGATTTTCCATATTTTAATAACAAGTTGCTTCCGTGGTCTGCAAAGTTATCAATCGCTAAATTTATTAAAAAAATCTTTTCGAAAGTTTCACGTTCAATCAAAAGCAGCGCAAAATTTATGCAATATTTAGGTAAAGTATCAGCTGAGAATCTGCAACAGAGCTGCCAATGAGTAACAGTGTTGCAGTATTGCTGCAATTATTGAGTGTCTCGAACAAGCCCATATCATCTTAATATAAAGTTAACTGTTTGATGAGATTGTCTGAAAACAAACCAAAAAGTTTTATTTAAAGGCAAGCGAAATCCGTCGGTCTGACAGACCAATGAGCAAGTATACGAAGGTTAAGCAGCGTTGAGTTGTTTTTTTGGAGCCGAAATTGAGAAAACGGAAACCTTGCGCAGATTAAGGCATAAGAGACGAATCTAATAAACTGGAAGTTCCTGACTACCTGTGATAGTTTTCATCTTCCCTGTTAAAATTCAGTGAAAAGTTTTCGATTAGATTTTCGTTCGTTGTAGTGACGTTGAAAATTCTTCGAGCAAGTATTTGAATAACCATTTGTTCACTCTTAAATTTCTCGAAACCTGAGAAAAAAATTATTTCTTTATGTTATTACATACAGTTATAGGTTTTTCTAAGCTTACCTATGTTATTCGGCATTTACAAAGAGCTAGTTTTAAATCGTTATTCTCTCGGCGTTCGTTTCTTTGCCGAGAAGAAGAATATGCTTTCTCTGTAAATGCTTGATTCCCGGTCTGCAAAAATTGATACTCCGTTCCGTATACCTTAAAAATTTGGATTTTTTAAAATTTTTATATAATAATGTTTTGTCCATACCGTTATTAATAAAACAATGTTTAAGTTTTTTAATAATACTCATGTTTATTACATTTATTTGTTGTTTTTTTTTTCTATTATTTTATATAATTTTATATACGTATAATTTTTTAATAAATTTCTTAAAAGTAGGTATTTTAAATACTTAGTGGAGAAAAAGTCTTAGTATTAGAAAATTATAGAAAATCAAATTTTATTTCACTTTCACAGAGTAGACGATGATTTTGATTAAAAATAAATGAGTAATTTTTTGATCGCTCACACAAAACGCTTTCAATCATTTCAAGACCACAACATATCAACTACAGTCTGATTTTACAAAAAAACAACTTCAATGTCTGTTACACGCATTTTAGTTCTTGTTACTTAAAATTTACAACTAAGAATAAGGGAGTAAAGGTTATCAATTTAAAATGATATTGTATAGTATATATAATTTTGGTTTTTTTTTAAATAGTTTTTTGAATCACAATTACACATTTACGTGCTAGAAATAAAATGCATCACATTTAAGCGATTGTTTTTATAAAAAATTTTTTAAAAACTCTAAGTGTAAAAATTATAATTAAAATTAAGCTTAAAATGTGGTGTTAACTTAAACAATAAATTAAATTGTTATATTTTCGTTAGCGTGTGTATGTGCATGTGTTTTTAATGTTTTTTATACATAGATATTAATGCGTTTAAAATGCGTACATAAAATATAAAACTATGAGATTTTTTCTGTCAAGTGTTCAAAAAATAAAAGCATTTATAAATAAAGATTCTAAAAAAATACATGTTTGCAACAAAAAAAATAATGATTTAAAAGAATTTAGATTGAATCTCAAAATTGCAACCATTTTTAATCTCAATTGCTCACAAATAGTTACTCTCCGAAAGAGAGACAGAGAGCGAAAAAATTTGAAGACGGCACAGGCGCATTGTGTGTGTATGTGTGTGTGCTACAAATTGCCTTTTATTTGGAAAAAAATTGCGTTTTTATTAGATTTTTTATAGAGCTGCAAGCTCTCTGAAGCAGCTTGTTTAGAAAACATTTTCATATAAAAGATGTTTTCAGTGCAAATACATTTGTATTGTGGCATTCAAGAAAAAAAAAAACATTCTTAAGCAAAGGAATGTGTACAAATTTGCCTTGTTTCAGTAATTAATACGTTTATGCTACAAACAAGCTTGCAACTTTTATGTTGATTTTTTTTTCGTTTAATTAATTTTAGCCTTAAGTTATTAGAAATTATTTAACATTTGCACTTCTCAAATCTCAAGCCTCTGCGTATATAATAGAATTAATATTAAAAAAAAAATGAAGTGACGTTGTTCTCTCAAAAAGCTTCTATTAAAGTTGTGTTTTTACAAGCTACCCAAGAGCTTTAACACTCAAAAAAGCGATGTATTTGTAATAAATACATAGCTTATTTTTTACTGAGCATAGCTTTTAATGCAACTTTAATAAAAGCTTTTAGAGATTTTTGTGCAACTTTTTCATAATTTTTTTTTTTTTCTTAAAAATGCGCACTCATTAAAAATTGAGCTTGAATATTTAACTAAGTTAAAAATATTTTTACTACTTTTTATTTCGTTTATAAGTTTCTTATACAATTATTAGGCTAATATTTTGTTGTTGTTGTTATTATCAGTTCTTCAAGCCGCTCCTAAGCCAACGTGACATCACAATTTTTAAGTTTAAACTTAATTTTACGCATTATTATTTATACATACGTAGTTCTATTCATGTTTTTTATGCATGTGTATAAATGTAAAATGTAGAAGTTTTTCTGCTTGTATAAATATTTTCATTGCATGAACACTTTATGATGTTGTTCTGGTTGTTGTTGGGTTTTTTGTTCTTAAAACTTTGTTGTATGTACAATTTTTATTGAAATTCACAGCATGACGACTCAAAAAATGCCTTCAAAATTGTAGATCCAGATGCTGCTCTTAAAGTTTAACCAGCTGAAGATGTGTACAAAAGGATGTGGATGTCAGAAAAGCATTAAATTAATTTGCAACATTTTTAATTAAGGGCTAGTTTTTGTTTTTTCAAAGCGTACTGTAAGAACTATCGGTTAATTATTAGGTTCTGATTAACTCTGATTAACTTAAACCAGTTTAAACTCACAAAAAATCAGCGCTTTTACTCTTAGTTTTTATGGTAAACATAGTTTTTAAAGTTAAAGTTAAAACTCACAAAAAAATCAGCACTTTAACTCTTAGTTTTTATGGTAAATTTTTAAAGTTAAAGTAAAGTCATAGAATTTTATTAAGTTCAATTCGTTTAAAATTAAAAACGTTTTTGTCTGCTCAAAGCTGTTTTTGCTAGACCAGTTTTTCAGTGTAGTCAAAATTTGACCAAATTCAACTCATTAAAATCTTTCGTTTAATCCAATTTTACGGTAAGCTTCATTTTTTTTAGCTTATGTTTATATAAGCTCAAACAAAATTTGAACTCTAAGTTTTATTGAGTTATACTCGTTTAACGTTAACCAGAGTTAGAACTAGCCCAATATAACTTAACCTAATAGAGTAAAATTGCAAAAATGTTCAAGTTTTCAAGCAAGTAAACCAAAAATGTGCATGAAATTGGATATAAAAAAATTTTTAGCGCTTAAAAGTATGCTATTAAATTTTGCTTATGCTTAATTACGTAAAATCTATACCTTAGCATAGGCTAAAATAATGACTGCTTTTAACTGTTTTGCACATGGTTGTTTTTTAAAATATTTTCAAAAATATCACACATTTACATGAAATTTTGAATATTACATTTCTTTTGCGCCTATTGTATACAAAGTACAAAATTTTTGCAATTCAATTCATGGTTTCATCAGCTCTGTGCCGTAACTGAAGTTGCAAAAATGTTAAAAATAAAAAATTTTTAAACTTGCTAGATAGCCGTAGATGTTCCGCAGATTTTTAAGAGAGCTCAAACATATTTGCACAACAATTACAACAACACATAATGGTTCATATTAAGCTCAACAAAGATGCTTCAAATAATTATTTAATTAAATTATTAAATTTATGTCCTTTTTATATTAAATTATTGGTAAAAACCAGCTTAAGAAGGTACGATTTTTCTTAATTTATTTAAATATTATTTTCAATATTTCGTTTTTCTGTGCTCACAAGGAATAATGACTAAAGTCAAAATATCGTAAAAAAGCGATATGGAATTTACTTTATTGCTAATTTTTGGAAGTATGCAGATATCCATATTTTGCCCAGAATTGATCATTACTTATGTCTGCACATATTTTTTTTTTTTTTTGTAACGGTTCATATATTTCAAGAAAGTGGGTCGTAGTTCATGCAAATAAAATGTTTCTTACGATACTTTGAGTTTAGTCGTTATTCCTTGTGACCACAGATATAATTACAAATTTTTACTATATAAACACAAAACATAATAATTAAAATTCAGAAACTTAAAAATTACAATATATGTACGAATTTCAATTGATTTTGAAAAAAAAATTTATGAACGATAAAACAAAAAGAACAGAACATCTAGCATATAATAAACAACACTTGACTTTGATGACTAATTGTTGCTTGTTTTGTCTTATTGTTTTGTTCTTTTTTTGCTCTTATTAGGTTTATGTAGATGTAAATGGAATTGTCCGTGTCAGTTTTAAAATTTCGTCTCAAGTGTTTAGGGACACTAGTAATGTGTAGCATTTGAAGCATGTATCGTATCCTATGATTTGTCTCTTGTTGCAGAACTTAAATTTTGTCAAAATCTGGAGCGTGTCCAGACTTGGTACAATGGACTGGCTGCTAATGCTATTTTTTGTTCTAAAGATTTGTCAAAAGTCTGCCTATGCCTTTTCGCATAAATTGGATCCGTCACTTTTGCACGGAATTCGATATATCAAATCCGATTTGTACTGCGTGTCAAGTATACATTTAGTATTCGTGTAAAGTATGTGCAAAGTGTTTGATGTTTTTAAAGCTACATACTTTAAATTGGACTGGCTACTTAAATGTCCATACCTGGCATTACATATTTTAAGTAGCTGGCGTCTTTCATACAAAGTAACAAAATGTCATAATTAATTTTGGTCATATTTGTGTATTATTCTATAGTTATCCATTTTCTTTTTATTGTGCTTATAGCGAAGTCAACTGGGATACTTGGGAAAAGTGATACTATGTGGAACGATATTACGTCTCTCATCGTCCTAAATGTATATGTTATTAAGTTTGTTCTTTAGATCCAGTGCGTCTTTTATGTTATATTTAGATGTTATCGTTAAATTATTTAATATTTTAACCAAATATTTGCTGAGTTCATGTTTTGGAGAGTTGATGCACGAGCAAGTTGGTCTTAATGGCATGTTCAGTTTATGTAGCTTTGATAGTCCATATATTCTCGGTGCTGTTGCTGTAGTTGTTTCTTTATTTTTTCATGTTTCGAGATCAAATCGTTTTTGAATAGAACGTCGACTAAATTGTTTTTCTGATGCAAAACCGTTGTTGGGTAACGTTTCACTTCCTTGTATGTTGCAATGTCTGTTGATAAAATTTAAATATTCTTGTCGTAATCCACTTTGTTCATCGCTACAGTTTTGTTACCCTTCCTTGTCTGTATTCACAATTATGATGTCTTTATTTTATTTAAAGAATCGTCTAGTTTTGCCCACCGTATCTAAGATCAGCTTGTCTCTTGTGTCCAAATGTATGCGTGAGATATGGTTTCCATCATTGTAGTCAGTTTTACTCTAGCAGTTTCTTGCAATTCTTTGTCTGTGTTGGTTTATATGAAATTTTCTCCTTCAGCAATGCATGTAAGTGTTCCCAGAGCGGTCCCATAGAGAGAAGCCATTGAGTCTCTTTTGGTATGTCTGTATTTGCTGTGTTGAGAAACCACTACGTGTTTCGTTTCGTTGATATTGAGTTTGCTTTTTTGTTTCTCTAAAATTTTATTGAAACATATACATAAATATTGTAAAATTAAATTTAAATAAATTAAGAAATATCTGACCTAAAGCTCGTTTTTTACCAATAATTATTGAATTGTTAAAGTTAGACATAAGTGTTATTTTGTTTTTTATTTTTTTTTTATTTTTGTGAAATTGAAAAATATATAAAAATTTGCATGAGAAATTTTGAAAAAATACTCACAGTTTTGCATAGATTTCAAAAGCTTGCCAATCACTTTTAAGTCTCTTTCGAGGAACTTGTCAAATTTTGCACGAATCTTTTTTGCTGAAATTTAAGGTTTTAAAAACAAAAATAAAGTGAATGCATATATATTGTTTTGATGTTCGATTTTGCTAAATTTGCAAAATTTGTTTTGAGCATTAGAAAATATATCTAATGCAAACTTTATTTTTTGTTTCTTTTCTTTTTTTATCTTCATACTTCAAATCTATATATAAATTCAGGTTTTACACAAAAACAAAAAAAAAAATTAACATAAGCTTAAAACTTAGTTGTTGTAATTGTTGTTATTCACACTGCTTTTTTATATTTAAAAACTTAAGTAAAACGTTTTTCCTTTTTTTTGACATGAGTTGAATTTTTTTTCAGTTTTTACAACTTGTTGGAAAATTTAAATGTTTTTTTTTTTATATTTTTCGTCATGTACATATTTCAGCAACTCTATGCACCAGATTAAGCTGCTTGTTTAAAATTATTCAGAGTTAAAATGGTTGATATAAATTTTAAAAAATTTTAAATATTTAAAAATTAATTTAAACATTTTTGTTATAATTGTTCTTTATTAGCTGGCAAAGAAGTAGGAATTTACAAAAATTTACAGAAAATGTGTTTGTTGTGTAGTTAAGAGTTTAGGGTTATTTTTTTTTAATATGAATAATAAATGTATAAAGATATTTAGGCCTTACATAAAAATAACAAAACAAAAGATTTATTTTTAAAAAAAAATAAAAAATATCTACACAGCTTTTTGTAAAATAAAAGAAAAATAATAATCACTTATAAGATCAAGATACATGAGCCAAGCTTAAGCTGTAGGCGTAGCCACTAAGTTAAAGTTACTAATAAACTGTTATCTTTCAAGCACGCTCAGCTTAAACTCAGCTTGTTTACATTGAAAATAGGGGGGTTTAAATTAAAATAAAGGAAATTAATGGGGAGAAGGTAGCGAAGTTTTGTTTACTTTCTGAAAGCGAAAAATTTTTCATGATACATTGAAATGTAAAAGCTTTTTAATCATTGTAGCTTTGAAGTTTTAAACTGATTTTTAATTGCACAAAATTTCGCATGCTGACGCTTACAAGTTTGAAAATTTTTAAACAAATAAATAGTTCAATGACAAAAGTATACGTAATATAAAGCAACTTTAAAGCTTATTTGTAGTTATGTGTATGTGTGTGTGAAGACATGTTTGATGGTGTTTAAAACAATTTTTAAATAGCGAAACTTTTCATCAAGCTTACAGCTAAATGAAAATATTACACACGCTTGTTATGGTGTTGTTGTTGTTATTCTTCTTTCAAGTTAAGCATAAAGTTTGCATTTTGAATGCAACCGTTTATGTTCTACGGAGTTGCTTTTATTTTCGAAACGAATTTTTTAATTTTGAAAGTTTTAAAGATAATAATTTTGTACTTTTTTTTGGTTTTTTTGATTTTTTTTTTCTTTAGGTTTTTTAATTGCATGGATTGTTTTAGCTATTTTTCTTTTAAATCAAAATATTGTGTTTGCCGGCTTTAATTGAATTTTTTTTTATGTGGCTAAGTGTTATTTTTTGCTTCTAGTGATACTTTTAATTAATTTGAATAAATTTTAGCAAATCAATTGAGTTTAAAGCGGGGTCAAGAATTCTGACGAAGAAAGGAAAAACATAATATAGTTAACATTAAGAACACGTAATTATTTATAAATTTTGTTGTTGTTGTGGTTTTATAAATTTTTTTTGTTTTTTTTCGGATTTAATTGGATTTTTGTTTTTTAATTTTTGTGGGTTTTTTAGAGTTTTTTAAAACTTTTTTTTTATATAAATGTTTTTTATGTTGAGCGAACCCAAAGTGCGGTGCTTAAATATTGTTTTACCAACCAACACACGCTCAAGTTTAACTGGATGATGTTGTTGTTTGTTGATTTATTTATCATAACTGTTACGTTACATTTTTTGCAAATGGTTCGGAGCAACATCAATCTTGGGCATGATGGTCCGCAACTTTTTACAAGAATTTTTTTTTTTTTTTTTTTTTTTTGAATTTGAAAAACTTAGCTTATCTTCTTCACCTATAGCTTAAAAGCTATCTATCCTTCGCTGTTTTATCTTCTTTCTGTTACTATCGCGCGCTTATCTTACCTTACTTAAAACTTTTTCATCTAACCAAAGTATTTAGTAAATTATTGAAAATTATGATGCATAGCAAAATATACACACATCTCAGAGTAATATAATAAAAAAGAAGCTGTTGAATTTTCATTCGCAGTTTGCAGGATATGTTGCTATTTGTGTTGTTGCTGCTGTTGTTGTTGCTGTTGATGCTGTTGTTCTCATTGAAATAAATGCTTGCATTTCCATGTAGCTTTCAATGTTAAAAACCAACTCTTTTAACATGTCTCAGCATTGAAATCGAAAGCCGTTAAACATTCGGAATGCTGTGCTTCAATATTTAATTTTTTAATTTTTTTTTTTAAATGCAATGAAGTCTGGTCTTGAGTTGAGTTAGTTGAGTTGTCTTCTCTCTACCACGTTTTGTGTACTCTTTTTTACTGCTACTCCGCATACTTCTTGCTACTCTGCTTTAGTTTGCTTCCGTTTCCGCTTGCGCTACTATATTTTGTTGTTTTCAAATTTATTTTATCCCTGCAAGCATTCGCACTGTTGTTGGTTGTGCTATCTTTCGTCGCGCGGAAGTTTATTATTATCCTCAATGCGTGTAATTCTACTAACACTGCTCGAAAATTGGAATTATTGGTGAAGTCGGCCAGTCCTCCTCTTCTTCTGAACTAGTACTATCGGTTCTGTAAAGAAAAAATGATAAAATTAAAATTTTATTTTATTTAAAGGTCTCAATTTCCAAAAACTTATTCTTGGTTTAGGAGATGTAGCGAAAATAACATGAATAAAACTGTTGTTACATTAGACCTTGAAAAAATTCCTTATAAGAAAGCTAACTCAGATAAATCTGTTCGTGGGTATGTTATAAAGAAAGGCCAACGAGACTACCGGAACCCTGAGAAATTTTGGCTATTAATTCAAAAATTTTTCAAATTATTATTATTGTGCCGTATACGCCATAATTTTTGATAAACGGCACAATAAGGTGTAAAATTTAAAATTTGTATTTGAAGAATTCTTTGGTCGTATTTACATTAAAAAATATTCAAACCTTTTTTTAGCACTTTGCTTCAAAATAAAATGTGATCTTGGCATTTGAGAAAGCATATTATTTTTTTGTCAATAATTCAATAACTGAAAATTTAAATTTTGACACAAAAATCCCATTCACATATCTTCAAAATTTTAAGTACGACTTTTTTATAAAACATCGTTACCGAAGAAATAAAAAAGGCTTGCAAATCAAAGATTTGACTCTCTACTTTTTACTTTCGTTTTTAAATATATTTAATTTTGTTATAAACTTTTAAAATGTTGAAAAGTAGACTCAAAATTTGTCCGACAGTTCAACAGCTACTGCAACGATTAAAATCTTATTGAATTTGGTTTGTGTACATATTAAGCGGTGGTTTGTTTGTTTTATTTTAATGTCATTTTTCGTTTCAAAGAAGTTTCACTACAAAAACACAAGGAACCGTTATCGGTCTCTGTTATTTCTTGTGAATTTTGGTATTTTAGCTCTGCATTTCCTGCATTTGCATAAATGAGTCGAATAAGTAAGTGTGAAAAATTATGTAAGCTACGTAAAAAGTAAATTCGAATATCAAATAAGTGTTATTTCACTAACGACATAATATATTTTAATTTAAAAATAATATTTAGTATTCATTTTGTGATTTCAATTGCTTTTTGAGCAATTTCATTTCAAATGCTACAATTATGCGTGGATAGGGGATTTATGTAACAAAATACTTTTCTTTTTTTCATTTCTATGAGAAGAATTAACTCTAGAAACGCTTTCTAGACGATGAAAGCGATGAAGACCATCAGGAAATTTACCGTTTAGCAAACACCACTTAACGTCAGTAAAAATGCCAATCGTCGTGATATTTGGAGGAAGAGACCATTTGATGTGCAGTTGGAAGAAAGTGTTCCTACCACTATGAAGACGAAACCGAGTTTTAAGACATTCGTTTGATATGTGATTGATATGTTACATTCGTTGCGAACAAATCAAACATAGAACTTCAGCCTAGCATCGTCGGACAAATAAATTCAAATCATTTGGAAACCGAATCGAATGAATGAATAATTCGGAAAATATGAATGCAGAATAAATACATGACTTGAATTTTACGTGCACAACAACTAATATTCGGTACATAAATTGTGGGTGTTAAGATTTTAAAATTAAAAATCTGATGTCAGAATTTAAAAATCTTTTTGACGCTTGGGTGGACCCTTAAAAATGTGATTTTTGGTTTATACTCTTTGTATATGCGCTGAAAAATTTATAATTTTTGCGATTTCCATTGTCCAAATCCATTCATTATTCCATTGTCAGAATTTACAAATTAAAAAAATTTTTTAGCAATAGGGTTGCCATCACACAATTTTTTATTTTTGTAATTTCGAAACTTGGCAAACGCTAGGTAAAAATGGGTCGATGATGTCAAATCCATTGTCAGAATTTACAAATTCCAAAATTTTTTACAATAGGGTTGCCATCTCACAATTTTTTATTTTTGTAATTTCAAAACTTGGGCAAACGCTAGGTAAAAATGGGTCGTCGATGTCAAATCCATTGTCAGAATTTACAAATTCCAAAATCAATGACAATAGGGTTGCCACCTTTATTTTTGCGATTTCGAAGCTGTGACAAACACTAGGTAAAAATGGGTCGCTGATGCCAAGCCCATTGTCAGAATATACAAATTCCAAACTTTTCTTACAATAGGGTTGCTTCTTGAAATTTTTTATTTTTGCGATTTCGAAGCTGGGGCAAACATTAAATAAAAATGGGCCACTGATGTCAAATCCAGTGTCAGATTTTACAAATTCCAAAATTTCTGACAATAAAGTTGCCACCTCTATATTTGCAATTTCGAATCCGGGGCAAACCATAGCTAAAAATGAGTCGCTGGTGCCAAATCCATTGTCAGAATTTACAAAGTGTCAGAATATACAAATTGTCAGAATATACAACTTCCAAACTTTTCTTACAATAGGGTTGCCTCTTGCAATTTTTTATTTTTGCGATTTCGAAGCTGGGGCAAACATTAGGTAAAAATAGGTCAGTGATGTCAAATCCATTGTCAGCGTTTAAAAATTCCAAAATTTATTTGACAATAGGGTTGCCACCTCTATTTTTGCGATTTTGAAGCTGGGGAAAACTATAGCTAAAATGGGTCACTGACGCCAAATCCATTGTAAGAATTTAAAAATTCCAAAATTTATTTTACATTTTTTTACCTATTTCAAAGCTGGGACAAAAAATTCGAAAAACTTGGTCACAAAAAAGAATCTCAAAAAATAAAAATTATTTCTTATTTCGATAGAACATGCATTAACTCTTTGAAGTACCATGAGGCAAATTTGAACCACTGAAAAATAAGCCTTTTTGACAGGCTGGGACAAAATGCAGCCCACTCAGATTTGATGATGTAGCTTTAAGTACAGGATAAAGTAGCATATTAAAGTAATTCAAAACGTGCTCGACACTTGGAACATGTTGAATTATTATATATTTAATTTTTGAAAGTAATCGTTATTTTCGGTCCATGGTATAAGACAAAAAAATTGAGGATACACTTTAGTGAAACTTTTTGAAATTCGTACATCAGATGCGAAATAAGCGGCCCCTTAGCAAAAAAAAATACATTTTTAAGGACCATCCTAGGATCAAAAACTTTTTAAAATTCTAACATAAGATTCAGCGACCCCTTAGTATTGTCAGCGGGATCGGGCCGAATGTTTGAATGGCAAAATCTTGAAAAAATAGTCTTGAAAAACAATCTTGAAAAAATCTTCAAAAAATAAATCTTGAAACAAAAATCTTGAAAAAAAATTAGACAACAAAAAATTTATAAGTCTTGAAAAATCTTGAAATTTTGAAAAAGGTTATTTCGAATAAAGTGTGAAATTTCGAGAAAAAAACGGAAAAAGTGTCAAATCTCGAAAATAAAACAATGTCACTATTTGACAAAAGTATGATAATTTCTCACGAATTTTATCTCCTAAACTACTTGCGAGCGTGCTTTTTTTTGCATATTTGAGTTTAGAAGGTCCAAATACATATAATAAAAATATTAAAAAAAATTGGAGTGTGGACCCTAAAGTAGAATCGGGCCGAATGCTTGAATGTCAAAATCTTGAAACAACTAAAATCTTAAAAAAAAATCTTGAAAAAATAAAATCTTGAAAAAAATCTAGAAAGCAAAAAATATGCATAAATCTTGAAAAATCTTGAAAATTAAAAAAATTTTATTTCGAATAAAGTGTAAAATTTCGAGAAAAAAACGGAAAAATGTCAAATTTTAAAAACAATGTCAAATTTTGGCAAAAGTATGATAATTTCTCACGAATTGTATCTCCTAAACTACTTGCGAGCGTGCTTTTTTTGCATATTAGAGTTTAGAAGGTCCAAATACATATAATAAAAATATTAAAAAAAATTGGAGTGTGGACCCTAAAGTAGAATCGAGCCGAATGCTTGAATGGCAAAATCTTGAAACAACCAAAATCTTGCAAAAAAAATAGTCTTGAAATACAAATCTTGAAAAAATAAAATCTTGAAAAAAATGTAGAAAGCAAAAAATATGCATAAATTTGAAAAAATCTGAAAAAATCTTTAAATTTTAAAAAATTGTTATTTCGAATAAAGTGTAAAACTTTGAGAGAAAAAAACGGAAAAATGTCAAATTTCGAAAACAACAATGTCAAATTTTAGTAAAAAGTATGATAATTTCTCACGAATTGTATCTCCTAAACTACTTGCGAGCGTGCTTGAGTTAAAAAGTTTAAATTTGAGTTTAGAAGGTCCAATAATACATATAAAGGGCTTATTGCAAAAACATGATAAGCCACATAAAAATATTTTAAAAAATATAATTTTGTATGTAGAAATGGAATTGAACACGGAAAGTTTTACAAATGGGTTAGAAATTTAATAAGAAATAGCTTAAATCTCTTCAGTGGTTCTTGCTAATGCATTGATTAATGTATCGAGCCTAAAAACCCAATTTTTTAGATCATATGGCTTATCGCGTTATTGCAATAAGACCTTCATATAATAAAAATTTTAAAAAAAAATTGGAGTGGGACCCTAAAGTAGAATAACATTCCTTTATTTGTTCAATTTGACACTTATTCGAAATTTGAAACTTTTTAAAATTTTGACACTTGACAAAATATTAGACTATTTTCAAATTTCACATTTTTTTTTAAATTTGACAATTTTTTTGCAATACTTTACACTTTTCGAAATTTGACACTTGTTCAAAATTTTTAAAATTTTTTTGGAAATTAACTTTTGGAATGACATTTTTTAACATTTTTTCAATAAATAACAGTTTTCGAAATAGTGTAAAATTTTCAATACAGAATTCGCGCGCGAGAATTAAAGAATACATTCTATGTGTAGGTTTTTCAAGAATTTTTTTTCAAGATTTTTTAAAATAATTTTTCAAGATTTTTTTTAAAGATTTTTTAAAAGAAATTTTCAAGATTTTTTTCAAGATTTTTGTTTTCAAGATTTTGAAATTATGCGAAACGACCCCAACCCCATTGTCAGCATATATAAAAAATAACACATTTATAGGGGCCACCTCTACAATTACAACCAGCTTGATTGTCATGTAAAATTTTCTTAGGAATACATTTTAGAAAAGTTATTGTGCCGTATAAACACTGTTTTTGCCGTACGTGCACGTAAAAAATTCGAAAATGAAGAAAAAGTGGCGTATACGGCACGATTATTTAAAACCTAAAGTCCTTTAACTCGAAATAATCCTACCAGGAAGCTTTTTTTTTATACCAAACTTTACCTATTAAATGGACCTTTCAGCTGAATGATCCGGTTTTTTGGCTCATTTGTTTTTTAATCTATAATAAAACTTAACTTCCCTAAAGTCGATTTTCTGGATATACATTATCAGATCTATCGGGAATAGTTTTCACGCGGAATCGAAAAAGGGTGTTTTCATTTTTAAGATAAAGCTCAAGAAACTTTTGAAAATTTTTAATGCAAATATGTTCATCAACGGTTTATCAACAAATTTGCATTAAAAATGTCCCCAATGTTCTTGAGCCTAATCGTAAAAATAAAAACTCCCTTTTTCGATTCCACGTGAAAAATTATTCCCGATAGGGCTGTATAACTTAGGGGCGACGAACTACCGTATGATTATGTTTTGTATAAAATTTTTCAATTTGCTTTAATGCAACTTTTCGAAACAATTATACTTTAGTCGTTAATAAACAAAAATATCTTTTTAGAAAATATTCCGTACCTAGATAACAGTAGAGCATTATAATGATACACTAATTTTTTTATCAACTAGCTTTTGCCTTGTCATTCTTTGCCATTATTCAAGGTTATGTGCGGGCACAAGGTTTTCGGGCGATGACACTTATAGAGTTTTAATTAATAGAGTGACACAGACGTCAAATGCAATAATATCTAATCCAAAACATCACAGTGGAAAAAGAAGTGTAGGAGTGTGAAAGCAAACATGATTCTCAAAGATTTATAGCAACGAATATATGTATATTGATGCCAGTGCAAGCGCACTGCAAAATATATAATTAAATTGCTTGGAGCACAAGTTCTGGCAAGGTGGCGAAGATTGTTTATTAAAAGTTTAATCAGCTGTTTTAATAAACAAACAAAAACAACGTTAATTCTTAAAGCATTTATTTCGTTTTGTGTTTTTCAGTGAGTTACGGCACAAGTTGAGTTTATTGAACTTTTGCTAAAATTATCTATATACTAAATTGTTATTGAAAACATCATCGACACAATAACGCAAAAAAACAAAAAAGTAATCTAAATTGTATCAGTCATAAGATAACAAAAGCTAATTGATTTGAAGAAAGTCAATTTGGAAATTTTAAAAAATTTTGGTCGACGAGGGCAATAAAAAAGCAATTAAAAAAACTCTAGTTGGCACGTAGCAGTGACATTCATAAATGCAGCAATTTATGAATTTAATATTTATTTTTTCGTAATATTAGAAACTCTCAATTTTGAAATTTTAAAAGTTAAAAGAGGCGCATCTATTTTAAAATTGAAAATTTTTCTCAAAAGTTTGACGAAAGCATATAGTTTTATTAGCTTGAAATTCTCAAAATTTGTATCATGCCTTTAACAAGATGTTTTCGTTGTTCTCATTTTTAGACATAAGCAAAAGCACAACAATAAAAATTGTGGACAGACTCGTGATAACATTTTAAAGACGAAATAATAAATCGCATTAAAGCGTACATAGAAATTCAAAGCAAACCATAACGAAATCAACTTGTTTACGAAAAAATTAAATACAAACACAAACAAAATGATATTTGCTTCAAATATTAAAAATAAAAATGGGCTGATGTTAAGCTGTTGTATATATGTGCGTGAATTTAATGTACTATTTACAGCAACATCTGTAACTGGTGATTTTATGTAATAATTACTACAAAAACTGACCCCTTTTTTTAAGCATGATTTCGTGCAAAAAATTTAATTAGTTTGGGATAAAAAGCTGTTCTGGCTAAAAAAAAATCTTTTTTCGTTAGTGCGTGAATCTCGAACAAACACGTGTAGTGTTTTTTTTTTCTGAAGTACCAATTAATTTAGAATAATTAATGAGTTGAATAATTTCGATAAAGTAAGCCAAGAAACCTAAGCCTAACATTAATGATGTAAGTTTGTATAAAATAACAGATTGAATGGGTTGGCGTAGGTTGTAAGGAAGTGTATAAAATTAAGCTTGGGCTGTAGAGTTCCAATAACAAATGTATAATACGGTAAGGTCTCGCTTGTTTTTCTTAACCCTTTGTATGGCCGTGTAACAGAACTGTAACAAACCGAATAAGTTCCTAGTTAAACACTTCATGATCCCATTTACACCAAATAAATAATTTTTGCATAACAGTCACAAATTTAAGAATATGATTCCAAGACAGAAAATTAAAAATAACTGGAGCTTTTTTACTAATCATATAAAATTCGTCGTATTTGTAAAAAAATATATGATAAAAAAATTATGTGTAAAAAACAACAGAAAATTAAGAAAAAATACAAAGTACCGTGATAAGATCAATACTGAGTAAAGTGTTCCAAAAATCGAAACTTGATTGAATTTGCTAATAATTTCACAATTTACAAAAAACTGCAAGTTTTTTGCTCAAAGCGTGTTCAGAAATTTTGATGTGTCACTCGTTTTTTTAAGTAAATCCGAATAAATTGAACATATGTGTTTTCAATTTGGTTTTTCATATTAAAATCACTATCTTTATCAATTTAAATGATACTTTTCGAAAAATAAGCACTTGTCCTATAAAGGGTTAAAGTTATGCAAATGATCAAAATAATACGTCTGTTTCCTTACGCACTCAAGTAACTTGAAGTTGCTTGAAAGCGTTGCTGTACACATTTTTCAAGTTCGTAGGAGAAAAAAACACTATTCTATTGACATGCTTGAACTTTACATGAAAAATTTTTTCGAGCACGAAAGTTTTTATAAATGCTTCAATTTATTGCCAATCAGCTGTCAATAGCAACTGTTCTGTTCTGCAAAAACTGGCTTGAAATCGTTTCCGTACTTTTTTGCGAATTCTCACATTTGAACGGATAATTTCTTTACTCTCACAGATTGAACTTTTCTCGAACTTTACTTGAAGTTAGTAAGGAAACAGACCAAATATCGGTAGTGATGCTTAGGTTCGGTTAGGTTATAGTAGCTGTCTCTTTGCAGAGACACACTTAGGCAAATGAGGACCGTTGTGATACCACGGGTTAATTTCCCTACTCTGTTTCTAAATATTTGAACCAGTGTGAGCTGTTAATAAAGCTATGGATTCTGTATATTGAATATTCAGAACGGTCATCTAGTTCATTGAAGAGCCAGTTGCCTTAACGGCAAAAGCGATTTTGAGCCAGCACTGGACAGGTGCAAAGAAGATGCTATAGCTTCTAAAAAAATAATTGTATATGATATTTAATCTTTGAGCATGTTACTGATGAAGTCTCTACAAAGGAAAATGAGTCCTTTTGAACGCTTAAGGCAAGTCTGGGCCAGATTTGCTGCGTTTTTTTACTCTTGCTTTCAGCTACCACCTGCTGTTGGTTTTATTGCAAGATAGCTGGATAGTGTAAGAAGTTTGCAAGCGGTGAGAGGAACACTAAAACTTTCCTTATCTGTCGATAATTGTTTGGTAGTGCCTGCGCCTCTGGTTTGCAGTTTCCTCAAAAATTTGTATGCCCAGGAATCCAGCATAAAGAAATTTTGAGCTGCTTTTCTATCTCATTCAGAGATTTGCGGAAGTTTAGAACTGTTTTGGTCGTGATGCTTACTCTTCAAGAACTAGCAATTGATCGTTTTTCAAGACATTTTTTAATGATTGAAATGTTTGAAAATGATCAAAATATCGGTCGTGATGCTTTCGGCCGATTTTTTTGCAGAGTTTTAAGGCTAAACTAAGTATTAGACCTGTTTTAAGTTTTATCTTGAGTACCAAGTTATTTCTTCACGGAGATCTGATGTGAAAATACTTCGATTTGAAACTTGATTAAAGCTGATACAGTGTTTTAGTTGAACCCCCGAAATTGGAAGTCTAGCAAGCTTAAAACTCGATATTGCGCACTTTCGGTTTCTTCACTTCAAAAAATAAATCTAGTTTCTGATGATGTGAATGAAAGTGTCAAGTTTTTGCGTATGGTTGTTCAAACACACGGTATGTATTGTATAAAAATCAAAAGACCACACAGCCACGGATTAAATTCTCTCTGAAAAAAAGGCGGAAGTCTACCACCTCTCATTATACATGAGTTGAAGGAGTTGAGTGCCAAAATACGGCAGCACACGCGAGGAAAAAGAAAAACACGAAAAGTGTCCGCATAGGAAGCAGAAGTTGAACCCACGTTACTGCAACCCTTTTTAAATGGCAGCCACAGCAGTACCAGCAATGCATCCAAGTCGAGTGTGGCGCGCACCGTAGTCAATTCTAAGTTTCTTTTAGAGTTCTACAATAATTCTCGGCTGCATCATATAGCCACTTTGGGCGCTGGCTTCAAGCAGCATGTCAACGAATTGCGACAGAAAAAAGTTTGAGTTATTCCCAGCTAGAGCGCAGCTAAGAGGAAAACTACATGCGCTCGGTTTATGCAACACAATGGCAAAAATCAGCTCTTGCGTCAGGCACATCGATATGGATTGTTTTTTCTCAGTGGGGCTACGCAAACATCCGCTTTTGCGTGAACCGATGGCAATCACGCATTCTTAAGGTTAGCAATGGAAAAAATATTGAAAAATTATTGAACTAATTTGAACCTATCTGTTGCAGGTGGTGCCGCTGCTACAAAAGTGTCAGCGCAGCCAGCCTCTGATCGCAAAGCCGAGCTGGAACTATAATAAGCCAATAATTTTTAACAATATTTGCACAACACTGTGCTCTCGGAAAAAGTATGTCAGGGTTTCGTCAGCAAAATGTCGCTCCTAGAAATTGTTTCATACAGCTATGAATGAAACGCGTGCAAAAAGCTGTGTCCTGCACTCAAAACTATACCCTATAACTAATGACTCGCTAGTGCAAATACTTGTGGGCAAGAAATTGGGCGAAACTCTACAACAATTCTCTAGAGGTATCGATAAGCGACCGTTAGTAAAATTAATCTCTAAACTCTATATCTCTCTGCTCACAGATACGCAAATCAGTGTCTGCTGTGGCCTACGTTTCATACTGCATACTGCTTAACTGTGGCATACGTTTCATGCAGTATGCAGAACTAGAACCTTTTCTATATCAACTCTGCACTGTAGTTCAGCTTTTATTCAGCTGACGACGGCAGCAAATCACGTAGAATGGTCTTTATGCGTATTTTTTTAATCAGTTTGTAGCAAGTAGATTATCTTTTTATTACTAGTCATAAATTTTTTTTTAAATTATTTAATAAATATTTTATTGATGCTCATGGGAAATTATTGACAGTCTAACATTTTGTTTTTAATATTTTACTAATAAAGAGGTAGCAACATTTTTAATTTTTAAGACAGCGGTAAGGAATGTTTCCACATAAATTTTTAAAACAGCGGAGAGGAATGTTTTCCTCTGTTAAAAAAATGGAGTGTCCAACGGAAGGGAATGCTTCCTACATTCTATGGAATGTTTCCTATTTAAATCTGGGAATGTTTGGTATAAACTCGATCCGTGTATTTGTGTTCAACACTCTCTTTTGAAAATGATCCGCGTACTAAATAAGTGAAGAAATGACAGAGTACTAACATTTTGTTCAACCGAGAATCGGTTTGAAACTGAGTTCTAAGCAGAACTCGGACTGACTCAATTTGATACTGTGAAGAAATTGGCCGTTACTCTTCAAGAACTAGGAAATGATTCACTTTTTTTAAGACTTTTTTTATTGATTGAAATGTTTGAAAATGAAGGCTGCTTTACTACTAACTAACCCAACATTGCTTTAATACTAACCTCGATCGACAGGTGTCGTCCATGGTGTTGCAAATGCCCTCATCAATGGTGGCCAAATCTGATCTATAACGATTGGTAGGGCGCAGCACACGCAATGTACGACTCGATAGTTTCCAGACTAAACGCTGTTTATACGGCTGCTTATTCTGACCATTGTAATGCGACAATATGCCCGAAACAATGCTAAAACCGCAGGTGAAAACGCGATCGGGAACCTATGAGAGAGAAAAAAAGCATTTTTAACCACCATTTATATAAACATTTCTTCATTAATCGTGCTCAAACGCTTACCCGCATAAACTGCTGTAGAAAGAGTATGTACTCGAAGACATCCTTCAATTCGGGCTTACCCTTGGGGTATGAAGCCTTAATGTGGAAATCCAAATGTAGGCTTATCAATACCAATGCCAAGGTGGATGGTGCAATTACAGTTGTCTTCACATCACACAATAAGTTTTCCAAACGATTTTCCATCTCTTGCAGTATAATGAATTGTTGATAAAATTCAAAGAAGGGTCCACCAATTTCCTTGGCCAAATTGCGAAAGAGCGCATAGTAAATGCGTAGGAAGCAGACAGATGTAATGGGCGCATGGCCCATTTGAACGCCTAGCTTGTTGGCAATAACATTGGTCATGCGCTCAAGATCGCCAGCGGTACAACCACACTAGAGAGAAAAATAAAGCGAGCGCAAATACATTTTTATTAAAATTTCTTTAAAAAACCATTTCTCCCATTTCATTTACCTGAGATATTGTAACCAAATCTTCGGCAGGTATTGGCTTTAGTTCCATCTGCTTGATGGCCAAGTTGAAGGAGGCAACACTTAGACATGCCATATGCTTAGGCTTGACAGCCATGCGATCGAGAAAACGATCGACCAAACTCATGGCAGAGAAAAGAACATCGGAGGGCAGCTCGTACCACATTTTAAGGCAACGTAAAACATAAGCGGAGCCATCGCGTCCACCAGCTGTTACTTCACGCTAGAAACCGAAGGATTTATGTTAATATTTCAAACGTTTTGTTTTAATTTTTAAACTCACCCTTGATTCCTTAGGCATCAGCAGCACAGTATGATATTTCTCCTGTAGCGTATCATATTCCTTCAAAGTATTGAATAGCTCATCAGCTGACAGAGCATGGAGATCTTCCAAAGTTTGCACATTTGTATTGTTCATCATCTTCATGTTTTCATTGTCCATTAACGAAGGCTCCATTGGTTGGTGGTGGTGATCATTGTTGTTCGTAGTAGATGTATGTTGTGCTAGCTCTTGATGTCTTTGATATTCCAAGCCAGCAGCACCCGGTGTCCCATACCGGCCCTCGTCAGACATCCTCATCCACTCTGCATTGTCGCCGCTGCCATTAGCTGCAGCTGCTGCCGCCGCCATCGCTGATGTTGTAGGTTTCATATCCATATCCACCATAGACGATGATGTTGCGGCGCTCATGTTGCTGCCTGCTGCTCCAGCTTCAGATGTTGAAGTTTCTGTAAGCGACGACATCGACGACCACTGCTGCTGCATCAACTGCTGCTGCTGCTCAAAACCGTTGTTGCTGTTGTAGTAGTTGTTGTTGATGTTGTTGGCGTTGTTGTTCAACAAATTACTAAACAGCTGTTGTTGTTGTAGTTGTTGGTGGTATTGCTCTTCTTGTTGTAGATTATTTTGCGACAAACCACTTTCATCAACGACGGCGTAATTGGCGGCAGCAGAGTAGCGTACAGGGACAGACATTGTGAGGGCTGGCCTAGTACCTATGATTTTTTGCAAAATTTTTGTTTGTTGTTGATTATGAAATATTTTTGTTTTGATGCAAAAAAATTTCAAAAATTTCGTTTTTGTTTGGCGAATTTTTGAATTTTTATCTGTTTGTTTAAGAATTGGTGGTAGGGACTAGGCTCAAAATTTGTTTGATTTTATTTTCAGCAGAAATTTTAAGCTTATTTTTATAGGCAAGATATCAGCGAGAGCTTTATACAAACAAAGGCTTTCTCAATCTGAAGCTTAAAAAATGTTAACGAGTTATGGCACTAAGGCTTACAACACAATTTTTAAGCAAGTGTAAAAGATATCAGCGAAAACACTTTGTTTATTTTGTATGAATTTTTTTTTAAAGCTCTCTCAATCTTCAGCTTTAAAATTTCAAACGTGTAAAAGAAACTAAATTGCACTTTAAAACTTTTGATTAACTTTTCCAAATCAATGGAAAAAAGTTCTCCTTGCAAAATGCTCAAATTTTTATGCAAACCTGCAAGGTTGGGCAACCTAGTTATTCTTTTGGACTTTTTTAGTTTTAATAGAAAAAAGTAACCGAAAATAAAATTTATTGTTTGCTACTTGTATTGTACACACTGGTCGTTAAAATAGAGCTTTTATTGGTTTAATGCTGTTAGGCACAAAAGACTCTCTCGTTTTTAATTTTTAATTTTTTTTTGAGCTTTAACAAACCTTAGTACTATTTTTTTTATTTGGTCAATAAAAAAACAATTTGCAAACAACAAACAAAACCCTCAGTATAAATTTAATTGTGGTTGTTGTCCCTTGTGAGTGGCGACAAGACTATATAAATGATGAAAAAGTACAATTATTGGTTTATTATGTGAGCTCCTAGCTTTTTTACGATAATAAACGCTTGTACAAATTTTCAGTCAAAATCTTTAACAGAGTAAAAATATTATGCAATGTATTTTTGATTGCTTAACGCAGTCTTGGAACTCTCCAAAGTCACTAACACAACTGCTAAGTTCTATTGTAGATTTTTCTAGCTTCGACACTATGCAGAGCAATATGTGCGCTTAGAAATTAAGTTCGTTTTTGTGTCTATAAAAACTTACGGTCTGTGAAGAAGAATGAAATGGAATTTGAAATTAGTTAAAATATAAGCTTAATGGAAAAATAAAAATGTTTTCCTCTTTTTTTCATTCTGCGGCTGTAAAAAGAATAGAAAAAGTAGCAGCCGCTCAGTGTAAAGCGGTCAGATGATTATTAAAATATATGCACAAAATTTACAAAATAAAAAATTAGCTTAAATAAGAATGATTTATTTTTTGAATGAAGGATAAATGAATGTCAAAGATTTTCAATGAAACTTTTAATATTAAACCAAAATATTTACAAATGTAAATAGAAAAAACAAATACACAAAATTTGATAGGCAAAAATTTAGTTGAGATGACCTTAAGGCTAAAAATATAGTAGAGTTGACTTTGTAGGCTATTCAAGTGACAACATGTTGCAACAGCTAGCAAACGGCGCAGCAGCGTACAGCAAACGTGCAAGAGACAACGAAACTGTTAATATGTTCAGTATGTCGTTGAATACAGTTGAATTTAATATGGTTTTATCGTGTTATAGAGCATAAATATTCAAGGAAATTGTTTTCAGGGTAAAAACAAGACACTAGCCGAATGCGACAATGTGTTGCATGGCAAAACTGTATTCTAGTGGCATGATTTTATGAGTAAATATATGCTTTCTTTTAAGTGAAGTTAGCTCCGCCATTAATTTTTTTCAGAAGTTCGGATATTGTGCTGTTATGTGCTCGGCTTCTGCTCTAATGTGCCGTAGAGATATTTTAAAAAAAAATTGCAATTGCTTCTTTAAAGAACGTAAATGTGCATATTTTTCAATATGCAAGCCCTGCTTTTTCTTTGTTAAGCCGTACCCTGATCTAATTAGGATATGCTCTTAAATGCCATGAGAAACAGGTCTTATTCGCATTTGAGCAAATACTTGGAGTGAGCTAAAAAGACTTTTTACAAACAAAAGATTTTTTTTCAAAAAAGTTTGTGTATCTCGTTTAAAAAAAAAACTTTTGTCAGTATTTCAAATTTTAGCAAAACAACTTATTTCATAAGAACTGAATAAAGATCGATCGATACACCGGCCGGTAAGATATTTTTTTCAAGCAAATACAATTTATATTCAGCAAAACTTACGATAAGTAGCACAAGCTAAGAACAACTTCCGGCAAAATATTGCTAACGTGAAAACTGTTCGATAAACCTTTTAGAAGTAAAGCTGCAAGAACTTTAGAACATAAAAGCAAGTGCTGAAAAGATTAAAAACTGATAAAGAACGGACAAACAGTCTGGCACAAGATGAAAATACAGAAAAATCGAAGTTACGGCCAGAAAAGTTTCCAACAACAAAAAAATAGATTTTTAAAACAATTTTGTGGCCTTATTTTGTAAAACGAGCGCAGTCACTTGCGTTAGATTTTTTTAACTGGCAATATATTTTAAAGGAACATTTTAGTGGGAGAGTGAGGTTTTGTTTTGATTCGTATAGAAATGGAATTGTCAGACAAAAAACCTCAAGTGAGGTGATTCCGTGCATTTTACAAAATAAGGCCATTAAAATCTCGTGCTTGCTATGGTCAATAAATACGGAACACGAAAAAATATCTTTATTGAAAAACAGAAGCTTCGTATATCTGGAAATTGATCAAACGCAGTTTTTTTCACAACAAAGTAGCATCAAACAATACACATATACAGAAAAATATACAAAAATATACGCTTGTCTAGACAAAAGAACTAAACAGAAGTTGGGCTTAGAGTCTGAACGTTCAGAATTTGAGAACAAATAACGAAAAACAAACTATGTATTAAATGATAAACAATCAACTTTAACACGCGCCGTAAAACAGTGGCAGTTAGATAAAACTATTGACTTGTTTACAGCTTGCTCTACACAGTACACAAAAATTTACTCAGCTGAATGGAACAACAGCTAAAAAAAAGGTATCTAAATAAAGAGTATTTGGAAATAACTATTTCGAGACTTTTGACTAGCGATTTCCGCTTCAAAGGAACGAGCGCAAAGTAAATATTCAAACGCTAATACTTTAGTAAATTTACTATAAATAAATATACAAAAGCAAAAACAACGGGAAACAAAAAAATCATTCATCTGCTAGCCTCAAATAAGGCACTGCATCTAGCAGATTGCAATTACGTAGTGGAGCGGCAAGGCAAGGCAAAAAAATTGAAATTTCTATAGATTGGATAAGTTGAGCTGTGTTGAGTCGAGTACTTGCGTCGAACATATGCCCGATGTGAAGACGCCTATTGAAACGAGCACGCACACACACACTCACTTGTACATCAATGATTTTTTTAATGCACGCGCAAACGTACGTTTTGATAAAATTGTTTATAGCACTAGCAAAAGCTAGAGGGGAAAAAATTAATAAATACACAGCTATTGCGTTATAATTTTATATATTTCATAGATGCAAGAATTGCACTCTATGCTTAAAGTGCGAGCGTCACGTACTCGTATACACACACAAAATAAAGTGTAGAGTGATGCTTTCAATACCGTTTTAATTGAAATTTAAATTGATTTTATTCTCAACAAAAAGCTGGAACAAAAAATATGGTTTCCCATCTCATGGCTAAAGACAAGGGAATGCTTCTTATGCATTAAACACATGTTGAAGATAATTTCTATCTTAGTATTTTAAAATATTTGTAATGATAAAACGATATTTTATCTCACACCTGTTTTTTGTTTAAAAAAAAAAAGAAGCTGCTTTCAGATGAGAAAAATTTTAGAAACTATGAAAGACTTTTTTTCAGTAAAAACTAAAAATCTTTTGTATTACGAAAACTAATTGATGACGGCTTTTTCAGTACTTTGTAAAAATTGAAAATCTGTTAATTATAACAATTAAATATATTATCAAACATCACAAATAGAAGCCACAAAACTGTAGGAATTCAATAAGCCGCAGCAAGGTTAAATAAAACTGTATAACAATAGTAACTAGTAGGTGGCTCAATTCGTCCAAGTGGCTCGATTGGCTCACTTGACTATATTTACACTGTTGGTTCAAGTGTCTTATTTAACTCAATTACAATAGAACCAATTGACTCAATTCACTCGAATGTCTTAAATTTGACATTACGCTCATATGCATTAACAATTACTTTTGCAAGCAAGAAACGCAAAAGCCCTACTTTGCGCTGCTGATGCTAATACTTTGTAAAAATTTAAAATTTGTTAATTATAACAATTCAATATATTATCAAGCATCACAAATAGAAGCCCCAAAACTGTAGGAATTCAATAAGGGGCAGCAGGGTTAAATAAAACTGTCCAACAATAGTAACTAGTAGGTGGCTCAATTCGTCCAAGTGGCTCGATTGGCTCACTTGACTAGATTTACACTGTTGGTTCAAGTGTTTTATTTAACTCAATTATAATAGAACCAGTTGACTCAATTGACTCGAATGGCTTAAATTTGACATTACGCTCATATGCATTAACAATTACTTTTGCAAGCAAGAAACGCAAAAGGTCTACTTTGCGCTGCTGATGCTAATAATTTCGTTACACACAACGTTCAGTTCGTTTGCATTTTATTGTTGAAATAGAAATGCAGTTAAATTATAAGAAGAGTAGAGTACATTATTTTTAAAGTACGTTGTTCTCATAAAAATTCACAATAAGCAAGTTTGAGATCAATGAGTATTTTTCGTGTACACACCTGCATCACACAGGTTTGCAAAAAATAAAATAAATAAAAACAAGTGCATTCAATGTAAATATTTATAAAACACATCGACAGCCTGTATAGAATATATAAAATATCATTAAAAACAAACCAATTATTGAACTACGTGCGTCATTGCTTTAAACCTTAAAATATAGGAGTCAAAAAACTGTACGAACAAGGTCAAAAAATAAAAATCAATGTGTTTTTTTGAACTCATTGTGATACAGCGTTATATCTAAAAATCAATGTGTTTTTTTGAACTCATTGTGATACAGCGTTATAACAAGTTATTTAACAAAACTCTTTTTGTTTGTCTCAATTCAACAATATTGAATTTTTTTTTTTTTGATAAATCATAGCATTAAATTTATTTCCGTTTCTTTCAGATCTAAGGAAAAACAAAGATATGAAGTAAGAAAAAAACCAAGCCAAGATTTGAAGGTCACCCAAAATATAAACCAGCTTTGATGGTAAAAAAAATTTAAATACAAAATAAAAAATACATAATTGTTAAAAATAGCTGTTGATCCATCCAACAAGCTCAACAAGCTGTTTTCTTTGTCAATCTTGCTTATTATTCGGCATATTAAAAATTTACAGATTTTACAAAAATATAATTAATTAATTTAGTCTAGAAGTTAGTTAGAAATTGCGGAAAAATTTGTAATCTTTTAAATTTTACTGTGCGCTAGTAGTAGAAGTGCAAAGTAGTAATTTTTGGTTGAAATAGTAGTTGTAGTAAATTTTTTGTTGACTATTATTTCCTCAACATTTATTTGTTTGTCCTAAAAAACAATTAGCAAAGTATAAAAGAAGGAAAAATGCGGATCGTATGAATAAAATTCAAATACATGTATAAATAAATTATACATGTATATAATATGGTTAGAGGATTTGACTAGAATTTAAAGGGATATTAAGTTCTATTCCACCAGAGTACCTATACATTATTTAACGAATTTATTTTACCTATATATGTAAAAAACAAATAATTACTTATTAAACGATATCTGCTTCATCGTGCGTAATCAATGATTAAAAACATGAAAGCCAGAAGAAAGGTTTACAGTGGAGTTTCACTTTGCAGCCAGCCCCTTTACAAAGAGTACAGAAAATATAGCCTGCAAAATTTAAATGAGCTTCATAACAATAAAAACAACCTGCTAAAATTACTAAATGGCCGGTTTTGCCAAAACAAACAGCGTATTTACGTCAACGAAATTTGTATAGTTGAAACGTAGTTGTAGGCTTACTTTTGATATGTATGGGGTTGTTTTTTTTACTTAATTGTTATTTTTTTTTTTTTCATTCCCAAAAACCAGCAGCACATTAATTAAAATACTATTAGAACATATTGTTCACTTTGAAAACAAATAAAATTAATTTCATTTACTGCCATAGACGATGACTTCAATAAAAGTAACTAATTTATTAAAGTGTAAATGGGAGAAGAGAAATAAAAAAATTTGCTCAGCTTGAAGTGTGCAAAAAGCTAATTTACAATGATAATGCTATTTTGGCTTTGACTTTGTTAGCTTAATTTTGAAGTTGTTTACGTTTTCATTTGTTGTGTTAAATTCGATTGAAATACTTCAGTTGTTTCAATCAATTGGTTTTTCAATAATTAATTATCAATTATTTCTTTTAGGCATACTTTTCTATGGCTTTCTCTTTTTTGTAATTTACCAAATATGTGCAGTGCCGTGACTTGACGCCTTCATAAACAAGTTTACGAAAACATTTGTAAAGCCTAAACTAACTTTTTACTAACTAACAAAATAGTTATTACCAAAGATTAAAGCTGAAAAAGTTTCACAGGCAAAATATCATATTGCTTATCAAAATTAATGGATTTTTTTATTATTTGAAATTTATGCATGTATCGTGTGTCTCTTGCATGCACTTCCGACACGGCCTTAACTAACTAAGCGTAAAAAATACATCGAATCATAGCATAAAAGAGAAAATATAAAAAAATATAATATATAGCCAGCTGTTGGTTGACTAGTGAGGAGCAGCGATAAAAAGGACGCGGTGGTGTTGAAGTGTCTGTAGACTTTAAAAGAAAAACGAAAGTTAATATTTGCTGCCAAGAAAGTTTAAATGTTTTGTTTGCTTGTTTCGGGCTGATTAAAACATGTTTTAAACTTTTGAACGATTCAGTAATGAGGAGATAGAAGGAAGTTTTGTACATAAAATTTAATTAGATATAACATAGTTTTTGTTGTCCAAAACAAAATTAACTGAAAGAGCCAACTCTTTCATTACACTGTGCATGAATCGGTCACTTTTTGCAAACAAGCTTGCGGCTTATAGCATTTCAGCAGAATTCAAAAGGACGCTGATTTTAATAAATGGTGTACCGTTTTTTAATCCTTCGGCAAATTAAAGAAAAATTCGAGTTTCAAGGTCAAGTACATGTAGCTTTAGCTGATTCATGTCTGAAGGGAAACATTAACAATTACCTGAAAAATAATATTGTGGAACAGTTTAACCCTCAAAACCAAACCCTTGTGGTCCAAATTAACCACATAATTAACCCATTTTCTACCGGGCTTATTATTTTTTTGAGAAAAAGTGTCAAACTTCTAAATATCATCAATCGAAGTCTAAAAATGATTTTGCGAAGGAGTTCGATAAAGTCTGCCACAAACATTTAATTTTGAAACTTGCCTCTTTCGGAATTTATTTACATCTTTTGAGTTGGTTCCAATCTTGCATATCTAACCGCATCCAGTCCGTAATAATTAAGGATATCACATCTAACATCTTTGAAGTTACATCTGGTGTCCCCAAGGAAGCTATCTAGGGCCTCTCCTGTTCCTTCTATTTATTAACGATTTGCCTACGCGCATACGTCATTCCCAGTGCCTTCTTTTTGCGGATGATCTTTAACTTTTCCGATCTATTAAATCGTACGCTGATGGAAATTTACTTCAATAAGACATTGACTCAGTCTTTAAATAAATTAGAATTAAATAAAGTAAATAAATTAAATCAGAATTAAATAAATTACATCTCAACGTTTCCAAATGCCAATGTTTCACTTTATGTAGGTCATCATCTTCTTTAATTAGCTCTTATTCCATAAATTCATGTCAACTTGAGAGGGTTACTTTAAAGAAGGATCTTGGAATCGTGGTTTTCAAACTTAACTGGAACCTCCCTCAGTCTCCACCCTACACGACTGCATGTGCCTTAATCGATATTTACTCACTTGAATCTAGACGTAAAATTCAGTGTCTCTTTTATTCGTGATTTACAGCCCTATTCTGGCAAATTAACAAAATGTTAACCAGTATTTTGAATATTTCTATGTGTTTGTTGTTTTCAAAAAAAATTTAAAGCTCAAAAATCAAAATTTGTTAATGAAATTGTCAATAACTGAAAAGCAGTTGACAATTTTGATCAAAATATTTTTATTTTTGAGCTTTAAATTTTGTTTTGAAAACAAAAAATTACAACAAACACATAGAAATATTCAAAATACTTGTTAACAATTTGTTAATTTGCCAGAATAGGGCTGTTAGTCCATCACCATATTCAGTGTCCTACTCTGCTTGGTTTATTAGACTTTAATACCCAATCTCGATTCCTTAGGAGGTAGTTTAACCTTAGCGTTCCTTTTCATAGAGCTGCTTATGCTCTAAATGAGCCTATTACACATTGCTCCATTGAAGCTTATCGGATCTTGCCCATGATTGATATCTTTGAGAATATTCCGAGAAATCGCTTTAAAATAAACCTTAAACTTCTCCAAATGTTTCATGCCTCTTAGTGCTATTAATTAGTGCTTAGTGCTATTAAACACATACATTTTTATTATTTTCTTTATTTGGTGTAAAATCTCATATGTTCTGTGTATTATTGTTTTATGTAATAATTTTGTGAGATTTTGAAATTTATTATTTCTCATGGTTATTTTCAATTGGTTTTTGTACTTTATAAGTAGTGTCTATAAGAGCAATGTCTCTGTTTGACGAATACCAAATAAATAAATAAATAAAAATAAGTTACAAATGCTCAGATTGCTTATTGATTTGAAATTTTTTCCGTTACGAGAAAAATGTGGAGACCACCAGCGTAAAAGATGATCATATATGGTAATAAAAAAATTCCTTCAATAACCTTGAATTATTGTTTAAAAAATTTGAGTTTTTTGGTATTTTGTCATCATTACATTTGTATTATATGTTTTCTAAAAAAAATTTTCGTACAACCAATAAAGGTTAAAAAATCATGATTTTTATTTCCAGCCCCGAACAACTAAGTTTAAAAATCTTGAACAATTTTCAAATATACCCTTAAGAAAGTACAACATTCAGACTTTAATTAAAAAAAAAAGTGATCAAATTCCATATATAGAAGCAGAGATATGAGCGTAAGTATGATGGATCCTTTCACAGGTCGGATAAACGACCAGCGGTAGCAAATGGGTTAAAAAGAAAAACGGTGTTTCGTATAAAAGTTTTGTTTAAACAAAAAATCCAACTGTTTTAAGCAATAATGATAATATTCCCTTAAAATAAAAATACAAATAACCAAAAGCAACCAATTTTATGGGTTCCCAAAAGTATTAAAATAAAGTTTTTTCATATGTTTTTTTTCAAATAAATTCTTCCTTCTGGTTCCTCTGGTTCTTCTTGTAAGTTCCAACAAATGTCACCTAACAGAGTACATAGTTTTTGACCACTATACCAGTGCTCGAGTCTTGCACAGACACCTGACGGAAACGTTACACATGCTCATACGATTCGGTTGGTGATTGTTGACCGAATTCTTCTGCGTGGCAATGCAATAAATTAACTTTCCGCGACATCCTAACACATCCTAACACTGGTGGCAAGCTTGACTAGAGCAGGTAAAAACTAGATGATATGTTAGGAGACGTGTGTTAAAACTTAATTACAAGAAGAAACATATAGAAAGTGACTTCATTTAATACTTTTGGGGTCATTTTGGGGACCCACAAAATTGGTTACTTTGTGTTAATTTGTACTTTAACTAAGCGCTTTTATTTAAGGGAAGTATTATTACTTAAAAAAATTTACTTTTTTATTTAAACCAAGCTTGTTTACGAAACACCCTAATTTTTTTAAATATGGGGTCAATTTGAACCGCAAGGGTTAGATTTTAAGGGTTAAACTGTTCTACGAAATTATTTCCCAGGTAATTTTTAATGTTTCATCTGAAGACATGAAGCCGCTAAAGCTAATAAAAAAAGTTTTTCTAACAAAAACTCTTATTAACATGTACTTGACCTTGAAACTAGAATTTCTCGAAAATGGGCCGATGATTAATTCCACGATATTAAATTCAGCGTCCTCGAATTATGCTGAAATGTTATGTCCCAAACTTGTTTGATTTTTGGACATGCACAGTGTTATTTTAAATTCAAAACTGTACATTAACCCATTCGGCCCTGGCGGTGGCAGCAATTGGCACCAATCAAATTCAGAGGTTTGCATTGCCGGCACAACAGCATATTTCTACTACTCAGTGCTAGAGGGCTTTTATTCGCCATTTTATTCGTGTCGCAAGTGCAATAATAAAAATAACAATTAAAAATTTCAAACAATAGAAAGAAAAATATATTTTTACGGAAAATAGTTCAGGGCTGAAAGGGTTAAGACTTGTTGTTTTTTTAGTACACCAATGAGGAAAATCAAGCATATAAAAATTGACTTAACATTTAAGTTAAGATAAAACATATATAAAAAATATACAATAATTTAATTAAACATTCATTTTATATAAAAAATTAAAACGGGAATAGAATTCAAGAAAATATTAAAATATAAGTAAAGAAGTATTTTTAACGCAGAATAGATTCATAAATAGCAAAATAAATTAAAGCCCAATGATCACGCAAGAGATGAAAAGTATTTAAAAATTTCATATTTAAAAAGGTAATGAGTTTTCAGTTAATGATGTCTGAAAAAGTTTTTTATTTAAGATGTTTTCAAAACTGTTGTCATTAATTCACCTTTTGAATAGCACAATAACCTCACCAGTAGCTCGGTTCTGTAACAATTGCGACTAATAGTCACTTTTTCTGACGTCATAGTGTTTCATTCCGAAATACTCACTTTTGCGAAAACTAGTGTTTCTGTATCTGATAAGTAATGAAGGATGACAATTTTATGATGAATTATGTCCTATGTCCAATACCCGCTTTTTAGGACAAAATATTGTAAAGTGAAGTTACGTTATTCTGAAGAACTTATATTTTTAGTTAGAGAGCTGCTAACTTTCCAGGTGCTCCTCCAGCAAAATAACTAACAACAAGCAAATAGTTTTCTCATAAAGTAAAAACATAGTGATAACTTCACTCAATTCGAGTCGCATATTTTAGTTTACAAAAACACTTTGGCTATCGAAGAATTCCTTCGTAAGAAGAATGGAAACATTTCAATAAAAGTCACCGATTTAACTCATATTACATAGAACAACAATTTTGCGGTTTTTCCAAAATTATGGAATTCTGTTAAAGGGTTCGGGTGGAGTAGACAAAAAAAGTTGCACGTGTTTTGGCGTTTTAAAAGTTTACGTCTAAATATATTTTAATATAGGTTTAAAGTTGGCATTATTTTCAAGCAATTGAATTAATCTTTAAAAAACATTGAAATATACGCTTCTAAAATATTGTTATGCTTAGTGACTTCAGTGAAGAAAATTCGGTCCGTAATATTTTTGTGCAATATTTTAACACATTAGCACCTGCCCTTCTAAGTATTTTTTACCATTTTTAAAAAATATACCTTTTAGAAAACCATTTCGGATAAAACATTTCAGTAAAAATTGGTTGGCTAAATTTTACAAAAATGTTAGCATCGCATTATTTACAATAATGCTAGCTAGCATTTAGAGTATCTTTTGCGTCGCTATTCCCAATGATCCAAAACTGATGGCAAAGCTCTAAATAGAGAAGAAAACAATAATAATCACTTTTTTATCTATTAACGACTGAAATGCGATTTAGGAACTTAACTTAATTTGACTGTAGCTTTCAGAGCAACCGTTAATCGCACCGGTTGATCGTGAGTAAAAAAAAATGCAAAAAGCAATCATATAACAGTCGAAAAGTCAACAAAAGTGAGTAAAACAATTACTATAAAAATAAATCTTATAATAGTCACAAATCACTTCAAAAATGACTGAAAACTGTTTAAAATGAATGGTCATAAAAGACTATTCATTTGGAGTCATGTCTAGGGTACTGTTTTCTCCGGCAACAGAGTCGTATTTGATCGACAAATGAGCGCAAATTTGCCTATTTTCAATCATGCTGCAGAGTCATAAATTATTAAATTTTGATCGAAATTTTTACAAAATGTTAGCTGGGATTGGACTAGACGATTGCAGAGTTGGTTGGTATGTACTGGATGTTGTACCTTCGAAATAGGCTTCAGTCCACTCATTTATTGTTGACCTGCGGTTGGATAATTTACTCTTCAGTTCCCTAGACGTTAACTTTGGTAGAAATACTCCTGTTAGTTTTTCATATTATGACTTTAAGTCAATTAACCTTACTGCCTTAGTTGAAGACCTATATAGTGTTAGATGGAATGACTGTTGGTTTCATGATTCGGTTGATGTTAAACTAAAAATTTTCATGGACAAGTTATATTGGTTGTTTGCTCGTCATGTCCCATTGCGTACTATATTAGTTTCGAATAGTTCTTGCCCTTGGTTCACGAATCGTATACAAGCTGCAATTAGGCTCAGAAATAAACTACACTCGAAATGGAAAGTATGCCCCTCGGCTGATAACTGGGATAAATTTAGAAGAGCTCGTAATGCTGCGAATGATCTAACTAAGCTAGCCAAGAAAAAGTTTTTTTACTCTAAGCTCAATCCAAACCTTAGCTCGAGACAATTATGGCAAAACATAAAAAAATTCCGAGTTTTCAGCAAACATTCAACTGAATGCTGCATAAATCCTAATGACTTAAATAATTTTTTTTTTTGGCTAGTGGAAACCTTAGTCATTCTGGCAATATCAACAGTGTTGAGTTGCCTGTCCAGTCTGGTAACTTGCCGTTTGCCGCATTTGAGTTTACTTCTGTGAGTGAAGATTATGTAGCCAAATGTATAATGATGATTAAGTCCAATGCTGTTGGGGTTGACGGATTACCCATAAGGTTCGTTAGATTAGTTTTACCTTTTATTGTCTCACCGTTAACTCATATAATGAACCATTGCTTAACTTGCTCCCGCTTTCCTGAATTATGGAAGACTGCCATGGTTTTGCCTGTAGCAAAAACAGGTTCTGCTTCTGAACCCAGCGACTACAGACCTATTAGTATTTTACCTGCTTTGGGAAAGGTCCTCGAGCGTATAATGGTCAACCAAATCACTGAACATCTAAATATGAATAAGCTTTTATCCCCTTTGCAGTCTGGCTTCAGAGCTGGACATAGTTGTACCACGGCTATGGTAAAAATTCTTGAAGATATTAGGATTCCTTATGACCAAAACTTTTTGACTCTATTATGCCTTGTTGACTTCTCTAAAGCGTTTGATTCCGTCAACCATGTGCTTCTCTGTCATAAGCTAAAAATTTTTTTTAAGTTTAGCTCTACTGCGGTTAACCTGATATCAAGTTACCTTGATAGAAGAATGCAACAGGTGAAGATAGGTAATACCAGCTCATCTCTCAAAGCGGTTGTAAGTGGAGTGCATCAAGGTTCCATTTTAGGTCCACTCCTATTCTCTGCGTTTATAAATGATGTTTTTTCTATTTGTAAGTATTCTACTGTACATGCTTATGCTGATGATTTGCAACTGCACCTCTCGCGACCAATCGGGCTTTTAGAAGATTTATCTTACAGACTGAACTTTGATCTTGCGTTGTTAAATAACTGGGCTGTTGCTAACTCGATCCTTATAAACCCAAAAAAAACTCACGTTTTACCTATTGCGAGGAGTGATTCGTGCTTTGTTGATATCCCTCCGCTTTTTATTGGTGATAAGCAGCTTAATTTTGTCCCTAAAGCTAAGAACCTTGGATTTATTATTAACTCTAAACTTACCTGTACAGACCATATTAGTTCCACAATAGGTAAAATATATGGGACTTTACGCCATTTACGAATTTCTCAGAACTTTACGCCTACTGAAACTCGTCGTAGACTAGTCGTACAATTAATTTTACCGCATATTACATACTCTGATGTGGTATATAGTCAACTGGACTCCCAATCACAGCATAAGCTCTTGGTAGCTTTCAATAATGCAGCTAGGTATGTTTATGGAATCAATCGGTATGATCATATTACTATAAGAAGTAAAGAAATTCTTGGGTGTGGTTTACTTAATTATTTAAACATGCGGAACATAATATTTCTGCACTCGCTTTTGCATACTCAAATGCCTGAATATCTGTTTGTAAAACTTCATTTTCTGCAGTCACAACGGTCAATTGGGTTTATTGTTCCTAGGTTTAACTATCTAAATAGCAGCAGGTTTTTCTTCATCAGCACCATTAGACTGTGGAACTCATTACCTAACTCTCTAAAGCTAATAACTTCACGGGCCAACTTTAAGCATGAAATATTTAAATACTATAGCACTTTAAATCAATAATTCTATACTCTCCTATATTCCTATATTTCATTACCTTACCTTTTTCTGTTCTTTTACTTTAGTCAGCTTAACAATGTTAGTGCTATAAGTTAATATATTTATAAGTTTTAGAAAATTGTTGCTTAGAAATATGTACCTATAATATATACTTTTTCAGTTTAACTTATTTTATTATAATTAATAGTTAAACTGATTTTTTATTTTAATTTTAAATTTAATTTTCATTTTGGTTTTAATTTTTTCGAAATTTGCACTTAATCTTATATTATATAGTTTTTAAAGTTTAACTTCTTGTGTCAAAATTAATATCTAAACTGGTGTTTAATTTTAATCTTAAATTTAATTCTCATTGCCGCAGGGCATTCCCTTATGGAGTGTCGGGTATGACGATCCCGCGGTTCCTGAGTCACTGCTCTTAGTTTTAATTATATTTATGTACTTTCATATCAGTCTGAATCATCCTTATTTTGTAAAATTTTGCGAAAATGTAATTGCTATGGTTTAGTAATAATAATAAATAATAATACCTAATCATAAAAATCCATTATCAAAAATAATTTACAATGTTATCTTCTTATAGTCGTTTAAGCTAAGCTATTAGCCTTGAATTTCAAATGAACAAGTCCTTATTCTTTCATAATCATTTTAATTTTCATTTAAATTTTTATTTTTATGTTAGTTTAATTTTACTATTTACACATATCTTATTTGTGCAACCTTGATAATACACTATTTGTAGTACTAAAAAAGACTAAGTCTTATTGTACACCTCAGTTTTAATATAAATAAATAAATAAATAATGTTGGTACTGGAAGTTCAATCGAATGCTGTACTGGTAGCAAGGCTGATAGCACACTTTTATACTGGAAACTTTTACGACATAACCTATTTAAATTCATATTCGCACTGTTTTGACATATAAAGCACATGTCTTTATTATGCCCACCTCGATTTAGCCAATGCATTGAAATGCAGAAAGCATTGAGTTTCTTTAACCTTATAAGAAAATTAACATTAAAAATTATTGATTTTAAATGTTCTCAAGAATCGTTTATTACCTGTTGACCACTGATTAAAGTCATTGTAACATGTAAGATAGCAATATATAGGTACCTACGACCTATCCGAAAAAACGTCTAACTCAAAGTAATATATATATGTCTTCCACTTTACTATTAAAAAAGCTAACGCGGTATTCAAGAAGTGTGTGTTTTCCACAAATATAACGTAAACAATCCAAATTATTAAAACATTTTGCTATAATTATAAGTATAATATATAATAATAATTAAAGATTACTTGGATAAAACAAAATATTTTAAATAAGTGTTTAAGATAGTTTTCAGAGTCATTCACTGCCTTATTTTGTGCATCTATACAAAATTTTATTGCTTCTCGGATCTTGTTTGTCGTTGGCTTGCGTTTTCGATGTACACAATTAGGCAGTAAAAAACCATTTTTCATGCTCATCCTTGTTAAAATGAGAATACATGTTTTACTGTTATGCCAGCAATAGAATACGATTTAATATTATACATTTTTATAAACTATTCGAAGACTTGAATTGAAAAACTTTAAAAAAACCCAAAATCAGGCCGCTAGAGGGTTAAAGGATTTTACAAAAATATTACTCATGGAATTTTTTATAAGTTGCTTGGCATAATAACATTTTGGAAGCAAACATCTTAAGATTTTTAAAGTTTTTAAAATTTTTGTTAAACTTAATTGCTGAAAAATGAATGGTGTCAACTTTAAAACCATATTAAATCTTATTTAGACGTAAACTTTTAAAACACCGTTACACGTATATTTTTGTTTGTCCTATCAGAACCTTTAAACAGAATTACATAATTTGTTTGTTTGTTGAACTGTGTTATTACAGAAACAGTGCAAGTGAGAAGTGAGAAATGTTACAGAATCGAGCTACTGAAAACGATCTTGTATTTTTTTAAAATGTTATTTTGCAATATTTTGTGTGTTGGCACAAAGTGTAAAATATACTCCAAAATTTGTGTATAAAATAAACCAAAAATATTTTTTAAATATAAATATAGTGTTAAATATACCCAAATAAGTATAAAAACACCAAAAGTAATATATAAAATACACCACAATAAGTTTGCAAAATGCTCCAAAAGAAGTATATAAAATAAACTTAAATTTGTGTAGAAACATATCAAAAGATGTGCATAAAAAACACTAAAAGTAGCATATAAAATACACTTAAAGAAGCTTATGAACTACACCACAATTTGTGTATGAGAATAAATGAACACACTCAAAGAAGTAGTGGTGCACCCAAAACTAAAAATGAGTACTAAATATTTTAATTTTTTTTTATGTTTAACATTTTTTGATAGTGTTTAGTAACTTTATTATGAAAGGCATAAAATTGTGCATAAAACTCTTGATGTAGCCAAGAAATCAAATTAATTTTTTTGACAAATGTTTTGTTTTTGTATTTTTTAAAATATAAGTTAATTTTCTCGATACACAGAATTCAACTATTATTTAAAAATAGCCACACAAAGAAAGTAGAAAAACTCTTACTTCATGTTTAAAGGTTAAATGTTGGACTTTAATTCGAGGTGAATTGGGTGACATGTTTTGCGACAATGTTTACATCAGCCATATAGCAAGTGTTATCGAACATGATCACACACACATTGTATTGGTAGATTTCATCACATCTGACAATTTGTCGTCATGTTTCTGCAAAGCCCCGCACGACGTCATGCCACATAAAATTCAGTGAGTGATTCAACTCTTTCACCACAAAAACTTAAAAACAAGAAATACGTCATATCTCTAAAACTTGCTTAAGTTATATCGAATTTCGGTTATTGTTTCTTTTGATGTTCGTTTATTAATCACAAGCGTTAAATATGAAAAAGCAAAGATGGGCAAAAAGACAAAAGACGCAAAACGGTTTTGCTTGCTTCCTCAAAAGATAAGTCATTAACTAAAACAAAACAATGACTTTGAAAAAAGTGGGTCATCAGCATTTAAAGTACGTAGTACATAGTCATAAAGGCATAAAATTTAAATTAAAACATTGCAAAGTTAAATAGTCAAAAGATAAAGAAGCTATCAACTGGGCAACTTAAAACTTATTGCTTTTGAGACAATTTCAGCACACTTTATTGACATAGCCAACCCCTAGTTTTAATAGCTTAGATTGCAAGGCAGTGATAATATATTGTAATAAGAAATCAACACAAAGTTCAACACTTCAATTACAAAATAACAAAGACTACGAAGAACTGTGTAGGCAAAGCAAAGTTAAAAACAACCCCTAAAAGTTGATAGCTACAAAAGTAAACAACACTCTAAGAAGATGATACTAAGAGAGGTTAAAAACAGAACCGCCCGCTGTTGTTTCAACGACAATAAATGAAATACTTTTTGTTTATGCTCATTAAGGGTTTCCAGATTGATTTCTTGAGCATGGTATAAAATTAACTTCCCCGCAGAGAACGCATGCATGACACACAACTCGACACCACAGACCAAAAATGTGAAGTGAGCGCCCTTAAAGGGTGCGATGAACGCAACGGCACGACACGATTCGATCTGATCTACTGATATAGCAACGATATGTAAATGCAGCTGATAAAATATTTTGTTCAAACCGCATCATACATTCCCCAGACACTGTCATATTCGACATGTTTAAAGGACTCTGCTACTGCATGTCAAAAGGTGAAAGAAATTTAGCACTTTAGGCTTAAATAAGCAAATGAAAAATTTAAAAGCAACAACATTGGCCGCATTCAGCGCTGAAAACTGTCGTGAACTGTAATGGTAGCGCTACCTTAGTAAGCGATGTTTTTCTCTCAATGTGTTGCTACACTACACGTCAGAAATTCTATTTAATTTAATTATGTATAATTTTAATGTAAAATTAATTCAATTGCAAAGGTTTTTCTCACTTAAATTTGCTTCGTTCTATCTATGTTCTTTTACTTTAACAGCGTCAGTAGCAACATCTGGCAGTTAACTCAACAGTTGTGTTCATGTAGCATAGAATTTTTTTGCTCGATCGCTTCCAAAATGTTACCATTCAGCGAATTTTTACAAAACAGTTGCCAACTGTCTGCGCTGAATGCGGCCATTATATATGTACTATATGCAATAAGCATTAACACGTTCAGTTGCTTTTCTATAAAAATTAGAGACATGCAAAGCTAAAGCGGTCATTGTGCTTATTTTAAATGTTTTTTATTCCCTCTCCTCGACAGCTGGTTTTTTATCTGCTCTCAGTTGAACAGTTTGGTTTTTGTTTTTAATCTACTCTAATTTGCATATTTTGTTTATTTCTTATTTTCATTGTTTAAAATTAACAATAATCTCTAAAACATTATCATTCTGGCGCATTTAAATTGAGCTCCATTGAAAAATATTTCAATTCGGATTATAAAATTGTATTTCATGTAATAATTACAGCATTCATTAACTTTGAGCTTTATTTTGAGGTTTGTCCAGTTTAGAGCACGAGAATGTTTGGTTAATATATGATGATAGCAAAGGTTAATCAGTGATAATAACCAGCAGTCTAAAATACAAAAAGTAAATTTAAATATTTTTAAGTACTCCAAGATTATCAGCAAAACTTATTAAGTATGACATAGATTGCCGCGCTTGACTTGAAAATTATAATTTTCTTTTACATAAATAAAGGTTATTTGAACCTTTTTCATTCATTAGTCACATAAGAATTAAAAGTATACACCTATGTTATATAGTCAAAAAATAAATATGAACAACTTGATTTGTCGTGTCCTTTTTTATCACCGTTGGTAAGGCAACAGAAATTTTGTAAATTTTTGCAACTATAGCAAAATTCTTAAATCAATCAGCTGCTGTCAACGGAACTGACGCAGCGGGTTCTGCATTGTCTAGAAATACAAATGTATTTTTTGCTGTTCACTGATTCATTTGATATTTTGTGCAATGTTCAGCATAAATTAATTTTTAATTTTTTTTATTTTGGCTTCATTTAAATTGTTCAAACCCTTATGCATGACTTTTTTTCTATGCTAAAGCTCGCTTCACCTCGCATCAAGGGGTGCCGCTATGGCTTTTTTAAATGAGGAAAGGTGTTTAATGTATGCTTACATTAGTACAGTGGTCAAAAATGTTGCTTAAAAATCATCATAATTTGCTGATATTGATTTGAAGGCATTTTAAATTTTTATTGAAGAAAAAATAATACTTTGTGTAATTGTATAATATATGAATGCAATAATCTGTCCAGTATATTTATTGAGCCAAAATCCTCCTTTGAAGTTTTTAAAGTTATAATTGGGCCTATCTGTTATAAAAAAAAATATGTTATGATTTCCCATACAAATTTTTGAGCTGTCAAAAAATTTGTTACGAGACCAAAATTCGTATTCTGCATGACAATCTTTTATGAAATCAAGTTAACGGAATTGTAATAGATTTTTGTTTTCGAAGGCTGACATAAAAGGTGCCATAAAAGATCGAAAGGCAGAATCCAAATGTCTCTTAAAAATTCAAATTCCACAACAGAAAATAGCTTTTCTTCTAATTTTATCATAAATATTGTCTTTAATATAACGGATATCCTTTGCCACATTTTTAATAAAAGCTTGGATAGGGGTATCTTTCCTAAAACACTTGAATCTGCTGTAGTTATTCCTTTATTCAAAAAAGGGGATAAAAAAATCTTTAATAATTATAGACCTATATTTATAGGCCTATCTCGATTCTACCTTCTTTGACAGAAATTTTTGAAAAAGCAGTTAAAACTAGAATGATTAATTTCTTAAATAAAATAAATTTTTTTCAATAACTCTCAATTTGGATTCAGGCAGGGATTGTCAACTGAAAATGCTGTCCTGAATATTTGTACTAACATCTTTAATTCCATAAACAAAAAAAATATCTGCAGCACTGTTTGTAGACATTACAAAAGCATTTGATACAGTTGATCATAATATACTATCAAGGAAGTTGGAAAAAAGTGGTTTCAGAGGCTTTCCTCATAATTTTCAAACAGAATGCAAAGAGTTAAAGTCAAAAATAAGCACAGTTATTTCATTAATATTAACATAGGTGTCACACAGGAATCAGTACTAGGTCTGATTTTGTTTTTAATATATATAAATTCGTTGTTTTCACAGAATCTTAGTAGTAATTCTATTGCTTTTGCAGCCGATATGGCTTGCACCTATTCATGTGATTCTCTTCTTAACCTAACTAGAGCTATTAATCATGATCTAGGAATGCTGAGACACTGGTTCATAAAGCATAAGATGGTTTTAAGGCATCATCTAAGGCAATATTGCTCGTGTAAGCTTTTAACCACTATCTACTTTGGCCTTTTTTATTCTAAATTTTAGTATGGCATGACATGTTGAGGTGGTACACATAAAAACAAAATCCTGCCGTTACTAACTGCCCAGAAACACGCTATTAGAATTAATTGTAATTGTTCTTATACTGTAAGCAGTTTGTTTTTATTCAAAGAATTAAAAATATTGCCTCTTCAACATTTATATTGCTTTCGAGCATTACAAATGTTCTTCAATAGATCTGGGCAACTTATTGATAGAAGTGAATTTAATTATGAGTTAAGGTCTTCTAATCGCAATATCTCGTCAATCCCACCACAATACATGTTCATTTTTTTATTCTTTTATTTTTTTTATTTTTTTATTTTTTTTTATTTTTTTTTATTTATTTTTATTTTTTATTTTTTTTTTATTTTTTTTTTATTTTTTTATTTGTATTTTTCAATTTTTTATTTTTTTAATTTTTTATTTTTTTAATTTTTTATTTTTTAATTTTTTATTTTTTTAATTTTTTATTTTTTTAATTTTTTATTTTTTTATTTTTTTATTTTTTTGTATTTTTGTATTTTTTTATATTTTTTTTTATTTTAAATGTTCATTCACCGATTTTAAAAAATTTATTATTATAAACAAAATTTCCTTAAAGGACCTTAAACCCGCAAAAAATTTTTTAATTTTTTTATTTTGTTTTTAATTATTTATTTATTTTTTATTTTTTTATTTTTTTATTTTTTTAATTTTTTTACTTTTTTTTAATTTTTTTTAATTATGTTTAATTTTTTAATCTTTTTTCATTTTTTTATTGTTTTTTATTGTTTTTCATTGTTTTTCATTGTTTTTCATTGTTTTTTATTGTTTTTTATTGTTTTTTATTGTTTTTTATTGTTTTTTATTGTTTTTTATTGTTTTTTATTGTTTTTTATTGTTTTTTATTGTTTTTTATTGTTTTTTATTGTTTTTTATTGTTTTTTATTGTTTTTTATTGTTTTTTATTGTTTTTTATTGTTTTTTATTGTTTTTTATTGTTTTTTATTGTTTTTTATTGTTTTTTATTGTTTTTTATTGTTTTTTATTGTTTTTTATTGTTTTTTATTGTTTTTTTATTTTATTTTTTTTTTTTGTACCGCTATTATCATATTTCATCCTCAATAGTTAAATATTATATAAAAAAATAAGAAAAATGTACTCAATTGTAACTTCTATATTTAAGTATACTATTTATAAATTTAATGAATTTAATATTGTTATTGTAAAAATTTTACATTATTCTTTTTTTCTAAGAGACCCCATGCACTTCGTTTAAATTTTTGATTTTTAGTTTGAGGATATATGCTCGATACTAGTTCTTTAGAACTACAGATCACATTAATATTAATCATCCTTAATTGCTTTATGATTTTACGATAAATAATTTTAGTTTTATTAATATTTTTAATTTTATTTAACGATCCTTAAGACATTTTGAATTATCATATATCTTTTAACTTATTAGACTTAAGCCAAGGATAAATGATTAATAAATTTGAATTGAATTGAATAAAATATAAATTCTCAGAAACATTGCTTCTTTAAAAAAATGCCTCTTTAAAGAAAGTTCAGCGCTTTATGTACTGATTAGCAGTTTTTTATAATTTGAAAAAAAAAACACTTAAGCAATTACTTAACACAAAATTATACTAAACCAATGCTGAAATATAAGTTCGTTCAGTACAAACGTTGTGTATTTTATCTCTTATTCATGTTAGTTCACAAAAATTTAACTTAATTTATTATTTGAATGGTGTGCTAAATGAACATTGAATGAATTCAATTATATCGGAGCAGCCATCATCGCCAAAAAACTGTAAGCGACAAAAACAAAATTTTACCGGGGAAGCAATTTTCTAGTTTTCTCTGCATAAGCAGTACATTTAAGCTCGACTTTTGTGATGGGTATAACTCAAGAACGGTTTAAATTTTGAGTTGATGGCTTTGTTATAGCACTATTGTTTATCATTTAATAGTGAGTTTTCGATTTCACGGAGCTTACACTTTTTGGCGACTATGGCTAGATAAAAGTATCATCGATCAAAACAAAACGTCAAAGTATTTCATTTCGAATCATACACAACGAAATTTATAACACATTGAACCAAAAACAAAAAGAGTTCAAAACCACGAGATGTTGTGATAGTGTTGATAGATTTATATTCAAAATTTTTCAGTATGAAAACTTTTCTGACTACCTGAGATGGGGAAGGGCAATGAAGGGTTGAAAGTGAAACCATGTTTTATTGATCACTAGCAAGAGTGGGTAAGAGTGATCATTGCATTGGTAAAAAAACAATCTTTCAATCTGATAAACATAGTGTAAGCAAAAAAACAACTGACTACAAGCAATCAAAATATTATAGTTAAATATAGTTAGACTTTTAACAGCATGCTTTTCAAGTCTTCATAGTGTAATTTTTGTGCTTTTCAAAAAACCTGTAAATCAAAAACTAAAAAAAAACCAATCGGCAGCTACCTGACCGACCGATTGTCTTATTAAACCAGTTTTGCTATTCGCTTAGTTGTAACGATTTTGATTGGCTACGTCTGCTTTTCTAAATCACCTTTTTATAGCTATTCTACTCTTTTTGTATTTTTTTTTTTGTTTGATTAAATCACTCAGATTTCACTGGGCTCTAGCTCAGTTTGTGCCCAACCTAAAAGCAATGTCAGCAAAGTATAATCATAGCTGCTATCTGTCAGTTTCTGGTGTCAAAATACAAATGGTTTATGAAATTCATGCCAATCTTCTTTTTTTCTGAGTTGCAAATTTCAACAAAGGAAAAACCTTTTCTATAGACACAACGTAGAAGCACAGCGAAACTTGATAAGCATACACGGAAGATAATTAACATCATAAAACAGATGCTAACTTAGTCATATAGTTATATCGGGCGACCAAAGTCAGCTTAGATGAGTGAAAATATGAATTTTATGCACTACAGATATTGGCGTGGTGAGGTTTGTTTTGTGATAAAAGTTATTTTGTTTGCTTGGAGAGGTAGGTAGCTTTGGAAAACCAAAGTAATGAAACCTTATGTAGACAATATTGATATATTAACACAACTTATATAAACAAAATTATCGGTTACTATGCTAAAGTTTCAAAGGGGAAATTTATTCCCCCAAATAAACTTGCCGCAAAAACTGCTAGACAGTTTTAATGAGGTTCTTTATTACAATCTTTGGGCTGACTTTGGAAATAAAAATAAACTATACAACAATGTCTAGAGCTTGAAGTGTAAATATGATATTTGCCAATAGTTATCATAATAATTATGTTCAATGTTTTTTAGGGCTGTGAAGTTTATTATTACAATTTTGTTGTTTCTTTTTAATATAAGCTCAAATCGAAATATTCTACTTATGGCGATATAGTTATTAGAAAAATAAACTATATTTACGTAATCTCACACAACATAACGCAGTAAAAAAAGAAACGCTTAAATAAACAAACATTTGAAAGATAAGAGGGAGAAAACCGAAGATCAACAAACGCTTATCGGTGTCTCTCAGGTGAACTTTTGAAGATATATTTTTGGTTCAGAGCCAAGTTGGTGTTTTTGAGTTGGGGGACAGGGGGGCCAGGGTAGAAAGGGCTTTGTGGCCTCAATAATAAAGTTCGGCGTTAGAGTTGAATCTTAGAAATTTTTAATATTTTACAAAAATAAACTTTTTAATGTGGGCTGCGAGTGAAGAGATAGCAAGACAACACAAAACAATAGAAGCAATAGAAACCAAAATTAACGGTGTTGTTTAACTAATTTATTTAAAATAGGTAACTTGCATAAATTGAGCTTTAATTGATTTGAGAGTTATTTTTGCAATAATACGCACGCGCGCCTACATACGTTTAGAAACAGCAACAACAACAAAGTTAAACGAAGAAATACACCTTTTTCAAACTACAAAATTAGGACGAAGTACAGTTTATTGAAAAATTAGTTGCGAGAAACAAACAATAATGATCGAAAAAATAAACAACTTTGGCAACGAGATAATAAAGCCAATTAGGTGGCTCAGGGGGCAGGTAACCATAACTAAAATTCCCTGATGAAAAAACCAATTTTATGCAAAAACCCTTAGCACCAAAAAATTAAGCAAAGTAGCATAGTTCATTTTTTTAGAAGAAAACAAAAACTTTGTCTGACGCAATTCTGCAAAACCTGATTAAAAAAATCAACTTTGGATCCCTCTAGCGGAGCTCGGTCGTACGATTCGACTACAATTATATTTCGTATTTGTACTGAATATGCGAGTATATGTGCGAGTGTTTGTTTGTATTAGATATAAAATAGTTGCTTCATTTGTATTGCTTCAAAGTACAGTATTTTTAAAAGGAACACTTTGGAAATGAGGCAACATCAACATTTTTTTTTATATTTTGTTTATTTATTAATAGGCGTTAGAATAATAGGCGTTGAGTACAAGAGTGCATTTAAGCATTACATTATGAAAAAAAAAACGCTAAGTATTTTCAAGGTTTAGTTGAAGGCGAAGAAGAAATGAATATTAGTTAAAAACTAAGCAGTGGAACAGCGTCAGGTTTGCTAATCGTAGGCAGAGTATTAAGGTCAGAAGAATAAAACAAAAAACTTAAAATCACTCTTCGGAGCCATTCATCAAGAAATTTACAAATATGACAAATGTGAGATGAGTAAATGAAAACTAGTGCATTCAAACAGAAAATCTTTGTTTAATTTCCCAAACAAAAATATATATTTATAATGCTTAAAACTTTGGAACAAAATCTATCTGACATTTACTACAGCAATCCAGTTGCTTGTAAACTACTACTACACTCTTTCACAAGAGAATACATACACAAAAGCTACCAGCTGTAGAACGTCATGTAAATGAAACGAAATAATTTCAACACAAAGAATAAAAATGTCAATAGAAAATGTAATACACATAATATTTGAGAATGAGAAAAAAAACAGCCTAAATATGACAACCACTACTAGCAAACAGCACCCTATAATAAAATTTTTAAAAAGTATTAATTCTTTATATGCAAAATACGTCCACTGCTTGGCAGTATTTGCAGTAGTAGTATATAAAAAGCCTATGTAATGAATGTATGGTTGACATATGTTAGAAAGAAGAAAAAAACAACTTATAGGCACATAAATTATGTATACTATATAAAAGTTTGCAAAATTTCAAATTATTAACAAACAGAATTGTTGGCCAGCCTACAAAAAAGTTTATTATATAAATTTAGAAAGTTTATTGGGAAAAAATAACAGCCGAAATACGAAAACAGTTCAAAAACGAAATTTTAAAAATTTGTACACTAAATATATCTATCTTAAAAGAGTATCAATAGTTAATGCTTACATTTTTACAGCCATTTTTATCGCAGGAATGTTTTAAATTGAGTTGTTGTTGGTGTTGTTATTGCACTAGTTTAAAACTAACTTAGTTGATTTATATATTTGTAAATTATTTACTTTAAATTACTGTATGCCATTTAGAAGCTAATTTATACGTCTAATTTGTACTTATTAACAGAGTGCAAAAGATCACAAAGAGTGGTGGTAAAAAGCTTAGACAGCCATTTGATAAAAGTTTGTTTGCTTGTTTTAGAGTTGGTCTCTTTTGCTGTGTTAGGCAGACATTTTAATAAAGTTTTTTCTTTTTGTTCTTTAAATTTTAGGCATACATCATGAAAACATTTTTTTTTTTTTTGTTAATATTGGACGTTATGTTAGCACATTTAATTAAGCTTAAGATTTTTTTTGTAAAAACATTTATTAGGTATAATTTCTTATAAGAAAATTTTTTCTTTTTTTAATTTGTTAAAAAAAAATTATATATGACGACACAGAGTTAAAAAATATGTACTTCTTTGCTCAATTGTTTCCAAACATAAACTAAACAGAAAAATTTTCTCTAAACGACCATAGCTTGGAACAGTGAACGACGAACACAAACTAGTATATGTGTATGTGTTTGTCAGTGTCTGTGCATGTGGGGGCTTCAGTAGGCTTGGTGTTGTTGGGTACACAACACTTTGAGGTCGATACTATAGGTGAAAATTTAAAGTCTGTACCAGCTGCTAGGATATTGTATGTGTTGATATTTATAAGTAAAGTCAAGCGAACGACGGAATCGTTTCATTTTTCCATTTTTACTTGCGTGTTCCAAATTCACATATGTTTATGTGAAACTGAGTGAAAAATGCAACAAAGATGGCTGCCATTACATATAATCTGTATGTTGTGAAAATTTACTCACTTATAGTGAAAATATTCATTTCAATTTCATTGAATTCCATTTTAATGGCTCTGTGCGGAATGATTAGGCAATGAATGCGGACGGAATGAAACGTTTGTTGGGTTTGTTCTGTATTGAGGACACATACACTTGATTGTTAATTTTTGATTGTATTTTTGTTATGCTGCTTGTGTTTTCTGCTGTTTCTCTCTTTGTAGTCTTTTATTGTTGTTGTTGTTTGAAGTAAATATAACTGGATTTCTTTTTAATTTTTCCCAACTTGAATAATACTCGTACGACGCTCCATCTTAACCAAGATTTTTGTCACATATGGGAAATTTTAAAAGGTAGTATTTGGTAGTTGGGTGTATTTTACATTTCGTACAGCAGAGGTCTTAAAAAATATTTTGCATTATATATTTTATGGAATTTTTTAATGACATGAAAAATTTTGATACATTTATTAGATTTATCAAAATTTCAAACATTATTGTGAATAAATATAGTTTGACCAATAGTTTCTTATGTATGTTTGTTGCAATTAAGCTTAGGCTAAATGGTCTGTTGTTTTTTTATACAAATAAATAAAATTTACTTCATATTTTTCCTCCGCGAAACGTCGCTGGTTATTTTTCAGCTTCCTCGGGGATATTTATTAAATAAAATTTTAAATTTTACATTAAAAACTGATTTTTTACATTAAATTTACATTAAAACTGGTTTGACTATTTAAATAACATTATCACAATTTAAAACATGGACTTTTTTAAAAAAACATTAAACATTAAAAACATCACTATTTGAAATTGTCAAGTAGATCTAATACATTATTCTTGAATGAAGAATTATTTTTTATAGTACACTCTGTTACAATTGTATAAATCCACTCCAAATGTTTATATTTTTGATATTGCTTACGGTAATTTTGAGTTAGTTTTTTTCCACAACAAATTCTCAATTCTGAGTAAAAGAGAAGAAAAAACTTTACAAGTTATTGCAGAATGACGGAACTTTTTTACTCTTTTATTAAAATTAGCATTTTTTGCAGTTGCATTTCTATAAATACAGTAGTTCTTTTAAGATAATTGAAGACTTTAAGAGTTATTTCTGTTTTGGAATATGAATGATAGTGTATGTGTGTGTATTTTTTAATATGTCACTTGCAATTAGATTAACGGATATTGAAGGGGGAAAGATAATTGCTTTAAAATCCGAAGGCATTGTGGTTTTCGGGAAATTCCTCGAAAATTCGGTCGAAGTCATAAATCAATAGGCTCCTTCTTACGTAATCAAAAGGAAAAAATAGTGTGGATGGCTCTAAAACGAAATCCCAAAATAAAGAGTACCAAAATGAAAAGGGCTCCGCGGATTTTTCAAAGACATATCGATGCTCGCATGCAATTTTCAGAAGAGTGTATTGAAATGAATTGGAGTCCGTGAGAAAAGTATCGCGGTTCTCAACGCAAATTGTGTTAATGCCCATGAAAGCCATCAGGACCGTCCAGACTAAATTTTTTCTCATTGGAAAAAGTTACCTGAAATGGAAAGTTTTGTGGGCAATTAAATAACAGTGGCACAAAACTAACTTACCTATGTTCAATTCATTCCAATACGATCTTCTGAACTTGCATGCGGGCCTTCTTCATTTTGGCACTCTTTATATTGGAATCTCGTTTTCGAGCCATCCACACTGTTTGTCGGCACACATTCACTGAGCAAAGAGCAGCATGTTACCTGCAGCTCTTTATAGAGTTGCTTGCTGCCTTAATTATTTTACGCTTATTGCAACCATAGAGCTTTGTTCTTCTGATACCTCCTTTTGCACATCCACAGCTTCCAGGATTACGTAAGAAGGAGCCTATTTATGACTTCGACCGATTTTTCGAGAAATTTCACAAAAACCAATGCCTTCCTAATATTATACTATGTTTCCATCTGCTCGAAATCTTGAGATTTTGTGAGATTTCGTAAAATCCATATTAAAATCAACAGAGTTCTCTATACAAGTATAAGATTTTAAAATCTTGTGATTTCAACAAAATCTAATACAAAATCTCATAAAATGCAATGCGGTATCCCTGAAAAATTATATCAGTATCCAGCACTATTCAGCTTATGACGAATTTCATTTAAAAACCGAGATAAAACTGAAATTTTGAACCCGACCACCTCAGATATCGATGAAATTTTGTTCATAGCTAAATTTGATCAATACAAACAAACTCTCATTTTTAGAAATGACTGTTTTGCGATTTTTTGGGAAAGTTTTCGAAAAAACGCGAAAATGGTCAAAAAGAGCTCCATTAAACTACAATAACTCAGAATCGGCTGAACCGATTTCCATGATCTTGGTATCATTAAAAAGATATTTTAACAGGCTTTATGACACGTTTAAAAAAAAGTACACCGTAAAAAATTTTAAAAAAATTAAATTTAAACCAACGAAAAATGCAAAAAGATCAAGGGTTTTTTGAAGTGTATTACTTTTTTAGAAAGGTTTATCCTTCACCTATACCATATCAAAAAATAAAAATGGGGTATTTTTTATATACTTTTTTAAGTAGTGTCACTTCTAATAATTGCCCTTATATTTTATATTTACAGGTAAAATAAATAAACATTGTCCCAGGAAAATGATGAATATGTTTTAACCCCAATTTTTTAAGTAGTGTCACTTCTAGTAATACGTACCGAAAGTTTTCGAAATAATTCGAATAACAGCGAAAATATCAGGTCACATTCTTACACATTTACAAAATAGTTCAACAATTATAACATTTTTTAAATGTTTACAAATAAAAAACCACCAACAATTGTTTATATTATTTGCCATGTTTTTATTAATTTGTGTTTTATTTTATTTACATTTTTTTAAAGTTAATAATTTGTAACAAATTTTGCGCTGCTCAAATTTGGCACAGTCAGAATATCTGCGCACATGTACAAAAGTTTCATTTATCGGAATGAATGAATGAAAGCCTTGAGTTCCTGTTATAGTTTGACTGTGCTTAGAGTTTCGGTTGGTAAACTACGTGTGCTCATTTTTAAAAGATTGATATCTGCAAACTTCGTTTTATTCCTTTGGATATCTTTACTTTTTTTGATACAATCGTGAGATATATCATCCCCAAAACGATCTTTAATTTCTGCGTGACTCATATTGATTGGTAAGAGTATAATATCATCATTTATATTTTCAATGAGTTCGTTGCTTTCGATGTTTGCATTACGGCTGGTACAAGTTGGAAGTTCATTCAATTCTTCGCTAATTTCATCGCTGGGCGTTGTTGGTAAATAATTTGAGACTTCATTCTGCTCCACGTTGGATTCATTACGACTGCACGCTTTTCTCAGTGTGTTCCGGCAAGTTTCGCAAATACGGCTACAATGAATGCTGGCGACAGCTGGAAAATATTCAATTATATTTGCAGCCTCGTTTTCACTTATTTTACGAAGCGAAGCGCAACACTTGTTAGATATTTTTATGCATCTGTACTTATTGTTTGAATTCATATTTACTCAAATTTTTAAAATATACGCGTAAAAATTGTAATGGGATATCTTGGCTTCTCGAAACTGTTTATAATTATGAATTTCGGTACGTTCATCATTTTTAAGGCAAGCAAGAACTTTTTGGGGTTAAAACATATTCATTATTTTCCCTTGACAATGTTTATTTATTTTACCTGTAAATATAAAATATAAGGGCAATTACTAGAAGTGACAGTACTTAAAAAATTATATAAAACAAACTAAAAAATAACCCATTTTTATTTTTTGATATGGTATAGGTGAAGGATAAACCTTTCTAAAAAAGTAATACACTGTAAAAAAAACCCTTGATCTTTTTGGATTTTTCGTTAGTTAAAATTTTATTTTTTTATAAATTTTTTACAGTGTAATTTTCTTTTTTTTTAACGTGTCATAAAGCCTGTTAAAATATCTTTTTAATGATACCAAGATCATGGAAATCGGTTCAGCCGATTCTGAGTTATTGTAGTTTAAATGGAGCTCTTTTCGACCATTTTCGCGTTTTTTCGAAAACTTTCCCAGTGTGCCACGACCAAAAAATATCAAAACAGTCATTTCTAAAAATGAGAGTTTGTTTGTATTAATCAAATTTAGCTATGAACAAAATTTCATTGATATCTGAGGGGGTCAGGTTCAATGCATCTCGATTTTTACATGAAATTCATCTTATGTCAAAATTTTAATATTGACAATTTGAAATGACAACTAATTATTTAAAAAAAAAACAACAATAATAAAAATGATAAATGTAAAAACAAAGTAAATATGAAAATAAAAGGCTTGGATCTTCAGTGAGGTGCAATTGCTAGTAGCAATTTTGGGTACAAAGATGTAAGAGCTCCGGAAATGGCAAAAGAAATGCAACAATGCAATTGCTCCTTCACGATTCTTAAATTTATCAAATGAAGTCTTTATTGTCAAATGAAATCTAGCTGTCATGACAAGCCAGATGGAAACACTTTGAAATCACTTTTCCAAAATCCCAAAATTTCGAGCAGATGGAAACATAGTATTAAGTAATTATCTTCCCCCTTTAATGTCTGTAAATCTTATTGCACGTAACATATTAAAAAATACACACACACGATTCTTAATATTCAAAAACAGAAATAATCGCTTCAATTGTTTTCAAAGAACTAATGGATTTATGGAGAAATGCAACTGCAAAAAATGCCAATTTTGAAAAAACAGTAGAAAAAAGTACCGTTTTCTCCAACAACTCATAAAACATTTTCTTCTCTAATTCAATCAGAATTGAGAATTTGTTGTGGAAAAAAGTTAACTCAAAATTACCGTGAGCAATATCAAAACGATTTACATTTAGAGTGGATTTATACAATTGCAACAGAGTGTAGGGTCAGTCCATATAAAAGCAACCAACGCACAGTGGGGTATTGAACCCTTAAAATGGAATATCAATTCACCTAGAAGACGAAGTGATCTTTTAAATTTTTTTGTTAGAATAAGTTCAGTTAGAATAGAAAAAACTTCCTGTCCGCCCGTCTGTCTGTCTATCGACTCAATTGCAGCCGTAATTTTGAAGCTATCGTAATTAAATTTGTTATTTAAGCTTGTATCTAAAGTATTAATGAACAAGATTGAAAATTAACCAAATCGGATGAAAACCCCGCCTACCTGCCATACAAAGTAACTTTATCAAAACGGTAAAATCTCTTTAAATTCCACAAAACTTAATGTTTGTACTTAAATTCTGCATATGAGCTTTGATATTTAATATGCACTCTGAGTTTGAAATTCAACCAAATCGAGTGAAAATCCCGCCTACCTCCCGTGCAAAGCAAATTTATCAAACTGTAAAATTTCTTAAAATTCCACAAAAAATAATAAATAGACTTGAAACTCTGTACATAGGTTTTGACTTTAAATATGCATTTGTAGTTTGACATTTTACACTATCAAAAGAAAACACCGCCTACCTCCCACACAAAAGGACGCACTATTAGGTATTTAATCGTTTTAAGCGGCCAACATTATTTTATTGGGTAAACGGTTTATAATCATGTATGTTTTTTTTATTTTTGATACCCTTAACCCTGTATGGTCATTGGGTCATATATAGTGTCCGACCGAAACCGGAATTTTGACCGAAACCGAAACTGGTTATTAATTTGAAAATTTTAGTTTTTTACAAATAAATTTTTGTTATTAAAAAGAAATAAAAATACCATTTCATACATATAAGAAAAAAATTTATTATTTAAATATTGAAGTTTATAATAATTAATTTAAGTTTATTATAATAATAAAAGAGCCCATTTTTTATTTTATTCAGTACACACTCAAAACAGTAACAAGTACAATGTACATTTTTATAGAACTACAAAACAAAGTATCTTTGCTTTTTTTTAAGTATTAATATTATAAGATTAGTGGCGGCTGTAACCTAGCGGGTAGAGTGCGTGCCCCTAAGCTAAAGAACCTGGGTAGCCCGGGTTTAATTCCAGCTCAGGCAGAAAGTTTTTTCAATTGAATTCATTTTTCTGTTTGGTCGTCACCTCTCTGCAGACAATGGGTAAACCTCTGAGAGTAAAAAATTGCCATGTAAAGCTTCTTGAGAACAATCCGTTCGGAGTCGGCATAAAACACGTAGGTCCAGTTCTCAGTCATTTGTGATCAAACATTCAATAACACGCACAACACAATTGATCAACAGAAGCTAGGTCAAAGTCCTTCCAAGGGCTGAAATTTTCAGTTTATTTTTTGTTTTTATTATAAGAATATAAATATTTCGTTTTCTTTTTTAAGGAAATGAATTAATTTTCCCCACTCAGAATTCGTTATCATGAGTGATAATTCATTCATTTTCGTTTTTGGCTTCTTATTAAAAACAAAATTTAATATTAATTGCAATTATTTTGATTAAACCAAATCTATATATTTTAATTAAATACCTGATACAAGAAATTTTTACCAAAAGTTTTGGTTTCAGGGTTCGGCCATATTGAGGCGAACCGAAACTGTTAAAAAGGGCCGAAACTGAAATTAAATTGCTCATTTTTTTCATTAAAAATTAAAGTAGAGCAGTTTGAATAGTACGAATGCATAGATTCAATTGGTGTGAGTGAGCACGCATATAGTACGAATTGGAAGGAAAAATGTGGAATGGACTGTATTCTTAATGAATTGTTCTTGAATTCGTCACTCGTTAAGTTTCGATCAAATATTAAGTGTCAAAAACAAGCTTAAGCTCTTTTGCAGCCAATAAGAATAGAGAGATAAGATAGTAACATTGCGGAGATGTCAAAAATTGACACGATGTATGTATAGTAAAACTAGACAAGGTAGTGTTAGGGCTGAATGTGCTCTCTTTCTTAGTGACCATAACTGTCAAACTCAGCCATTTTGGTATTTTCGAAAATTTTTGCTTTCATATTGCATTATCATTGATTGCACTTTTTGTATGAAATGTCAACTTTGTTTTGACAGTTTCGGCACCGATTCTCCGCCCTAACACTACCTTGTCTAATTTGACGTAAGTTTTCAGATTTTAAAATTGGTCAATAAAATGAAAAGTCATGCGATCAATGGGACATATAAGACCCACCTCTACTTTTTCTCAAGTAGATCTTAAACTGATTTTTAAAAAAAATTAGTATTAAGGGATGTCTGTTTTTTCAATGTTTACGTTTTTAACCCTCTATCAGTCTTAGGTAATTTATGACCCTCTTTATTTTTTTTATAAAAAATTAAAAACTTTTGATTCTTTTTTTAATTTTTCTACCATGTACGGCAATGGGATTATTTAAGACCCACCTCTAATGTTTCTGCTGTAAAATTATATGTATGAAAAATAACTTTTTGTGCTAACAGTCACATATCATGTCTAAGCAGTGGTTTTGTGTGTTATTCTCAAAGCAGTTATTCTATAGTTGTTTTACTACAGTATTATTTGTAGTAAAACAATTATTATTATAAATAAGAAAAAGCGTTTAATAGATAATAAGGATTATACAGATTAAATAAAATAAGATATTGCTTATATGTAATGTGCAATAAGCTTTCAAATAACCGATTTCTCGCATGTAGAATAGAAAGTCCAAAGTCTAAAGCATCTTTATTTATTAAGGGAGGTTTTAGGCAAAAGTTATATAAATTAAGGCATATTTTAGAAAATGTTTCCAAAAAAGTATATTATATAGACAAAAAAGTTAAGTTCCATGTTAGATTTTACATCATCAGTTTAAATAGAAAAAGTGTTTTTTGTAACATATAGCTTTGATGTATAAAGATGGCGCTGAAGTTGGTGTGCTTAAAAAAGGTGAAAATCCGGCTACAGCATAGCTCGGCTCCATATCGTATAAAAAAAAACAAAAATGCATTCGAAAGCAGACCCTTGAATATACTTCATTTACCAAAATAGAATGGAAATATGGAAAATTAAGAAAAGTATTAAGCGTGAAAGAGAAAATCAAAAATGTACGTTGTTTCTTATCATACTGTTGCGTGTAAAAACTATACAAATTTTCCAAAGGCGCTTATTTTGGTAAATGGGGTGTAGAGTAGCATTAAAATTCATTTTAAAAATATATTAAAATCGGCCGGTTAGGTTATTTGCATGAGTGTGGCCCGTTTTGAAAAAGTATGTTTCGAGAAAAACGCGTTTGAAATTACTCTGGTTAGTTAATGTTACTCTGGCGCACCGGGTTTGAAACGCTGTAGAATCCGTATTATAAGCAGGATTGAATTTTTTACATATTCTTGAATAGTACAATTTTATACAAAATATAACAATATTCAATTTTAAAAAAAATTTATTTTAAAAAAATTTTATTTAAAAAATTTTACCTAAAACATCTCTTAAGTTTTCGTTCGATATTTTATTTAAATCTTTAGATATCGCACCATAGATATTACACTTCATTGTAGGATGATTGCATTATACAACAACAACATAAACACTGTACAACAACAAAAACAAGTAAAAAAGAAAATAAATACAACTAACAACTCAACGCAGCATATGATAAAATAAATTTTTTTCCACTTTTGGGTTCATAAAGTTTTTTTAAAATAATAAAGATAATATTTTTTAGAATGTAAACACCTTCACTGTTAAGTGAATGAAGCAAAAAGTACAGGTGCGGGGGCAGCTGCATATAACAAAACCCTTCGGATCTTCAAAAATTTGTTTATATAAATCCACAAAAAACTAAACATATTAAAAAATACTATTGCTTATTTTAAATAAATACAATATTATCCAAACCACCTTACATATATTGTTGCACACCCGCTTCAATAGAATCCATATATACTTTGTTTTTAAAAATTTAAGAAAAAATATGGGCTTTTAAGTATGCACTTCTCTAAACAGGTAGCAACTTTAACAAAAGTTCAACTAAAAAGTTCGCTTTGTTTTTTGCAAAGTAGTAGAAAAATATTGCTTTGAAAGGAGGTATACAACACAATAAGTATGTTTTGATTAAACAGAAGGTGTTCGTATAAGCTTATCAAAGTGGATCAACGAAACAGTCTGTCTAGTCTGCTTTGTGGTTTGTTCTACAAAAAACTTGTTGTTTTTGGAACTTTTTGCTTCATGAACATCTTTGACATTGAGCTGAAATATAATTATAAAAAATTATATTTAAAATTAATTAATTTAAAATTTTTTTATCCAAAATTTGTGTACAATCAATATATTTATTATTAGGCTTATCTTGGGTATGCATTCTAAAAAAAAGAAACATGCAAAACATGAGTTTTTGGCCAAAAAAGGTTTCAGGAGAACCAAATCAATGAAGATTTCTCCGATCCAAAAAAAAAGTATGCCGAAAAAGTTTTTAAAAGTCCCTTTAACGTTTGAGTCGGTGTCCGGCTGACTTTTGTTCTCCATACAAGTCGAACAACCAGTGGCACGAATTCGTTAAATAAATTTAGTTGATCCTCCTTCTTTTCGGACCTTAGAGTATTCATTATAAAGTTTAAAGGACAAGGATAACAGTCCAAGAAAAACATTTCAAATCGGCGCTTACAGATTATGTCGAAATAGAAAATACATTATGTCGAATACGAATACAAATAAGAAATACTCTAATAAAAGTTGCAGTTAAAAAAAAAAATTAAAAAGAAAACTACTACAAATTAAAAACCAAATTAAATAAACATGTACATTAAAGATAATACCTTTAAAAAAAGTCCCATACAAATTAATATATTTTCTTCTAAAAATTCACAAGAGATAATCAAAATATAAAACGGTATCAACTGCGTCTTGTATTGACCTTGGGTAGTTGGAAATTTACGTCTTCAATTTGCTATACAGCAGTATACTACAAAAGCAATAACAAACACAGCTCATATACATAGATACTTCAAAATTTGGGTAGGTTTTATATTTAATTTTTTTCTTTTCCTTTTAGCAAAAGCTTCGATACAAATAAGTGAAGTTGCAAGTCATAAAAATAAATAAAAAAAACTGCGTCTTTAAACCAGTTGAGAGCAATCATGCGGGTTATTTTAGTGCTCATATATTCATGCCGAGCGTCACGTATGAGAAAAGCAACAGCTGTTTCTGTGTGAGAAGAATATAAGCAAAAAAAAAGGAGTAATATTAATAAATCAATATTTGTTGTTTTTGCTGACAGACACTTCAATCAATAGAATTAAAGATACTATTAATGATAATAGTATTGCGACCCTTGAACTAAATTTCAAAATTCTCGATCTTACTATGAATGAGACTGATTTAGTCGAATGATAAGGTTTCAAGAAGATAAGACAGCGTATTTTTGCAAAGAAGGCATAGAGAAAATTTCTAATTTTTATTTAAAATAATTAAATAATTCCTATAAAAATAGCTTGCATTTGTTAAATCAGATAAAGTTATATTTTGTGCATTCTCAAATTATAAATTTGTTAAGTTGTAGACTTCAGTCATCTGACTTTAACGTTTTGGTAATGAGCAATTAATATTAATTATGTATGTGTATCGACAAAAAGTATATATATACCTATATAATTAACACTATTAAAAACAAATTTAGCAACTTAATCAGCCCTATTGTGAATAGTTTAAAAATTTCCAAAATGTTCTGGAGCCTTATCCTAAAAATGAAAGCTCCCTTTTTTTATTCCGCGTGAAAAATTATTTACGATAGGATTGAATATGTATTTTATAAAGTTTTCACTATGAAAGAATATAAATTTGGAATCTTACCTCTGCATTGCGAGTATAGAATTTGTATGGTATAGGAAAAATTGCAGATGTACCATAGTTACAGTTTTCGCATTCAAATAACTTGAGAATGTAAATTTTAAGCTTTATAATTTGAATGCCTTTTTGCATTTTTAGAACGTGTCCCAGACTAAAATATATAGAAACGCTTCACGAAATTGATTAAATCAAAACAATAGTGAATCACAAAAAACTAGCCACAAAGCTATTTAAAATGTCAGTTTGTTAAATTTTTTGAAGAAAAAGCAGAAAAAAAATCGTATAAGCATTTAAAAATAAACTTTTTACTCAGCCCAATCATGTAACTTTCCACCCAGGGAATCGGAAAAGGGAGTTTTCACTTTTAAGCTTAATTTCAAGAACATTTTGGAATTTTTTTTTCATGAATATAAAAAATGTGATCTTTATCTGTTATCTTAAAAATGAAAACTCCTTTTTCCGATACCCAGGAATTTCAGATTAAATATTTGAAAAACTAAAAAAGACATGATTTTCAAATCATAAAGTTTAGGCACAAGTGAAAATTAGTATTGTTTTTTCATCAGTGTGAGTAAATTTTGAGTCCTCTAATACTTGGGTAGGCCTCTTTTGGCTTGAATTTCCGCCTCTAAACGTCTTCGCATGCTTCTTACTAAATTTAATCAGCCCTATCACTGAAAAAGGCAACACTGAGTTCATTCGTAGCGTCATTCGTAGATTTTAAAAGTATTTTTTACGACGTGTTTTGGCTGCCGAAGATTATTTTTAAGTAAAATTCAGAAGGAATAACCACTTTTACTGTATGAATTTTAATTTACATTTTCACCGACAACCAAAACACGTCGTAACAAATTACTTCAAAAATCTCTTGATGAACTCAGTGATGCCTTTTTCGTAGTTTCTATGATATCGTATTACGACGGGACTCAGTGATAGGGCTGAATGTCTCCTCGGGTGCTATTTTGTACCTTTCGGTGCGTATGGCCCCCTTGAACGTATTCTTGACGTTATGTGACGATTTCGTATTTTTTTCTAGTAAGTGCCAAAATGTCTTGAGCGCCATCAGAAGCAAATAAGTTCAGTGGTCGCAAGGAATAATGACTAAACTCAAATTATCGTAGAGAACGGATATTTTTATTGCACTAACTCCGACCATTTTTCTAAAATATATGAACCGTTACAAACGGAAATAGGTACAGACACAAGTGGATTCTATTCTGAATCTATTCTGTGCACAAAAAAAATTTTTCCTACATCCTATCAAAGATTGGCAATAAGAAAATGCCATATCGCTTTTTTACGATATTTTGAGTTTAATCATTATTCCCTGTGACCACAGAGTCGTATTTATATTCATCACTAAATATAACGCAATCCCAAAAAGAATTTATTTCATTTACAATTTCATTTGCAAGCTCTAACCTTTTTTTAGCTGAAATAAACGGCTTGCGCCGAGGGACTCGTCCATGATATCCTACTTTATTCAGTGTATTGAGAGTTGTTTGAGCATATGTACAACTTTTTTTCAAACCGTTGCTGTATTTATTTCATGCCATAGTTCAACAGCCGACGTAAATGTTTTGGCCGCTCAAATCAGCTCTTATACTTTAATTTACCGGTATTAATATAATGGTTTATGATGTTACGTAAAGAATTATTGTACAAACGTCAACCGAAATTTCTGTTCCGCTGCACTTTTTGCTAACTATATCACGAAATCATGATAACCACAAATTAAAATGAATTTACAATTATTCGCAGAGAAAGGGAATAGATCAAAGAAACCTAAAAGATTATCGTTTTCTCGCAACAACTTGGTACACATTAGGGCTTTCAATCCCGGGACCGCGGGATCCCGAGTACCGAAATCCCGGTATCCTGAACTGATTTCTAGTCCCGGAATCCCAAGATTCAAAACCCTAAATTCCGGGATTTTATTCAAAAGAAAATATAAAAATTTTCAGGAACTATAAATGCAACTACAATGTAAACGATGGCTTTTTTCATAATCGAAATCACCCCGTTCTTTTTATCTCTATATTGAAAGTCTATTTTTTAGTTTGTTTTGAATGTGATCTTAAAAGACTTTGTTACTAGGCTGTTCTATTTTTATGCAATTTTGAAAGTAGCAATAGTTTTATTACTACTATATACTAAAGCTTCTTACTATAACAATTAATTGTTCTAACTTTGACCTTAAGCTCGATAAACGATTTTAAACTGTCAAACAACTAGAATTTGTATTTAAAATCAAGTATGATTTAAACTATCAAACATTTAGAATTTGTATTTAAATCATATAAAGTCAACATAAAGTCAATATAAAAGGAATATTTTATTCACATCATACTTTTTACTAAAACCAAACTAATTTATTTGAATAAATAAGACAGTGCAAGTTCGAAAAACTCAATACATTTAAACATTTTTACTAACACACTCACATTTGATTCACTGTCTGAGCTACTGTCAACGAAAATTCATTGACAGTGAATTTTGGCACTTGCGGACAGTAAAAGTAAAAAAAAAGGATTAAAGTGTTGGTTTTATTGTATTTTTGAGAAATGTTTTGGATTTTTCAGGATATCTGCTATTTTAACAATATGCAACACTGGTAACTTGCTTTCGGTAAAAAAATGGAGGCGAAACTAAATGGAGCGCAAATATTGAAGTTAATTGCTTTGTATCGTGAACGTGAGCTTTTATAAAAAATGAGTTAATTTAGTAATTTTTGAATTTCATACAGAACTTTTATTTTTGCTCGAACTGTTGCCTTTGACATTTTAAAAATAAACTTTTACTATCAACGTATTTCCGCAGCGTAATTTGTAGCTTGTTTCGAAACATTTCGAAGTCAATACATATTTTCAACTGTCATGTCACCACTATCACGTGTGTCTGCAGGGTTACTCAGATATTTTTCAATCATAAATTTACAAGTGTTTCCCCTTAAAATACAAAATGTGATTTTAGAATAAGACTTTATCTTCTAATTATAGTTTAATTGTTTTCCCTATTTTTTGCATTACAACTGATTTGTAATCTTTGTATGCATTAGAAATTATGATTTCGTCCTAGTGTCGTTTAAACGTCTTACAAGCTTTTGATTGTTTTTGAATATTTTAAGTATAAATAACGATAACTTTTGGGTTTATATATTAAAAATAAAAAAAGTAATATGGAATTGTTTTTGTCAAAGCGCGGAAGTTAATAGGAGTTATTATTGTCTGTCTAACTATTTGAAAATTTTGGCATTTCGGGATCACGAATTTCAAATCCCAGGATTCGCCCAAACCCTTCGGGATTGAAAGCCCTAGTACACATACTGCAAATGCCTAAACATTTTTTATTTCGAAATCATGTCTTTTTCCAGTTCTTGGTACATTTAATCTGAAATACAATTTAAATTATATCATGTTGTAAATATTTAGTTGTTATTTTTTAAACGTTCATACTAGTTTTTTCTGTAAGTGGAAAAAATTTTAATAATAAACTAAATTTTTAATAGCTTTGTGTCTAAACATTTTAGATTCACTGTATCTATATTTCATCATATAGGTAAATTGTTTTATAAATAAAAAGTAGTGTTTCTTTAGGGCATCCCATATGGTCTAGTGACTAGTATATCAAACTTATGTGTTTAGAAAGCTGTGTGTGTATATGTATACATATATTTATGTTGTAATATTGTGAATGTCTGTTTATCCACAATAAGCACTTCCACTTTATAGCAAGTGGCAACAGTTTTGATTATGAAATTATCTAGATTGCCGAGAAATACACAGTTGAAAAACTGAACAAATCTTGATGAAATCTCTCCATGTAATGAAAAAAGTCTGAACAAGTGAGTTTGGAGCCAACCGATTCTACTTTACTTCCAAAAGATGCCATAATTTCTAGAAGAATTACAATATCTATATATACTTTTTCTGTTCTACTCAGCTTTACGCTGTTGCTATGCGATCGCGAAGCTCCATTTGTCTGTCCGCTTAAACACTTTCAACTCTCATTGATATGACGCATTTTTCCTGCCTTTTTTTTTTGTTGCTCCAACTTGATTGAGCTAAATATAACAACAAGACCATTTCAACTTGTGGGCCTTTTCAATCAAAGACCCTATCGTTCATAAAATTGTGCGTTCCCTTGGAATGTACTTTGTAGAAAAAAAATACCTTTTCAACCGGTTTCAATCAATTGGAAAGGAGCTGCGCTGCGCACGTTTGCTTCTTTGTAGCTCGATAGCCGCTAGCCCCATTTTTTAGCCTTATTTTAATATTTTTCAACGGTTAGTAAGTTAAATTTTTGGTAAAAATAATTGTTTGAACACTTACCCGGATGCTTTAGCAATTATCGTCAGTTTTTCTTGTTTTTTTATATAAAACAGGACAGAGAAGGAAAAGATTTCAACACGAATTGAACAAAAATTGTGACATGATTCGTTTCTCGAAATTTTTCACTTTGTAGTGCCGTGAAGCTGGCTGCACTTCATATATCAAATGATGGGATAAAGTTCGAAAAAGCTTATTTGACACCTTGCGGCTTTGTGTACTCGCTAAATGAAGCAAGTTGAAATTTTCTGGCAAAACTTTTTATTTTCCCAGCCAGCATTTTCAGTCGTAAAAGATTCCGTAAATAAGTTCCGTTAAAGTAACGTCCAGGAGTGTGTATTCTGAAAGCTGCAGTTGAAAGCATTGGAATGAATTGTTCCTCACTAACATATACGATCGTGAGGGGTATTTGAACTTCGGTTCAGTCAAAGATATTTTTTTTCAAATTCTGTAACTGTCCGTTATGCGCACGTGTTAGGTTGCCCGCAGAGTAAGCGCCGAAGCAGACAGGCAGGCAGACAGGCACAGGAAAACTATGTGAACAAGAGAGAAAAAAAGATATTTCTATCTTGTTTCTTCGCAGGGCCTGTCTGCCTGCCTGCCTGCTTCGGCGCTTACTCTGCGGGCAACCTTATCCTGACGCCGCAGTTCGGGGCTTGTTTGCTTGTTGCAAACTGCATGTATTGTCATTTTAATTAGGGCTATTTAATATTCAGAGCACTTGCCAGTGCATTTGAGGACTTGAGCACTTAACAAAAGCAAAATCCAAAATCTGGATTAGGATTAGTAGGCCAAAAATCTGCAGAGGTGCATTTCTATAACCTCAAACTTGATGAATTGAGCAGTTATGCACTTGTACATATTGAAAATTTTGACAGCTTTTTAATAGTTATGCAACATTTGAAACATTTGCAACAGGGTGTCCGGAGTGGAAGTTCGAATATTAACGGATGTGAAAGAGTTGGTCGATTTAACCAAAAAGCGTAACCTATTTTCGCACCCTTTAACATTAGAAAAAAGCAACTTAATGCAACTTTTATTCTGCTCTTTTGTATGTGTCACCCTATGTTTCATCAATGCTTCTGAAATTCGATTTTTTGTCATATGTCACAAATAAGTATAATCAAGGCTCATTTATAATGTTGTGGCACTTGAGAGCGAGCTCGGTCGAACTGTCAGAATGGTTGAAAAGAAATGAAGAAAATAAATGCTTATAACAAAGAAAAGCACAGCGACAGTTCGAGCAAAGGCGGAAAAAAGAGTGAATTTCTCTCAAGTGCCACAACCTTATAAATAAACCTTGAGTATAATCAACAAAGTTACAAAGGATTGTAAGTATTTCTATATATTTAGTTATAACATAGCAATTATAGTCATTTACTTCTTTTTTAGTCCAGAAAATATCAAAGGAAAAGCGATTAGCCTCGACTGCTTTATCACACAAACGTCAAAATAAAAGCTTATGCTAATAAAAGCCAGCATGAACGCAGTTCGAAAAAGCATTTTCGAATATGCAAAAAGCAGCTTTTTTTGGTATAATGGGGTTAATTGATATTTCATGATTCCAACTTTTGCTTCTAGCAGAAAAACTATCATTTGAACCCCGGATTATTTATTATTTCCCGGACTAATTATTATTTATTTATTATTGAAATGAATTTGGAAAAAATTATTTCCAAAAAATCTCGATTTATGTGCAATCCATAATTTTTAAAATTTTCCAAGTATTCAGACTTGCAGCTAGTGTAATAACAATAATTTTGGTGTGTATATCGTCCTTGTACGATTTCAAACCCTTTTATCTCTGAAACTAAGATAGATAGAGCGAAAAGGGCAAGAACTGGGCATTGATAAAATAAGCTTAGTTCATTACCAAAATATACTTTACAGCCACAGCTGTTAAATTGCGATCACGATTAGTAATCAATTTTATTAAATTTTAAATATAATTGTAATTAGAGTTTTTTCTAAATGACCTTGTTATTTATTATGTTGATTTTATGTGATTTAAACTATCAAACATTTAGAATTTTTATTTAAATCATATAAAATTAACATAATTATTGTAATTATTATATAATTCTTGAGAAAGAAGTTTATGATTAGTAATTGATTACGATTAAAAATTATCAAAAAATAATTACAATTACTTCAAATTATGAAAATAATCAAAAGTAATCATGAAAAATAATCCGACTACTTTTAGAAATTATTAAAATATTCAAAAAAATCAAAAATAATTTCTAAAAGTATTTTGATTATTTTTTCTTGATTATTTTTGATTATTTTTGTAATCTGGAGTAATCGTAATTATTTTTTATTTGTCTAATAATTACGATTAAAAACAGAAAATAATTGCACTTTTAGTGATCATTATTTAACAGCTATGCTTTTAAGCTTTGCACGGGGATCGGACCGATTGCTTGAATTTCAAAATCTTGAAACAACCAAAATTTTGAAAAATAAAATCTTGAACAAAAATCTCGAAAAAAAATTTAGATAAGAAAAAATATGCATAGATCTTGAAAAAATGTTGAAATTTTAAAAAAGGGTTCTTATTTCAAATAAAATGTATGATTTCGAGAAAAAACTGAAAAGGTGTCAAATTTCGAAAACAACAATGTAAAATTTTGGCAAAAGCATGATGATTTTTCAAGAATTTTATCTCCTTAATTACTTGCGAGCGTGCTTTTTATTGCATATTTTAGTTTAAAAGGACCATATACATATAATAAAAATATTAAAAAATAATTGGAGTGTGGATCCTTTCAATACTTTTCAATATGTAACACTACTTTAAAATTTTGCATTTTTTTAAACTTGACAATTTCTTACACTTTTCGAAGTTTGGCACTTATTCAAAATATTGAATTTTTTTTTTGGTAATTAAAATTTTTCGAATTATGACATTTTTTCAATATATAATTCTTTTCGAAACAGCCTACGCATGGAATGTATTCTTTAATTCGCGCGCGGTTTTTGAAGATTTTGAGTTTCAAGATTTTTTCTAAATTTTTTTTGCAAAATTTTTTTTGCAAGATTTTTTTTAAGATTTAGAAATTCAAATAAAGCAAAACTGTTAACAATGTTTATCTAAAATATATTATGAGCATCCCTTTCAGTTTTGCTGGAGCTAATGAATTTCTTCAAAGGCGTAGCTTAAGTTCTTCGAAAATGTTTTAACCCGTGGCTGAATTATCCAGGTAGTGTTGACAACTGCTTATTTTCTCTTCAAAAGGAAACATAGCCTGTCAAAAACAGCTGTTAGTGAAAGAAAAGCAAAAAAGAAAGCAAGCGTCGATAACTAAAATCATTAAAATCAAATAAGAATTATTGTGCGTTTAAATAAAAATTTAAAATAATCAAAGTTTTAAAAAAATCGTGTATGATTTGTGCGAAAGGCTTTTCAATTCGTGATGTTAAATTCTATTCAGTGCCTCAAAAGTAAGCTCGTGCCAAAAATACACCACTTTTAATGAATATGTATTTATTTTATTTGGACAATACGCATCTGCAGCTGCTGAGGTTGTTCTATTTTTTTTTACTTCAACATTTTTAGCATTGGCCACTTTCCTGCCGAAAAAGTACTAAGGGAGCGAAGTAGCATAAAATATTTTCGCTATATAAATTGTGGCATTTCAGGGAACGTGTTCTGGGAGCGCATACCATTCAGCCCGAAAGTTGTGGAACAGTTCCTTCTGCTGAATGCAGGCATTGGTTATGTTTTCACTTATTGGCCGCATTCAGCGCAGACAACTGTTGTGAACTGTAATGGTAGCGCTACCTTGGTTCACGATGATTTTCTCTGAATGTGTTGCTACTTTACATGTCAGAAGTTAAATTCAATTTAATTATATTTAATTTTTATGTAAATTTAATTCAATTGCATAGGTTTCTTACTTAAATTTGCTGCGTTCTTTTTGTGTTTTTTAATTTAACAGCGTCAGTAGCAGCATCTGACAGTTAATCAAACAGTTATGTTCATGTAGCATAGAATTTGTTCGCTCGATTAAATGGCATCCACTGCCTGAACAGTTTTAGTTTGCGCTCCCAAAATTCGACCATTCAGCGAATTTTTACACAACAGTTGCCAACTGTTGTCTAAGCTGAATGCGGCGAATGGCCGATTGAAAGCGCTCCCTTTTTGAAGTAAAATTTTTGACAGCTTATGTTTTCCATAAAAACTGTCAACACTAACTGGGTAATTCTGCTACGGTTTTAACTTAACTATAAAATAACAAAAAGTTATTGAAAAGTAATTGTTTCGTTTATGAAGTTTATTGCTACGTTTTATGACAAATGAAAATAACAATTTTTTTTATTAAATACAATAGTACAGTAAAAGAAATAAGTGCCTTAAATAGTTTATTCATATTTTTCATGTAGCATACCAAAATTAAGCTTTCTGTTTGTATAAAAATGCAACTTCCTTTTAACATAAAGTTTTTGATTTATAACGCATATTTTTTGGTTCTTGTTTGTTTTGTTTTGTTTCCAATGGAATTGATTCCATTATTTTAAAAAAATAAAAAACTTACATACTATATATATATGTATTATATATCTCTGAGGTACAAAATCTAAGCTAACCAATGATTAGAACTAAGCACAATTAAATGCTTACTCACACGAACTTCTTCAACTTAACCGTGTACCGAGACATTGTTATTTGCTGCAGCCTGTTGCTGAGTTTTTTCTGCAGCTACAGCTGTTGCTGTTGTTGAGGGGACTGTATTCGGTGCTTGTTTATCGGTGCGTGGACGCCGGAAGAGTATAACATGAGGTTCCGGCGCATGCATCATGTAGTGAACCCAGCCAGGACTCTGCTGTACACCTAAATTACGCCATTCCGTTTCGGTCATAAGATGAGATTTGGGCACATGTTTCGTCAGATCCGGCGGCAGAATTACGTGTCTAAATATTGGATATATCATATAATTTTGCAGAATTGTGCATGTATATTTTCACTATGCGAAATACGCATATTGAGGCTGTTGCAATTTAAGATGCACTTCTTACCTGTACTCGTAAATGGCATCAAAGTATTTCTCTGAGTACTGAATTTGATCGGCTGGCATTTTCAATAATTTTCAGTTTTTAATTCCTCTTTTAAATAAACTTCTGTACAAAGAATTAAAATGTTTACAACTTTTGCTAAATCTGTACGGAAAACAAAAAATTTCGCATGACAGTTAGGAAATGTCAAAAATGTTCGACGAAATTCGCATACTTTGTTTTGCGAACGCAGCTTGGAAAAGTGCTGCCAAGTTGTGAAAATATATGGTTTAAAATAAACTCAATTACGGCAGCTGCGTTATGTGCTACGTTTCCATGGCGAGTTAAGTCGGAGTTATGGTCTTCGCAAAGTTGACAAAAAGGTGTAGCTAATTCCAAAATGCCCAACCAAAATAGACGAAATGAGACGGTTGCAACTTGCCGAATGTCTGCACTCTTTTCGTCTGTTATGACATTTAAGACAAAATGAAACGATTTGCTCAACTCGTTTGAAACAGCTGATCAATTTCGAACAAAGTGTTTTTTAGTTATCATTTGATGTACTTTTACATTTTTGTTAATAATGTAACAAACATTTGTGAACTATGAGTGAAAAAAAAATTCGCACACTTTGTACAGCTGATGTTGACGAGTTGAGACGCTAAAAGTTTGGTTCCTACGGTTATATCAAACTGTTTTGTTCTGCCTTGATGAGTTGACGTGTGTCTATTTTGGACAGCGACATTGAATAGCATTTAAGCGACCATTTTGCCTTCACTCGTTACGTATGGACTCGTCTATTTTGGTCAGGCCTAAAGTGTTTCCATGCGCAACATCGTCTCGAGTTAGGTTAGGCTAAATAATATTAGTGTGGCTGCCTCAAACGACACTCCATAACAGAACTGGAGCAGACCTTCGGGTTGTCCTCCTTAAAGGATGACCTACTAAATCCGACGATGAGTCCAACAGGACATTCTTAGAGGCTATGATGACGACTAACAGCCTAGATGATGAGTAGTTCAGATTAATCTCCACCACTCGAAGGCTACGTCCGCCAGCCTAATCCTCCGTCTAAGGATGGAGAAGACATCGTCCTAATCCAGGAGTCTTGGTTAGTCTGCGGATTAGTATGCAGACTCTGTACTCCATCATTAACTCTTCAATTTCTTTTTAACATTTTTGTTGCTTTTTTTGTTATAAAAATCGAAAAAAAATAGATATTTATACAAAAACTAGAAATTTTATTCATTATTCAATATAAAAAGAAAATGCAGAAAACGTGAAGAGTGTGAACAAGTCAATAAATGTCTCTACAGCGTTCATAAAAATTCTTTCATTCGCCATTTTTTCTTAGTATTAATCCAACTGCAGTTAAATCTAACAAGTTTCGTGGACTTACCAGCCAGTTACACGTTCAAGTTTCTGTTCAAGTTTCCTTTCAAGTTGCAACACACTCATACATTATCATAGTGTAAACACAGTAACAGTGCACCCTAAACAAGTGCGAGAAACAGAGAAATTGACACTTAAAATCTCATCTCCTCTGTGGTGCATTGCGCTAATGCGCGCTTGAGGCGTATCACAAAGATTTCTGATGAAGCCTTTAGCAGGGTGGAAATTGCAATAAAATCAGCTAGTGATTTTTTCCTGTTCATATTGAAAACGACGTTGTGGTTGTTGTTTTTTTGGAAAGATTCGTTAGAACAATTAATTGTTCTAACCTTGACCTAAAGCTCAATAAACGTTTTTAAACTATCAAACATTTAGAATTTAATTAATATTAAAATCATATAAAATCAACAAATAACATAAATAACAAGGACATTTAGAAAAAACTTTAATTTAAGATATTTTTTCTTATATTTATTAAATGTATTTTGGAATCGTAAGCCTAAATAGGCGAACAATTGATTTAGGAGATAAAATTTGCGGAAACTTAAAATTTCAATGTAAACTTTTAAGTGCGTGAAATGGGCGAGGGTCTGTTTTCTGCTTGTCAAAAGTTTTAATTGTCAGAATACTGTAATTTTTACAGTATTTTTAAAATACTGTAAACGCCATTTTCTAGGTCAAAATAAATTTTAAAGTGTTAAAATACTTTTATATAAAAATCAAAAATATAATTAAAATAAAATAACAAGTAGATTCACATAAAAAAAACCCGTCAAATTTCATCAGAGTATTTGCCATATGGGATGAAAATGTTCAGTTCTATGTTTTTATATGTAAGAAATATACTGATATTTGATTTTATTTTTAAATCAACAATAAGTGGGTCTCCAGTACAAAAGTTGCTCAAAAATGCAGAAAAATGCATTTCGGGGGACGCCAAAATTGGTTCAGACTAAAAAAAGTATACCAATCGAATGTATTTTTTATATAATATTTAATTTTGATACCGAAATTGGGTATCAGATTTTTCCCATACAAGTCGATACACGCCTTACTTATAAATTTACAGTTATTTCGAGTGTCTGTATTAAAATAATCGGACACCGAGGTAAAATTAATCCGACGGTTAGTTTCGGAGTAATCGATTTTTTGTTTTGGATATGTATGGATATGGATGCAACGTTCTCTTTTCCAATCTCGCACATATTTTTTATGGTGATTAGTTTTTATAAAATTCATCATTCTTCCCAATTTGAAGACTTTAACTTTCATTCAATGTCAAAATACCGTGTTCAATTTAATTGGCTTACCACTTATATTATTTGTAGGAATGAATTTAAGTTTCAAGATCCTAGCTTTCATATATGTCAAGATATTCAGCATTGTTAAATTTGGTTGTTAAGCGCCATCTATTGCAAAATTTGTGCACTATGTGCACAACAAACAGCTTGTCTTATACAGAAAGCTCGGTTTATAGCTTTTACGGAGCTGCATTTTTTTACGCGAGCTTGTATTTTCTGAGTTCGCTGGGCATAAACAGCTTTGCCGCTGTGGCTGAATTCTACCAAATGTGGCAGTTTAGTACCAAATGTGGTAGATTTTTTTTCAATTTGGTAAATTTTTGTAGATTTTTTATATCTTGTTGAAATCAGAATTTTTTCAGTTTTATTATGTTTTCCTTGTCAAATGACTTAAAAGACAGTGATTTTATTTTATAGAAAAAATTTTTTATTCTAAATTTCAGAATTTTATGGCCTTTTTCTGTAAAACGCACGCAATCACCTCAATTTGGGTTTTTGTCTGGCAATTCAGCACCATTATGATTTCTTGGGTGCCGCGATTTAAAAATGTTTTCTGGTAGAGAAAACAAAATTTTCACCTTACAAAAAATCGATAACTCAATTACTTATCGAGTTATCGAATTTTGAAATTTTTGTTCTTACCAAAAGTCGTGTTTAAAAACATTTATATCTTTGCCATTATTCAATCGATCCATAAGATTGACATGTTACTTAAAACATAATAATTAAATGACCTTTTTAATGATATGCAATACAAATATAATTGCAAAAATATTTTAAATTTTATAATTTACATTATATTTGAATTTTTTAATTGAAGAACCGTTATTTTCTACTAAATTTGCGTTATTAAGGTACTACAAATATATTTTATATTATAAGCTTAAACATTTACCTTTCGTTATTTTTGTGCGGAATAAAAAATTCTGTATAAGAAAAGCAAAAGAACTGTGGTAAGAATTCTTGAAATAACAACTTTTCGTATAAGGGTAAATCATTTTATCACAAAAATACCACAAAACATAAAACAAGCAATAATTGGTATTCATTAAAATTTGTTAAGTCCTGTTAAACTGCTAAATTGTTAAAGTTAGCAGCTGTTGATGTGAACATACCTGCTAAGACATTTTATAATCAAATGATAAACTGATATGTCAAAATCAGCTGGAAGACTTCTACAGCTTATAATTGAAAAAACTGAATTATTACAAAATCAAACGACGGTGTTTATTTGCACTTGGCTAATAAATAAATAATAAAGCTTAATTAAATAGAAATATAAGTTTCTTACTTCAACCATTTATAAACAAATAAATTGCAAATATTTTGTAAAAATTGTTTGCAAATGTTAATTTTACAACTTTCAATGTAGCAATAGATCTGTGGTTTTAATAACCCGTGTAACCAGTACTCAGTAACCAAAAATGGATTTTTATTTTTATATTACAGTGCGTTAACACTTTTGATACATTTACTACTCAGAAATTTTGAAATGTCTTTAATCTCTACCAACATCTTTACAAAGTTTTCACTTTTTTATTAAAAAAGGGAAGTTTTTAGACTTTGAAGCTGCAAATCATAAATAATTTGGTACTTGTTAAAACTCCTTCACAAAACGATTCAATACTACACTCAATAACTTTGACGTTTCAGACTTAACAAATGGTATCTGCTAAACAAAAACACGGTGCTGAGCTTGTTAACTTGCTAACAAGCTGCGAAGTCATTTCCCAAACAAAATTTTGACAGGAGTTAACAAATTTGTTAAGTTTAGCAAGTTAGCAGGGCTTAACAAATGTAGTGAATACCATTAATATATATTATATACCAAATGAAAGATAAATTTTTGAGCTTCAATAATATGTTTTCCATAATACATAATAGTAACAGTAGTTTTTTAGTAAATAACGGTTTTATGCAAGCAAATATTTTACTTTTACATACAAATAGCTATAAAATATGATATACTCAACGGATTTTATTTATTTAAAACTTATGTTAAAGCTTTCTATATTACCCTTTAAATAATACCTTATACGGTAATATAATAAGGAAAATATAGCAAGTTTTCTAAAACAATTACCACAGAAAAATATTATTTTCAAATACCGATAATTTGAAAACAAATTGATTTTTCCTTCGGCCATTCCTATTTTTATTGAAAGTAGTTTACGAATCCATTGTCAAATCACGGCGCCCAAGAAATCGTAATCTCCCCGGCAATTCCATATCCTTATGAACTAGAACAAACCCTCTCTCTTTCACTGAAATTTTCATTTAAAATATATTTCGGCGATTCACAGTTCATTGTAATGTTTTAATATACTAATATTAAACCTCTATTCTGTTTCTGCTATATTATATATTGAGTATATATTGTTTCTGCTAAAAACAATAATGTGCATCAAAGTCATGAAATACTAAATAACCCTGTAGCTCCTTAGGGTGTGAAAAAAGATTCCTATTTTTAAATATCAGTTTACTTTTTCTGGATATCAATGAACCTATTTTGAAATTCTAAAATGTCTTTTATGAAATAAAATATTTTTTCTGAATTTTAATTGATATTTTTAGAATTTTATTTGATCTTTTCTGAATTTCAATTGATCAAATGGTGTAGATATTTAATATTTCACGAAACAAAAGTTATGCAGAATACACAATTTTTTTATATTTGTATTTTATTTATATATACAAAATAAACATCTTGCATATTTACTAATTAAATGTGCACTAATCCGAAACTCACACCAAAAACTAATGCAATACTTTTTTCCATGCATTATACTAAACGAGTCTCGAATGCGAGAATATTTCAAAATTTGTCAAACTTATTTAAAATAAAACACAAAACACCAATAATAATTTGACGTTTTTCCAATTCCATCAACGACTGGACATTTCCTTGCGGATGCGCACTAGCATGACAACAACAATGGTGCCCAACACTCAAAGGCAAGAACACAATACGAAAAGAACGATGAAAACCTTATGAAAATGATGCAAACTCGCACGATGGAAAAACCAAAAATAAAACAAATGAAAAATTTGACGAATATACGCGCAAAGTGAGAAACAAAAATAAAATTTTGTTTAAAACATGAACACATAACATTTTTCCTAAACGATATACACAGCGCTCCGTCAATAGTGGGTGGCAAAAACAGGTGGAGGAGGGTTAAGCATTTGGCCGCAATGTGTATGGAACATTATGTGATTTAAATGTGAGTTTCATTTAGCGATATACTGCTCCATTGCAATTACCAAACAACGTAGAGAGCGAAAGTGAAGAGAAGAAGTACCAGCAAAAATTTACTTTAATTAAAGCATAGAACTCTTGGAATAAACAAGATTATAACAAGAATAAACCAGATGAGTTGAAAAAAAAACGTATAAAAAACAGGCCAAGTTAAAGCGAGCCTTTGGATATGATGATTCGATTTTCTCTAACAAGCAAACAACTGATCAACTAATTCGTATAAATTTGCACAAAAGTAAGAGACATTTTCAAAGTATTTAAAGCTTTGACTTATTACTAAATGTCTCATCATAATTATCATCATCATCAAGACTATCCGGAGAGCAACGACAGCGACACATGTTCGAATAAAAAATACATACATTAATTTGTGGTTCCATTAAAACTTATGTGTCATTAAAAACTGTGCTTATTATATGAGTTTATATATATAAAAAAAGACGCTTTATTGGACAACAAAAAGCTGCAGAAAATCTTACTAGTGCTAATTAACTATAAAGAAAGTAAAAAACCATAAATACTTGAAATACTAATTATACAATACAAAACAACGCCTTGTTTTATAATAGTTTACAGCAAAAACAAACAAAAAAAAAAAGAAAGCAAAAGATACTTATATACAATTCCTGAGCGACCAATTTTCATGACAAGGAACAATAATTTTAATTAAAAGCAGCTTAGCGCTACTCTGTGTAATTAAAAAAACCTGCCTAGCAACCCTCCACAACAACAACAACATTAAGGCCCATAAGTGTTAAAGTATTTGTTTTGGTAACTTTTCAAGTTATCAACTGCTAAGAGAAACAAAGCCAACATATAGTACGTACGCACACATCCGTTATAATTATTAACCAAACGCGGTAACGACGTCCACCAGCCATGAACGCAAGTCTAACCTACGAGATTCTGATGTATTTAAATTCATTCTATTTTGGTATGTTTGCCTCCTTTGAGATTGGTGTTGGTGTCCTGAAGGCAATCAATTTGAATTATGGCGAGAATATACTGTCACGTGAGGCTGGTATACTGCTAGCATTGTGCATTATTGAGACGATACGCATCGTGCTGGGAAGGAAGAGCAGTTTAAGTGATCGTGGTATGTATGTTTCTGCAAAGAAAAAGAAAAAAAAAGCAAGAAAAAATAAAAGTATTTTTATGATGCTAGACTACATAGTTTAAGTGTAAATTAGAATTAGATAAGCTGTCAAACAATTAGTATCAGTGATTAAACTTTACCCTTTTAGAAGGCGTAGTAGAAATTTTTACTACAGATGCAACGGATAGTGATTTGGCCGGATACCAGATACCGGATATCCGGCTAACTGCAAAGTCGAATGGCCGAATGGCCGAATATCCGGCTGCTGGATGGTAGGTCCATTGTGTCGTTGTCACCAAATTAAATATATTTCTAAATCGGCACGCTACAATATACGGATGGAGTGCTGCCATTTGTTTATGACAAATAAAATTGAAAACATAATAAAATAATTGCTAAAATAATAACATCTAAATAATTTTTACTCATATAAAATAATTGCCTAATGGCAGTTGTAACTTTAACATCTCACCACACGTATTGGGTTTCTTTCAATGAAGTGACAGATGAAAATAATATTCCCAACAAGCATTAAGATTGTTTATAAACTTACACTCATATCTCCAACGTTGGATAGCGTTATTGATAGCATTTACAGTTGCGAATCATAGCTCTCTTTCAATATATTCTCCCCTTAATCTCAACTCATAACTAAGGGCCAGTTTTTCAGTACGAGTTTAAAGTCTAGTCAAATTAAACCGAGCTTAACTCACCAAAATTTGACGTTTAAACTCGGTTTAGGCTAAATAGAAAACCTTTTATGATAATTTACGTCAATTTAACTTCAACGAATGCTAAAATATCTAGTTAAACCGAGTTTAAACGTCCAATTTTGGTGAGTTAAGCTAGGTTTAATTTGACTAAAGTTCAAACTTGTACTGAAGAACTGAATGTTTTACCAACTAGATATCAGGTGTGTTTCACAGTTTGGTAACAAGTGTTATTCTAAAGTGGAGAACAAGTGACTTCTCAAGGTGATATCTAGATATGGGGATTTCCATCGTAACTCACACGACATGCGTACGACTTAAAGCTTCGTTTTCTCGGAAGTTTATGTTATTAATGTAAAAAATTTCTTACGTACATATGTCTTACAAGACATAGTAAAGGTATGATCTACAAAAATTGTCGTTGCTGTACCTAATTAAGAATGGCAGTGGTAAATATGGTCGTATGAAATGGGAAAACAGTCATAATAAACCCACTTTACCTTTGGATTTTGCTTATTTAAAAATATATTGAATTTCCAAAAAATATTTGCCGTAACTCACGCGACATAACCCACACGACAAAATTTCCTTAAATTTATATTAGGTAATTAAGTAATTAGGTAGTAAAGTAATTATGTAATTTAGTAATTAACAAACAAATTTAATATATTGTCCTTTTCTTGCCTCAACCATTTTTCTATTATCTTTAGCCAATGCCTTATATTTTTACTAAAACAAAAAGTTTACGAAACATTTACTAAACATTTACGCAAAAGGAAACTACATTTGTGAAACAGTGCAAATGAAATAAAAATTTCCTAAATTAATAAAATTTAAATGTTTCTCTTAGATAATATCATAAAATAAAAGTTTTTAATAGGTTGATTTTCTATGATTTAAATACAAATTCTAAATGTTTGATATTTTAAATCATTTTTGATTTTAAATACAAATTCTAGTTGTTTGATAGTTTAAAATCGTTTATAGAGCTTAAGGTCAGGTTAGAACAATTATTTGTCGTAACGAATTTTTCCAAAGAAACAACAACAACGTTTTCAATATGTAAAGGAAAGCATCACTATATGATTTTATTGCATTTTCTGCCCTGCTACAGGCTTCATCAGAAATCTTTCTCATTTTGTTATAGATATTGATAACGCAGCAACATGAACAATAAAGAATTTAATTTTCGCTACAGAATTTCATTGCAACTCTTGTTAGACGGAGAAAATTAAAAATTTTTGTCAACAAGCCAACAGGTTCGACGAACTGTCTAAATAGCTTCTTAACTAGCGAACTGGTTCGAACATGGCCGCCGCTCGACGAACCTGCTCGCTGATGTGTAAGCCCTTTAAACTATCAAACAACTAGAATTTGTATATAAAATCAAGTATGATTTAAACTATCAAACATTTAGAATTTGTATTTAAATCATAGTATTTAAATCAACATAATAAATAACAAGGTCATATAGAAAAACTTTAGATTTTAATAAGTTTCAAGTTTTTGGTCACTGTTGTCTTTTTTCTGGAAATGCCCATTTATAAAAATGGATCGTGATTTGTTCGGATGCTTAAAACTTGAAAACGACTTTACCGAATTGGATACGTGCCTTCTTTAGATTTGTTCGTAATGTTTACGAAGAAATGTTTACGAAGAAATGTTTACGAAGAAATGTACGCGAATGTTTAGGAAGAAAAACTGTTGCCACACTACCTTATACCGCCCATACATCAATAAAAATGCTATATTTTTGAAAGTTTTTGTCGTATTAAACTAAAATTTGGTAATGAAGTTCGTATGATAACTATCGGTGACTATACAGAAAATGGGTATGGTCACACTATAGTTACGCCTACTTTTATAATCAGATAAAAAGACTTTGAAACTACTGGTCCGATTGAGCTCAAATTTTGGCAGTGGATTGTTTTGAGTACAAGAAAAACATAGCCTAACTAGCTGGAACCCGGCGTGTTGCTGCCACGCTCCCTTGTCCAAAGTCCATAAAATGAAATAAACAAAACTGCATGTGTAAAGTGAGGGTGAAATCCGACGCTGTCCAACCTATAACTCCAAAGCTGTACGATAGCAAAAATGTGGGTTGTATGGGAGGTGGAAAGCCCCCTTAACAAAAACCATAAAATGCATGCATGTGTAAATTGTAAATTGAGGTCGAATACTGAATTTGGAAACTTTGCGAAATATTTCTCCAAAGCTATTTGATAGCACAAATTTCGGTTGCACGGAAGGTGCCACTCTCCCTTGTCCACCGCCCATAAAATGTTATCAATAAAACTGCATGTGTCAAGTTAGGTCGAATACTGAATTCTGACGCTGTGCGATCTATAACTGTAAAACCATTCGATATCGCAAATTTGGGTTTAATGGGAGGTGCCACGCCCACTTGTCCAACGCTCATAAAATGTTTCCAATTAAACTGCATGTGTAAATGTAGGTCGAATACTGAATTCCAACTCTATACTACCTATAACTCCAAAGCTATTCAAAAGCACAAATTTGGGTTGTATGGGAGGTGCAACGCCCCTTTTAAAATAAGCCACAAAATGATAACAGTGAAACTGCATGTATATATTGAGGTCGAATACTGAATTCCGTGCGAATTCCGTGAACTGCTGTGCGACCTATATCTCCAAAGCTATTCGATATCGCAAATTTAGTTTTATGGGAGGTTTCCCGCCTCCTTGTCCAAAGCTCATAAAATGAAATAAATAATACTGCATGTGTAAATTTAGGTCGAATACTGAATTCCAAGGCTGTGCGACCTATAACTCAAAAGCAATTCGATAGCACAAATTTGGATTGTATATGAGGTGCCACTCCCCCTAGTTCCACGCCCATAAATTATTATCAATGAAACTTAAAACGTAAGTTAAGGTGGAATACTGAATTTGACGCTGTACGACCTATAACTCCAAAGCTATTCGATATAGCAAATTTGTGTTAAATAGGAGGTGTCACGCCCTCTTGGCAAACGCCACAAAATGGTATCAGTAAAACTGTATGAACAAATTGAAGTCGAATACTGAATTCGGAAGCTGTGCGACATATAACTCCAAAACTATCCGATATTGCAAATTTGGGTTGTACGGGACTGACCACGCCCCCTTGTCCAACGCTCATAAAATGAAATCAATAAAACTGCATGTGTAAATTTAGGTCGACTACTGAATTCTGACGCTGTGCAACCTATAACTCCAAAGCTATTCAATATTGCATATTTGTGTTGTATGGGAGGTGCCACTCCCCCTTGTCCAAATCTCATAAAATGTCTCAGTGAAACGGCACGGGTAAATTGTGAACGAATACCGAATTTCGAGGCTGTGCGACCCATAACTCTAAAGCTATTTCATTTCGAAATTGTGGCAATTTTTTTCTGAAACCATTTTGTACTCGACTCAAATCTATTGCCAAAATTTGAGTTTAATTGGACCAGTAGTTTCGAAGTCTTTTGATCTTTTCTTGAAAGGAGGCGTAGCTATAGTGTTACCACGCCCACTTTTGGTATAGTTACGATATAGATATAGATATAGTTTTGGTATAGTACCAAATTTATGTTTAATACGACCAAAACCGTCTTAAATATAGCATATTTATTGATTTGTGGGCGGTTGAAGGGGCTGTGGCAACATTTTATTTTTCCCTAAACCTTCACGTAGCAATTAAAAACAAACCCGTAGAAGAAAGCATTCAATTTGGTCCATTCGTTTCCAAGTCTTAAGGATCCGCACAAATCACGATCCATTTTTATATATACTAGTATTGCCAGTGATTGAAATTCGACCAACTTTCTGAAATTTCAATCGTTTTTCTCATTCTGAGGCATTGACCTTGCCTTAAGAAAATGTGTTGTACTAAAAAAATCTTAAGTTTCGAGAGAAAGCAACAGTTTTAGAGATATTGTCATAACTTTTATATCAAAATTTTTTCGGATTTACTATTTGTAAAATAAAAAAAATACAATAAAAAATGCTTATTGTAGGGTATCCGTAAGAGATAGCGAAAAATGTTTTTCCTACATTATATTAATATCTAAAATTTCCTCCTCGGCCATGTTCTTCCATTTCTTATAGTTTAGGTTTTTCTTCAGAAATATTCTTTCAATGCTTATATCTCAGGTAAAAGGTCATGTAACTATTCGGTGAACTTCTTCTCTCTACTCTAATTTATTTAAAAAATTATCAAATTGGTTCAGAAAAACGGAAGAAATGTTTCTCCTGCGTCTATTTTAATATATAACGAAATGGCTTAAAACATAGATTTGTGTATATAACTTTGGAGTGGTTTGAAATATTTGAAAATTTTTTCACAGAAATTATTTTTTAAGCTGTAGAGCTTTGTAGAAAATTTAAAAACAACATTTTGAAAAATTTAATTTTCATTAAAAAAATCATAGAGGGCTCGTGATTTTCGATGATAGAAACGGTTTTTTGCATTATGTGTCAAAATGAAGCAATTTTTGCTAATAAATGATATGTCATATGAAAGAGTGTGAAAAAAGAAAATTTTATAAGAAAGAAAATTACAACAACAAAAACGTTTGGCCTATTTTTTGAGCAAAAACTGAATTTTTTGAGGTATTTTTAAAACCATATTAAACATTGAATTGGTAAGATAACGGTAAATCTTTTCTTATATCTCCAAAGTCAATTAATTGATCATTCAGCTAAAGAAAATTTGATGAAAATCGATTGAAAAATGGCCAAGATATTTGATTGCAAAATCAAAACTTTAAATTTCAATGGTTTTTTTCTCATTCTGAGGCGATGACCGTGCTTGAAGGAAACACGTTGTACTGAGAAAATCTACATTTTTTAAGATATCTCAATAGTTTTGATTTCATTATAACGGGAATTTTTTTAACATATTATCCGAGAAAAATATTACGAAAAAAGCCTTCGTATACCGTTATATTTCTGAACCAACGTCGTTTCATACAAAAATACGTTGTACTGAAAACATTATAGTTTTCGAGCAATCACAATACTTTTCATGTCAAAATAACGGAAATATTTTATAATTTGCTATTTGTAAGAAATTTTACCATCACAATATTGGTCATTCCGAGTCAAATCGGACGCTTTTGTCCAAAAACAAATTTTGACGATTACAATTTTTTTTAAATTTTGCACGTCCTTAAAAACAAAAAATATTTGCATACTTTTTTATAATTTTTTATTTTTTTTTGCAGTTATACACAGTGAAAAATTATAAAGAAAAACCAAAATTGTCATTTGGACATGTACTCAAACAACGATATCTTCTAAACCGTTAGTCCTACAAGAAAAAAATTCAGGACTTATTTTAAAGATCTTGAATTGCTCTTTTTGTGGTGTCCTTTTTTACAAACCTTATCGAGAAAAATTTAAAATTTTTTGAACATTAAAAGTTTCATTCCCATTTTTCAAGGTCAGCACCACTATTTTTTGGCACTTTGAAAATATTATCGTATTGAGGCATTCATTCTTAATGCATTCTCAAAATTTGATGTTGGAGAATCAATGTTTACTATTTTTAACGAAATTTTCAAAAACTGACTACACAAATTTTTAGTACAAAATACTTTAATTTTTAATTAAAAATTAAATTTTTAGTATTTTTTTACTAAACTAGGTACATATCGTCGCTGCTCCAACAAAAACAGTTATATGTTTTTCAGTAACTTTTTAGGAGAGTAAAAAACAATTTTTTTCAGAGCATTTCTGGTACTGCGAGCAATAACTGTTTGTGATCACTTCTAAATCATAAGAGGTATAAAAAACTGCAAATGCAGAAATGTGGGTAATAAATAGTGTAAACAAAATATGCTATAAAAAATTTACAAAAATCACATAACTTATTTTTCTGGCGCAGCGACAATGTGTAAAATCAGTCAAATTGAAGAATTTTATCAACTCGTTAAAATATACCATTCCCCTGAAGACACCCTGTTTTTGAAATTTGCATAAAAATTTGTTGGTTGTAATTTCATGATGAATACCTGTGTTAATACTAAATTATGTTGAAAATTATAAAAAAAAATGCAAACATTTTTCTTTTTTAAAGTACTATCCACGTGCAAAGTACCAAATTTTTACAGAAGTGTGAGTTTCGAAAAGCGTCCGATTTTACATGGAATGACCAATATATATTTACACTTTTAACATAAAAAAATGCTTATTGTAGGGTATCCGTAAGAGATGGCACAAAATGTCGCAAGTATTTTTTACACACCTCAGCAATGTCTAAAATTAGCTCTTACATTATATTCTTCCATCAATTACAGCTTTGCTTTTAATTAATAAATGCTCTTTTTACGCTCATATTGAAGGTCGAAGGTCACTTATGTAAAATTTAATCATACTGTGCAGCCAGATCTTTCATTTGATACCTCATTCACTATTCTACCTCTTATTAGCCCTGAGATTCCTTACTAAAAATAATACAAACTTTCAACGTCAATATTTCGGGTCAGAGGTCATAAATTTAAAATCTAAAATAATTCTGCACATATAGGGCGCAGTACTTTTCAAATGATATGCGTTTCATTGCCCTTATTCTAAAATTAATATCGAAAAAGTGTACGACAACATTTGATGTTAGCCTATTAATATATAAGATAGATGATTTGGGCCATGAATAAAAAATTAGTAATAAATTAATATTGAATAAAAAATTAATAATGACTAACAAATGAATAATAAATGAAAAACTGATAAAAATAGAATAGTTTAAATTCTGAAATTCCTTGTGAATAGCTTTCATACATGAATAAAAAATTGATTCATTGTTCTAATAACTATTGACTATTTATTACATCGTTTCATTTTAGCTCTACCGCTTAAAGAACACATTAATTTTGACTACTGGGAGATCATAAGTATTTCTCAAAAACATTTGATGCTCTGAGTGCAAAAAGGGCGCAGAGAAAAAACTGTGTTTTGAGAAAATCGAGTCTAAAGTTTTAGAGAACTTGTATCTCGTGAATTAATGGTTGAATTTTGTTGACTTCTACTTTAAAATACATTTTAAAGTTTTTTTTTAATGAGTTATCAAATTTTTGTATTAAATTTTGAAATATATAAATTAATAAATATTTACTATATATTACATCTAGTTATTTTAAAAACTCATATCGGACGCCCTTGATTTGGATAAAATTTGGTATGCATGCAGATCTATGATAAAGCAACAACTTTTGTTCAAGCCCATTGTGAAATTCGAGTTACTATCAGTGACCGTACCGGTTATGGTTTTTATCAAAATAATTTAGATATTAACAGTTATCATTTAACTTTTAGTTTTTCCGACAAAAATACTAGTTATTTTATGCCTCTTATTTTTTCGGGCAAAAATAACTGTTACTTTTGACTTTTATTTTTTAGGTCAAAAATAACAGGTTTTTTGTGCCTTTAATTTTTTTGGTCTGATATTTTTGATCAAAAAAAATAAAAGGCACCAAATAACTGTTATTTTTGGTCTAAAAAATAAAAGTCAAAACAGCTATTTTTGCCCGAAAAATTAAATGGCAAAAAATAGCAGCTAATTTCAACTTTTATAGGAACAGTCAACAATTTAAAAGGCGTTTAATATTCGCGAAGCTGCTATCATTACGATAATAATGGTATATTTAAAAAAGTTCACCGGCAACTTTTTCGTTATGCCTTTTTCATCTGAAAATTATAAAATAACAGTTATTTTAGGTCCCTGGCTGCTGTTTCAAAAATGTTTTGCAGCTCTCTTTGAGCCCTATATTAGTCATAATTAATGATGCAGAGAAATATAAAAAGTGTAAACTTTCTATCCACCCTCCAACTAACTATCACCCATCTTCCGAATCAACACAGTGCTTACGCATTTATAGGGGGCATCCCCTGAGCGTTGGTTCAGTCTAAAGGTCAGTCACGGCCTTTGTAGTCTAGTGGTGAGTGTGCTAGATAGATCAGCCCAAAGGTCCCTGGTTCGAATCCGGGTGCGGGCATGGTTCTTTTCATTTTCTTTGTTCTTTCTTACATTAAGAATTATGGAAAACTAAAAAAAAAATCCACAACTTAATGTGGAAAATGTGGAATTAAAGGACTGGAACAACTAAGGGCTGGAAATGCTTGCTGAGGTTAAGGCATAACACTAGCCTCGGTCAAAAGCAATTCATATTGTCTTTCACGGTTGTTTCGCCTAATCAATAATTCACGTATGGTTCCAATCAATTCCTCTAAATAAACTATCCCTTTCCTTTCAGGTCAAATACCAAACCTTGTTTGTATAAGACGCATGCCTTGGTTCTTTGATCTTTTAAAAAAAAACACTTTATAGCCAATAATATTAGACAAACACTATCAAATAGCTGTTTAAATTGTTCAAATATCGACTTTTTGTCACACGCCCATATCATACAAAAAAAGGGCGTGTAGCTGTTCAAGCTAAATTCCATAACTTCTTCGTAGAGATGTTAAATTTTGCGATGTTAGTTTATTATAATATCACTATCTGTTATTCGTGCAAAAAGGGCGTGAAAGGCTCCAACGCCCTTTTTGCACCCAATGCATCATATATCTTTTAATATTATTTTTATTAAAACTTTCTTATTGCTTTGCAGGTTGGCAAGCTACAGCATCTGTAATCCTTACACTGCCCAGCCTTGGAATTGTTATCTATTTATGTTGTTTTCAAGCTTACGTTCTTAAGCTCGAAATAATTCTGAGTGCCTTAATGATAACGCTGCAAGGTGCTGAACTTCTATCGGCCAGCGTCTTCGTTTGTACGATGTGTCAACCTGTGACGTATACCTAGCAGTTGTTGAACTTTTATGTGAAGCACTTTATGTTTCACATAAATAACCAACAACACTGAAAAAAAAAACTTCCAGCACGACCAAATGTTGAGATATAAGATGATGATGATGGCGATGATGATGACAGAATTTTTACCGTGTTGGTGATAGTAATTATTGAAACTACGTTTGTGACAAATGTGTTGCGTTTCACCGTGTAAACAGCAGTTAAGGTAATTTTATTGATTTTTTTAACAGCAAAATTTATAAAAAATTTTAACACTTGTGATTGTAAGAACTCCACTTTATTGTATGTGATGTGATGAGTTTCTTATTGATACAAACACACACATGCACGCACTTAGGCGACATCTAACGTACTTTCGTCTGCAACCAAAACTTAAATAAACGCTTTTAAAATCTTTGATGCACTTTCATGCAAAATTTTTAAAATTAACCTCTACTCAATGATTTAAAAATAGTTTCTATAATTAAAATTGAAAAAAAATAAAATGTAGAAGGTGCAATGTAAATATTTAATTGTGTGCAGTAGCAAAACAACAATAATGTATCAGCAAACAGTGATGCAGATACAAATTTAAGAAAGCAAAAAAAAAATGGTTTCCATGTTTACGTGCAATGTTTTGCATCATCATGTTTTGTGTATGAAAAGAAACAAAAACTCTTGTGATGGATTTGTTTACCACTATTAGTTGATGTTTTGAAGTAAACCAAATAGTTCATAAAAAATATACATTAAATGAAATTTTAGTAAACATAATAACACAATGCATGTAATGGCGTTAAATATACCCGACTAAATAAAGAGAGTATTCATATGTAAATTATTGGCTTTTAATTGCAAATCTAACACTTTTATTTCTTAAATTCATTTAGGGTTTTCACAAGCTGTCGTATTGTTGTATGTCGTATTGCGTTTTCAATAAAAAAATTCAACAACTATGAACATACCCTAAGGGTTTATTTTGTTGTATGTCGTATTTATACAGCTGACTGAAGAAACAGACAACTGACTGGAGAAAATACATTGTTTTAAATGCCTAAGCAAAACGAAAAGAATGAAATAATAGGGGTATTCACGGGTTGATGCGAAACGCAGTTGCGACATTGCAAACATGCAAGATTGCGAACTTTCGCATCATTCCAACAACAAACACATTAGGGCAATTCACGATCTTGTTGCATCGTTGCAAGTGCACAATAAACAGCTTTTACAAAAACAAAAAGCATATGTAGCAAAAGCTTTTCAATGCTTTTTGTTTTTGTAAAAGCTGTTTATTTTGCATTTGCAACGATGCAACAAGATCGTGAAGTGCCCTATTGGAAGCAATTTTGCAACTCTTCTTGAATTGCGCACTGCTCAAACCAATTGCGAGAACGCACAAGCAGTGATGCTAAGTAGATGATTCATGTTTTGGTTTTTTTCGAACGTAGTTGCCACTTGGGTAAAACTTTCAAAAGGTTAAGTTTGTACGTAGATTTTAATAACTTTTTATGATTTTGAAATAAGGTGGCAATATATTTACTATTCATTCGACATTTAATTTTATTGCATAATTAAGTTGCAATATTGATGTTCACGAGTTAGTGCGCAAATTATCTTGCATTTTCACACTCTTGCAATTCGCAACAACCTGGGAATACCCCTAATAAAAGCTTTGTGTGAAAAGTACAGATTTGATCTTGTTATGAATCAAAAAGCCACGCCAAATTTTTCAACATCTTCTTCAAACATATTTGCCTCGCAAAATAAAAAGAAAAGCTGTTATGGTATTGATGTTACCTATGAAATGTGCACGGTAATAACAAATTCGTAACAAGAAAGAACAGCACTGGTGAAATACTACAAACAGTATACATACCAAACGCGATTGCATTGGCGTAAATTAGTTTCATGTGAAAGCCAACAACAAAAAATATACAATTGTTGTGAAAAAATACGACAATACAGCAGCACGACAGCTTGTGAAAACCCTAATTATATTTATATTCATTTTTCTACAAACCAAAATCAGCATTTTATACTTTAATAATGTCAAATATAGCTTTTAAATGTTTTGAGTTTAAAGTTAAAAACCTCAAACTATTACGCAGCTTTAGAAATATAAAAACATTTTGAGAATGCATCAGAGATCTGCAACGAATACTAACAAATAAGTAGTACTCGAGTACTATTCGTTCACAACTCAGTGATTCAAATCAGAAATTTGTTATGAATTACATTTTTGAATAATGAGCCACTTACTCAAAAATGAGTAAAAATAAGTGTAAGTAGTTTCCAAAGTAGAACACTGAGAAAAAAAATACTTTGAAATGATGAAACAAAAAATTTTAAAATAGACATTTAACTCATTTGCTTTTCAGCAAAACAAAATTTTAAACAAGCGTGGGAAATTTTCAACTATAAGTTCATTTCTGCTTTTTGTATAATTTTTTCTTATTATTTCCTTCCAATAACAGAAAATATTTCGCTATCAGAGATTGAATTAAAAAGTTATGTACAGTAGAATCATTGAAAATTATTGCCAGCCAACTGAGACCCCGATTTTACATTTAAATGTTTGAAAATATTTTTGAATTAGTCTTACAAATATTGAACATAAGATGAGATACGAACTAATTAATTATTTTGATATTTAAAATTTTTCAAGCCACAATGAAACGCAACCTCCATCAAATGAAGTCAAAAACTTTCTTATTCGGGGGGTCCCAGGGGTCGCTGATCACGAATCTGACTTCGAAAAATCGAAAAAGTTAAAAAAATGGCATCGAAAAAATGGCGGTTTAATTTATTTGTTTTAAATTTAATAACAATATTTTTAAATTATGTTTTAATATATTTGTTTTAAATATTAAAGTTTTTCCATTAAATTTTTCGTTTAAATAAATGTGTTAAATTTAAAATTTTTACAATGAAAGGATAATTAAAAACATTGTTTTGAAAACAAAAACTTTTGTTTTAAATTAAACTTTTAAAACATTTGTGTTTAGCTTAAATGAAATTGTTTCAAGCTCTAATTCAAAAACAAATTCGTTTAATATGAACACAATTTCATTTAATTTTAACACATATTTCCCTCAGTGTACTCATATGTGATTGATTCAAAACAAAGTGAATCACATTTTTAAATCATTACCCACTTACACAAAAATTAGTATGAATGAGTATAAGTAGTTTCCAAAATAGTATCCATATGCAGGGATCGTAACGGTTATGATTTTTTTCCAAAAAGTCAACAAATAATCGTTATTTTTTACCGATTTTATTTATTTATTTATTTTATTTAATAAAAATAAAAATGTTACTTTTATTTTTTTGATCAAAAATAAAAGTTAAAATTTTACTTATATTTTTTTGATCAAAAATATAATTATAAATTTGACTTTTATTTTTTAAACGTAAAACGATATAACTGTTAAAACTTGACATTTATTTTTTCGATCAAAAATAACAGTTAAAATTTTACTTTTATTTTTTGATCAATAATGTAAGTTAAAATTTTACTTTTATTTTTTTGATATAAAAAAATCAATATACTGCTTAATGACTGTTCTATTGAAATGGGAAATAGTTTCTATTTTTGATCCATACCAATAAAAATTTAATTTAATTATTATATATTTGATTATTAATTAAAAAATAGTTATAATTATGTATATAATTAAATCTATCACATAAATTAATAATTATTATTCTTTTACACCTTCGCAAAATTTTTCAAAAAGAAAAAAAACATCACTATCGATCTTCATATCGTTGCACATCGTTATTTAAATGGCATCGCTTATTTGCACATTGTGTTTTCATTCATTTCGCAAACGACTGAGACAGTGGCTACAAGCATATGACATAAGATTTAAAATATGACTTTTACTTTTGATCGAAAAAATAAAAGCCAAATTTTAACTTTTATATATGATCAAAAAAATTTAAGTCAAATTAAAACTTTTATATATGATCAAAAAAATTTAAGTCAAATTTTAACTTTTATTTTTGATCAAAAAAATAAAAGTCAAATTTTAACTTATAATTTTGACCGAAAAAATAAAAGTCAAATTTTAACTTTTATTTTTGATCAATAAAATAAAAGTCAAATTTTAACTTTTACTTTTGTTCGAAATAAAATTGGTCAAGAAATAACGATTATTTATTGACTTTTTTTAAAAAAATCTGAAAAATTAAAATCATTAAAGATTATTATTCCTTAGCTATCAAGCATCACATTGCTATATTCAAATATCGAATAGACTTACTCTTTCCATTTGACTTTTTGAATAGAAATTTCAGAAATAACTGTTATTTTCGGTCCCTGCTCATATGTGATTGATTCAAAACAAGGTGAATCAAATAAGTATAGAATGAATTAAATATAAAGGGTTGCCACCTAATAACATAATTTTGAAATTCTGACAATGGATTCGGACTCAGCAACCCATTTTTACCTAGCATTCGCGCCAGCACCGACTTTGTAAAAATAAAAAAAATTAAATTGGCAACCTTATTTACCATATTGAATTTAAAAATTCTGACTTCATATTCGAAATCAGCGACCCCCTAACACTGCTAAATGATGTTAAAAATTTCTAAAATAATATCTTTATTTATTTTTTTATTACACAGAGAAAACAACATTTTCAAAAGTGGCAGAAGCGAGCTACTTTTAAAAACGTTTAACCCAGATTTTCATTTTAAAAACGAAAATTTTATAATGAAATAGTAAAACGTTTATTTTCATTTTAAAAACTAACATTTTAAAATGAGATTCTAAAATGTTCGTTTGATTTTTAACAATGGATATTTTAAAATGCTATAGTAAAACGTTTATTTTCATTTTAAAAACCAAAATTTTAAAACGAGATTCTAAAATGTTCGTTTGATTTTTAATAATAATTTTTCTCAAATATAAAATGTTTATTTTCATTTTAAAAACGAAAATTTTAAAATTAGATTCTAAAATGTTCGGTCGACTTGTAACAATAAGCATTTTAAAATGCAATGGTACAACAATTATTTATATTTTAAAAACGAAAATGTTTATTGTTATGTTTATTTATCATCAGCTATGTTTATCTCGTTAAAATTTTTTAGATAATTATACTGTATCCCAGCGTCTATAAAAAATATAATTTTGTCAGATATTATTCATTTTATTTAAAATACATAAATTTTAATTGTGGCATCAAATGCTCCAACTCAAACTCTTTCATTACTTTCTTGCAGGCAAACTGCAGAGTGATGAAATCGAGAATGAATAATATTTTATTTTCTGAACAAATATCAAATACATAAGTCAATGAAACATATATAACAAACAATTCGTTATTAACAAGTGTTTTGAAACAAAGTATGTGAATTTTGCTATGTAATGGTAAAACGTTCGTAGTTGTTTTAAAAACGTTTCGTTTCACTTTTCTATTTAAAAATGTGCGTTTTCATTTTTGTATGGCGTAAAATGTTTTTAAAAATATTAATTTTACTAAACGTTTTTAAAATGTGCGTTTTTGATTTTTTGTTTTCTCAGTGTACAGTTTTGTGCCTACTTATGCCAACAACTTTTATTTTTCATTTCGTTCCCAACAACGCAACACATTTGCGATAGCAGTGGAAGAGTATTTAGGATATCAATAACTTTCTCTTTTGATTCAACACATTAATTGTTGCGCCAATAGTGATAGAAATGGCATCTCAATGATAAAAATTGTTAGCGCAAGTACTACGTATTTAATCTTAAATCTCATGTATATTATTTTTTATCTAAAATCTACGATTTAATCGCACCGAAGAGCTCCCTTCTGTTAACAATCTCATGGATGACCTAGATGTGCATGTGTTTCAGCAAATAGGTTAATCTCATGCAGCCCCTTTCCAAGAGCAAAATTGGGGGTTCCTCGTCCAGATAAATTTTGTCATTTAACATTTTGTTCAACTTCATAGCTATCGCTTATTTATTTAACATAAAATAAAACGTTTTAACCAAACGTCATTATCAACAATTTATATGATCGCAGTGACTATCAATACCCAATGAACTTCAACTGCATCACGCAAACAGAAAGAGAAAAATTCCTGCTTAGATTCCAAATAAACCAACATTTAAATAAACCAAATAAACAACATTCCGTTGTTGGCGTAAATACTTTCTGTTAACCCAAAGCGTCACTCTTGAATTACTTTTCAAGAGTAAAACTGTTGCCACAACAACTATATTTTTGACTCAAATACTTTTACTTTTGAGGGAATTCAATAGCGTACTTATTGTTACAATGAAAGCGCCACTGTTGTCATAACAACTTACACAGAGCCAAAAACCACCACATAAAATCAATAAGACCACCTAATTGAGCTATTTTATTAGGTTTTCTTATTAATACTACCAAATAATAAGAATTTTCCATAGAGAAATCTTTTTAATTCCATAGAAAAAATCTTATTAAAAATTTACAACTACCATCAAAAATTTTTTAATAAGATTTCTTATTAAATGAATGAAATGACGTGGTTACCTTAATAATACTTTACTTCAATAAGAAAATCTTATTTTCACTCTCCAAAGTTTAAAGTTTTTTACCACCAATAAGAAAATCTTTTTGATCTACTTTTATAAGATTATCTTATTAAACACCCTTTTTAGAAGGTAATAACGGTGAAAATGCTGCTTATTCTTTGCTTTAGCTTTCAGTCGTAATTGTGAAGTGATTTTGTGAAGTGCATTTTATGGATTTAATTTATTTAAAGTAAAATAAAAATATGTGATAACGGATAATGATACCTATGTTCCCGAACTTGTTTTCGACGAGGCTGAAATTCTGGAAACTCAAGCCATATTTCAGTCGTGGGGCTTGAGTGACTCAATTTCGACATTACTAAAAATCTTTGGAGTAAGCTCGAAGGAGGTTCTTCACAAAATGGAGATTGAGGATGTCGCCTCTTTCTTTGAAGGCCTCGACAGCGCCGGGTATTTTGGTGACAAAGTCATATTTTGTTAAGTTAAAAAACTTATTTATGCAACAACTTTGAATTTATTTTTTTGCTTTTTGTGAGAATTTATTTCAGCATATGTATTTTATGTATACATATACAAATTTTGTTTCCTAATAAATTGTAATAAACCATCAAAATGTCTTTTCATTTAATACTACAGGCAATTAAAAGTATTTTTCTAGGTAAAAGGTTAATAAGATTCCGTTTTGATTTAAAAATATTTCCTTATTAAAATTTAAAAAGAAATCCTATTAAATCCATAAGATGTCCTTATTACATTTCAAAAATAAATCTTATTAAATCTATAAGATTAAATCTTAAAAATCAAGAAGTTTTGATAAGATTTTCTTATTGTTTTTAAAAGTGTTCTTATAAAAAACAATAAGATTCTTCTTAAAATTATGTGGCTTGCCTAATAAAAAAACTCATAGTTTTAATAAGATTTTCTCTTTGGTGTTAATAAGACAATCTTCTTGGATGAAATCCATAGAGAATCTTATTGATTTTCTTCTATTTTATTAGGATGTTTTGGCTCTGTGTAGAAATTGTTTGCGTAAAGACTTTATTTTTGTTGCAAAAAATTTGTTATTGTGTCAAATTCTTTTTTGTTTTTTAACAGTTAAAAGTTTTTGTCCTTACAGTGTATAATTTTTTGAGTGTTTGAGATTTAAGAGGATTTGGCAACCCCAAATTGTATTTTTTTTTTTAATGAACAAATTGAGGAAAACACAGATCTTAATATATGTATTTTCATATTTTTGGGTTCTTAAAGTATGCAACATTTATTTATTTTAATTTTTCGGGTTTGGTTTAAGCAGCTAGAATTTAAAAATAATAAAAAAAAAATCACGGTATACTCGATTTTGGCTCACTGCAACGTCTGAAAAATGGGTTTTAATCAGTATAAAAAAACGCTAATGATTAAACAAAAAGAAAAACTTTCCCAAAAAATAACAAAATGGTGGGGTTTGTTGAAAAATGCAAATTTTTGGGCGTAAAATCTGATGTAACTCAAAAACTTTTCGTACAGCGTGATTTTTTATGTTTTTTTTTTAATTTCAGCAGGAAAAAATCTTTGCGGAAAAATTAAAAAATTTTCTTTGTATACTTTAAGAAAAAAAAATATATATATATGCAAAGTTTCAAAAAGAAATCTTTTCTTCTATTTTTTCATTTTACCAACCAACCTTCGATACCTTTTTGTATGTAGCTTAATATATTTTTTAACATTACATGTCATACGAAAGCTATCGATGCTCTGGCGATACAATAAAAAACACAAAAGTGTTGCTTTTTTGCTTCCATGGAAGGTGTGGGGTAGAGAATATGGATCATTCTAAAATAAAATAAAAGTGTGGAGAAAACACAAATGCTGTCATCACACAACCCAAATCATCAAAATTTAATCAATTTTACTAACACCAAGCAACCGAAAAATCTAAATTAAATCATTATGACTGCTATTAAACAACTAAAGAATCACAACAAAATGCTTACTGATGCTTCCAAGTAGGTAGGAAAATCTAAAAAAAAACACTTCTGATACCACAATTCTTCTGCAAGAATCGGAATAAGTTCAGTTTATAAATTTTCGCCCAATGCCTTTTATAAAAAAAGATAATTATAAAATAAAATTATAAAAAGGATATTTTATTTAGTAATTATAATAATTCATAACATTTATAACATACATATTTCAAATTTATAAAATTTTTTTATAAGTTTTTTGATCACAAAGTTAAAATTTGTTGAAGTATTTTCTTCGCAAAATTTTTTTAAAAACTTTTTTGTTTGAATCTTACAAGCTTCCAAAATTTGTAATAAAGTATCAAAAATATAAAATTCTCACCACTGATACCTCAAAGCTGCTTTAAATAGCACTTTGGCATCGATGTTAATGTGATTTTCAAAGCAACTATATCCGTTTTTGCTGCTGGGTAAGAACAAAATATTTTTTGAGGTGATATTCCTGTCATTTAGGTCTTAAAAAGATAAAAAAACATACCATTGATTTTTATCTGCGATACTTACGTTTTGCTAGTACAAAGAAAATAATTTGTTTACTACTGTTTTTTAATCCCTTAAAGGTTTTTCAACCCTTTAGATATTTGTTTTTTAAACCCCTTTTAATATTCTTATTATTAAAACCATGAAAAGATAAAAAAACATAAATAAACAGATAAACATTCCAGTTGGTTTTTTCTTATAAAATAGGCAAAAATGTATGCTTTTTTTCTGCACAAAACCGAAAATTAAACTGACTTTTTTGTGAAATATCTCTTTAAATTTATTTTTATCATGTAATCTTTTTTTCATAGAACCAAACGATTTGATTTTAAAAAAAGCGTTGCAAAATACATATAAAAATTACTTTCTGTCGTGTGCAATATCAATAAATCCACTGAAAGGGTTAAGTGTAAAATTCCGTCAGTTTGAAAAGCAATACTGTAAAATTCAATTCAATGCAAAATTCAAGCCAAGAATTTATGCGTTTCGGAAAATATATCCGTTATATTTGCTATAGAAAAATGTGTTTTTTATGTTACTATCAATAGTAGATGTTTCTTATCCACATTTCTACAAAACTTTGAAAATCTGCATTAACATTTTTTTTGAAAAATTCATAATTATTAATCTTATTTTAAAATCAGTTTATTTAAGTTGGTTATTTTACTTTATAATCAGTTGAAAAATCACATTTTTTTATTTTGAAAAGATATGAAAGTTTTTTCAGATTCATACATACATATTTTTGAATTTTTATTAGAATTTTTTTTAGTTCAACCAACGCACCTTGTGTATATTCGGAAAATAGGTAGCAGTCAGTTGGTGCATGAAAGCTCATGGTGGATATTGAACTTTTTACAATCCTGAAATGTGTTTTTATAATAGGGGTATTCACAATTCAGTGCACTTGTTAGTGCAGTTGAAGACTTGTGCACTTTACAAAAACAAAATACACATAGGTCAAAAATCTGCACAACTGCTTTTTTACTATAGCCTTAAACTTGAAGACTTAAAGCGAATGCACTGACCACCTTCAGCAAGTTTTGCAAGTTTTTTTTTATATGAAGTTTTTGAGCTCTATATCTCTTCACACTCAATGAGAGAGTAACAAAAACTTGCTTCCCGCACTTTGACTTGATTAAAATAATTTAAATTTTTGCAGAAATTTGCTGAACGTGATCAGTGAATACCTTAAAGCGGGTTGTGCAGTATACATTGAAAAATTTGACAGATTTGAAATAGTAATGCAATAATGGTATTTAGTAAAATTCGTTAAGTCCTGCTAAACTGCTAAATTGTCAAAGTTAGCAGCTGTTGATGTGAACGCACCTGCTAAGACATTTTACAATCATGTGCTAAGCTGATATGTCAAAACCAGCTGATAGACTTCTACAGCTAAAAATCTGTTTTTTTAATTACTCGTGTAACTAGAAATCAGTAACGAAAAATGTATTTTAATTTTTATATTACAGTGCGTTAACACTTTCGATACATTTGCTATACAGGAACTTTGAAATGTTTTAAGTCTCTACCAACCCCATTACAAACTTTTATTTTTTTTAATAATAGAAGGTAGTTTTTTTTTTCTTTGAATCTGCAAATCAAAAATAATTTGGTACTTGTTAGAACTCATTCCCAAAACGATTCATCACTACACTCAATAAGTTTGACGTTTCGGACTTAACAAATGGTATCTGCTAAACAAAAACACGGTGCTGAGCTTGTTAACTTGCTAACAAGCTGCTAAGTCTTTTTCCATACAAAATTTTGACAGGACTTAACAAATTTGTTAAGTTTAGCAAGTTAGCAGGGCTTAACAAATGTAGTGAATACCATTAATATATTTGCCGCTCTGCATTTATATGCATCTCACTTTTCGCCTTGCTGGAGGCAAGATGTATTTATGAAGCAATGTCAAAATTTAAAAAAAATCAGTATTGCCATATTTTGAACGAAAATCCACTGAATAATACCATGTTTTGTTACTTGATCTTGTTGGTTTGAGGAAAAAAAAGCGAGTTATTTTTATTTTGTAATTTTTTTGAGAAGTGTGCAAATATTGTGATGCCAAAAATAAAAAAATATGCTGAAAACTGCCGTAGTACTTGGAGCAAGGAAAACTTATGTTTTTGGAATAAAAATATTAATATATATATATACTTAATAAAATAGAAGGCCACCAATCTACATTGCTTAACTTTTTTACTAAAAAAACATCTAAAATTTGGCTACTTGTAATGTTCCGTAGCTTAGTCTTCTCTCCCGACTTCAAAACTCCCACTCAAAGTATTTGTCCCACAAAAAAGAAAATAATAGAAAGTGGCATCACTTGTACAAAAATGTTGACATTGCTACGGTGCCGATTTGATAGACGTCACCTACTTCTTCCACCTTCATAAATACATCTTGGCTGGAGGCTCATCTGTTTTTCTTATCGCTGAGCACAAAAAGAAAATAGAAGAGATCAACATGGAGTTTATTGAAACTCTCGCGACTCAGCCGCGTGAAAAGAAAAGGATTAAGCAATGCGCGACAGCTGAAATGATTTCTTATAAAACTTACCACATTAGTTACATGTACTTATAATTAAAATTTTAAAAGAAAAATACCCTGAAAATATGCTGTAGCACAAATATGAAATTTTAAAACTTTTTTCATAAAAATCGGCCCAGTACTTTTGGAGTAAAGGAGCAACATAAAATTTGCACTTCAATTTTATATAATAGTATGGATAGATTACGTGATAAATATATTAAGTGAATTACTTGAAGAAATACTTCAATAAATTTCTCAATCGAAAGTGTTCACGAAAGCCTAACTACACAAATTCACAAGTCTTCAACTGCACTGGCAAATGCACTGAATCGTAAATACCCCTAATGTACTTCGCCACACAGTAAAAAAATTATCACAATATTATTAACAGAAATCAATCAAATGAATAATTTTCTCCGTTAAATTCATAAATATTTAAATTGGAGCATTCCACGGTCACGTACAGACAAATTCAACTATTTTTTTGAGTTTATTGTCCAGCCAATTCTAAATTTACACATTAGAAGTGAAGTCCTTTTGTCTAATTAAATAGATTGCATTCTGATTCTTTATTTTACGTTCAAACTTTTTTTTACTAAATGCAAGAGAAAAAATAAGACATCTACTGTCACGTGTCGGACGGGCCCAGTCAACCAACGTTGCAAATCGTTGTGTTTGATTACAAATTTTCGCCAAAGTAACGAACATAGGGAAGAGGTATTTGAAAGCCAAATTTTTATTACTCATTAACATGATTTCGGCATAAAAAGATTTTAAATAAAGTCCACAGTTTTTTTTTAATATTATATTTACACATCGTCACGTGGAGACAAATCACGTCACGTGCCTGACAGACTGACAATGTTTTAGTTTAATTAGGCAATTAAGTAATAAAGTAGTTAAGTAATTATGTAATTTAGTCATTAAAAAACAAATTTAATATATTTTTCTTTCATTGCCTTAACCATTTTTTCACTATCTTGAGCCAATGCCTTCTATTTTTACTAAAACAAAAAAGTTTACGAAAGATTTACTTAACATTTACGAAAAAGAAAAACTACATTTGTGAAACAGTGCAGACGATTTGATCATCATGGTAAATGAGTTTACATATAACTTAAAAACGATAAGAATAAAAAGAGTTAAATTCAATTAATTATTATAATACCGATTCTTAATCTGGGACCACAATTTTTTTTTATTATCCAAACCCATTTTACATATTGGTATCAAGTAAAGTTTGTTGATGGATTAGTTGATGGATCAATACACCATGTTGTGAATACCCTCATTATTGCTACAGTTTGCTTCTACAATAAGTTTCTTTATTCACAATTTTTACGAGAGCCCTCAAAATGTTTAAAGTTCCTTAGAAGCCCTGTCCCATAGCATTATTTTGTGCCAATTATTCTTTAAAATCATACTTTTTGTCTAATCAAATTCTACGAACAACTCAAATAACAAACGCAACGTTCAGTCTAAAAATACGCTCCCAACAGAATAGAACGACAAACTAAGTGCTCGTCGCGTAAAACTATTTGCAACAACTCGACGTGATCACGTCGTGTCCAAGCTAAAAATACTTGCATATATAAAGGAGAATTTAACAAAATGTAGAATTTTTACAGATTTCATTTTAAAATACACAAAATTAATCCCATTTGAAAGGATTACGTTAATTAAAGTAACGTTTGATTTTGTAACAAGTGATGTTGTAAGATTGTAAGCATAGTAAAAACAAAATGCCACCACCAAAAAAACCCGTAATAATCGTGCCAAAAAAACCAAATCCCAGTTTGAGCTACGAGGTGCTCATCTATTTGAATTCCTTCTACTTTGGAATGTTTGCCTGTTGTGAATTGGGCATGGGTTTGTTGAAAGCAATCAATTTACCATATAAAGGCCATGTATTGGCACAGGACTCATGCATACTGATTGCTTTGTGCGTTTTGGAGACAATCAGAATAGTACTGGGACGCAAGGGTTCACTATCGGATAGAGGTAAATGATTTTTAATTTGATATATTACATAGAGAGAAAAAAATCAAGCATTTTATGTTTGAACCAAGAAAAAAGACTGCCAGAAAAGACTACCACTCATGCATAAAATTCTCAATAATTATTCTCAAGTATTATTTTTCTAGTATTAAGAATATATACAAAACTAATTGTCAGTAAGAAAAAGCTGCTTTGTGGCAGCACATTTCTTCTTGATTCAACGTGATTATTTTCTGAAGATGAGAATATCTTGGTTGACCTAAATAGATAATTTTCTTAAAACTAGAAAATTTTGATTATTAATAAAAAATTATTTTCATGCTTGGTTTTCACCATGTAGTTTTTAGTGGTCAGTTGTTGTCAATCAAATTGAAAATGACAACATGTTGACATTTTTCCTACATTTGGCAATCTTGTAAAATTAAAAACAAATAAATTATTAAATGGAGCTATGCAGAAAATAATCTACTGTTTTATTAAGGTGATATTTCAGGTGATAAAATTTTGTGTCGTCATAAAATGACATAGTGAAAACCAAGCATTAGTTGTTACTACAAAAACTGAGTCATGTCAAAAGACAAATTTGACAGTTGAAAGATTGGCGTAATTTATCTGTCAAAATTGGTTCATGCACATACATTTTGTGTGATTCCTAGCGAAATACAACTCAATTCGAATTTCCAATTTTGACAATGCGTTCGATAGTGAAGTTGGCTGCGACAAAGAGAATGAAAAGAAAAACAAGAACAAAAGCAATAGGGATATTCACGATTCAGTGCACTTGCCAGAGCAGTTGAGGACTTGAGAACTTGTGCTCTTTACAAAAACAAAATACACGTACGTCAACAATCTGCACAAGTGCATTGCTACTAGGGAGTCCAATCCCGGAAGCTTTTCTCGATCCCGGGATCCCGGGATTAGTTCGGGATTGAAAGTTTTAAGAAGTAAATAATTTAAAACGTTTTTAAAACAATTTTTTGTTATGTATTAATGAAACTAAAAAATGTAAATTAATTCATTTATAAAGTAACAAAAACAAAACACATTAAGGGTATTCACAATTGCGTTGTTTTCAGTGTAGTTAAAAAATCCCGTGGTATTGATACCACACTTCACCGAGAGTTTTTTATATTTTTTGTTGTTTTACATGAAATCTCTAAAAACCAAAAGTGTGGTAATTTTAAGTAGCCCAATGATATGTTTAACGAACGTGGTTTTTAAGGTTCCATAAACAACTGACCAGTTGCCAGTTATTTCCTAATTGCAAAAAATAGAAGAAGCTCAAAATGCAAGTTAAACTTTTTATGCCATATATTAATAAAATATATCAAATTGGATAGTTAATTTATTTGCATAGTAACATAAAGTTATAGTGGGAGGTTCCCAACCACAAATTCCATTTTAAAGGGTGCTCATAATTGAGATTTTCAACTATGGCAAAACAAAAACACACTACAACTATACCACACAATTGTGAATACCCTTATTGTTAAAAAACAAAGAACTTAAATAAAATTAATGACTAGCCTTTATTATTAACTTAACCCTTTCAGTGGATTTGCCCAATATATTGGGCACGTCAGAAAGTAATTTTTATTTATATTTATTTTGCAAAGCTTTTGTTTAAATCAAATTGTTTGGTTCTATGAAAAAAAGATGAACCAACATGATAAAAATAAATATAGAGAGATATTTGACATAAAAGTCAGTTAGATTTTCGATTTTATGCCGAAGAAAAGCAAACAAAATTTTTTCGGCCAATTTAATAAGAAAAATTAACCGGACAAAGATTAAATTTATGTTTTTTATCTTTTTTGGCTTTAATCATAAGAATATTAAGAGAGTTTAAAAAACAAAGATTTAAAGGCTTGAAAAACCTTTAAGAGATTAAAAAAAATGACTTTGTGCCGAACAGGAGCAAAATAATTTTTCTTTGTACAAGCTTAAAAAACGTAAGTAGCGCAGATTAAAATCAAAGGTATGTTTTTTCATCTTTTAAGGACCTAAATGATACGAATATTACCTCAAAAAAATTATTTTGTTCTAAGCCTAGCCATTGAAAGGGTTAAAGAACAAAACATATAAAAAAAATACAGAACAGTTTAAGGCATATTAATTTTTGAAAAGACTTTTCAAAATTAAATTTTTTGTTCTAATTATTTTTAAAGTAAGCATTAAGCTGATCAACGTGTTTTATTTTTTATTGGAGAGTTTTTTTCGGATATTATTACAAATATAATCCGATGATGAGAAGCACCGTTCTGATTCTATGCAAGTTGTAGAAATAGTTGTACGATAATCGTAAGCAATTTGTAAGTTTCGATCACGATTGCCTTCGCCACAAAAAAAAAAACATTTCCTAAGTCAGAATATCTGATAGTTTTGAAATACATAGCTTCTAAAACTTTGCAAAGTCTTTGCACTAGTGATTCACACTCATCATCTTAACAATCTTTTTCAGCCTCATTAAAGGTTTTCTAATTCTATATTCATATCAACTTAAAATGAAATGTTTGCATTTGCATGAATTTTTGTAATAGAAATTTTTTATTTAAAAATTCCGGGATCCTAAAAGACAATCCCGGGATTTAAAGAGGCTTATTAAATCATCCGGGATCCCGGGATTGACTTCCCTAATTGCTACTGTAGCCTAAAACATGAGGACTTGAGCAGTTAGTTTATGCACTTGTGTGCATTGACAAAGTTTCACAGCTTTGAAAAAGTGATAGTGTGTACACGAAAACCTAACTGCACAACTGTACAAGTCCTCAACTGCACAGACAAGTGCACTAAATCGTGAATACCCCTAATGATTGTTGAAGTTCGGCGCATCAATTTAGGTTGAACTGTTAGGGATAGAAAACGAAGTAATACTTCACAACACAGCCTGGTTCACTACCCAGCCCTTTTCCTTATATATAAAGATATATAAAAAGCAAAACACTGTCTGTCTGTGTGATGCCTATAGACTACAAAACTACTAAACCGATTGACCTGAAATCTTGGCAGTCGATTTGTTTCAGGTACGAGATAGTTAAGGATGGTTAAAATGTTGCCACACCCCCTTTTACCTCACTGTATAGGCACGCCCACTTTTTGAGAAATCATTAAAATTGACTACTGGACCGATTGAGCTAAAATGTTGGCTTAGTTCGTATGGTTACTGTCAGCAACTGTACTGAAAATTGGTTTCCACGCCCCCTTTCACCGCTGCACAAAGACCCAAACCGTCTGAAATAAAGCATTAGACTAAAATTTCGTAATTTAGTTCATAGTTCATTTCTAGGTATTTTCGTATATGGCAGTAAAGCAGTCTGTGGCAGGACAACGTCTGCCGGGGAATACTAGTTCCTTATACAATGTGACGTTATAAAAATAATAAAACCGGCTGTATGAAAAAAAAATTAAAAGTTACCCAAAACTTCTTATTAAAAACTGTGATAACTTTTCAAAATAAAAATGGAATATGTTTTTAGAGTTTTTAATTATTGATTGACTTTTATTGTAAAAAAAACAGTTATAAATTTGTTTAATGTTAGATTGTTAAATAAAATCAAATAATAACAACATAGGCATAAAACTAAAGTAAAGCAAAAATAGAACAACAGGAAAATATGAAAGGGAGAAAAACTGAGAAATTGACACTGAAATCTCATCGCCTCTGTGGTGTAGTGCGCTAATGCGCTTGCACGGCGTGTCACGGCCCGGGTTCGATTCCCTCTGGCATCACTGAAAGATTTTTATTGAAGCCTGTAGCAGGGCCGAAATTGCAATAAGATCAACTAGTGATGTTTTCCTTTTCATATTGAAAATGTTGTTGTTGTTTCTTTGGAAAAATTCCTTAGAGCAATTAATTGTTCTAACCTAACCTAAGGCTCAATAAACGATTTTAAACTATCAAATAACTAGAATTTGTATTTAAAATCAAGTATGATTAAAACCAGCGATGCCCACGGAAATATTTTGAAGAGTGCAAAAACAACAACAACAAGCACAACAAAAAGCAACAACATCACACAATTTTTAATCTGGATGTAATAAGGAAATACTAATAACACGAGTGCTGGCAGAGTCCGTGACAGCGAACTTATATGTACACTGTACAAATAATGAATCAAGTAATTTCAAATGTTTAAGTTTTTTGCTAGTCAGAATACATTCTGATTCACGGCGTGGAGGTTTTTAGATATCCTTTTTTTATTTTTTGTTTTATAGTTTAAAATTTTTTGTTTTTTATTTTTTTACTTTTTTTACTTTTTATATTTTTTTTTTGTGAATTTTTTATTATTATACATTTTTTTATTTTTTAATCTTATAACAATTTGTATTTGCTTTAACCTTAATTTTTTATATTTTTTATTATCTTACTGAGATCAAATAAAGTACCTCGGAGTAACTTTTAATAAACTATTTAAGTTTAACGAGCATGGACGAATTGCCAAAATTAAGGGATTGCGCATTAAGGACATATTTTTAAAATTGCTTTTAAACAAACACTTGAGTCAAAGGGCAAAGTTATTAATTTATAAAGTATGCATCCGTTCGGCTTTGCTATATGGCTTTCCCATATGGTTCTCGATCTCTCCTACGGTAATGATGGAATTGAAGATTTGAGAACGGAGTTGTTTTAGACTTTGCGTTAACGCCAACTATGAAAATTTTGTTAAAAGGTTTTCAAATACAGTTATTTATAAAAAAAGCCGAAGTGCAACCTCTTTCTCCGTATGCTTTAGTCCTTCTAAACGGTTTTATTAAACGTCTTGATTATCACGAGAACAGGTTAATGACAAGTGTTCTTCATTCTCAACTTGGGTTTGATTGGTCGAACCGTTTATATATCTCTCCAGTTGGAGTTTTGCAAGAGAACATAAATTCTTTGTTAAGCTTAAATGAATACCGTCTACCAGAGTTTTATTCTCATTCACTTCCATTTTCCAATAGGGGATAGAATTTTTTTCTCTTTTTTGTATATATGTTGTAGTAGTTTAGTGTAATTTTAAGTTGTTTTTTATAAGATCTCATACTTGACTAACAAGCAGTCATTATAAGCTTTTATTATATTACTGAGCAATATAATTTCAATGTTAATGTATAATGCTTTTCTTCTTTCACACTTAATTCAAGCGAGTAGCGTAAAAATGTATTTTTTATTAGAATATTAGTAATAGTTCTAAGTTTTTGTGTTTAAGAGTAAGACACACATTGTTCATTTGTTATGTTTTTCTAAAGTCTCAATAAAATACTTACTTACTTACTTACTGTTATATTCTTAAGGTCTTCTTAATCTTTTAATATCTATGAAAAAATAGTCAAGCTCTCAGTTTTCCGCAAATTATTTTCTTTTTTTTTTCAAGGGTATAATAACCCCTATAAAAATAATTTATTCTGACGCATGCTGTGCGAATGCGAACGCCAAAGAGAGTGCAAAACAGCGCCGATCGATGGTGCCAAAGAACAAAGACAACAACATTCAAACGCAAAAAAGCTATCGATGGTTCGAAAAACAAAAACATTAGGGGTATTAACAATGTGGTGTATTTGCCCTTGTATTGTGTATTTTTGATAAATTTGATATTTGCAGTAAATTTTGTAATATTTTAAAAACAAAATGTACAGTATTCAAAATACAACCCTGTGCCAAAAATACAACAATGGAACCCAATTTCATTCTTTGTAAATGTCGTTGTGTATTAGATCAGCTAATCGCAAAAGCATTTCTACTTAGCATGGAGGAAACTACCGGCATCGCTGTGAGTTTATTTAATAAAAACTAATAAAATTTAGTGTTTTGTTTCAATTTTTGTATGACTTTCTTTAGCTTAATGATGATTTAAATTAATGTTTCCAAACAAACGAACATAAAAGAGCAGCTGATTTTAAAAAATACAATACTTTAGTGATGGTTTGTTCACAATAAGTTGTAAGTATTGTAAATTTTGTAAAAATTTATCACAAATTCACCACATCGTGAATACCCCTATTAAGAAGCGAGGCTGAAATTTCAAACTGAATTCGGTGAATTACAACAATCATGGAAATATTGAAGTTGTTGTAAACGAGTGGAAAGAGTGGAAAGAGCTAGGCGCTGGGCATCGCTGATTTAAACCATCAAACATTTAGAATTTTTATTTAAATCATAGAAAATCAACATAATAATAATAAATAATAGAATTAAAAACTTTTTGCAACTGCCGCAGCTGCATTTTCCTAATAAACTGTTTTTTTTTTTGTCATAACAAAACAAAACTTTTGAAATTATTGTTTAAATTTTTTTTTTATTTTGGTCATTTTTCAAAATTTTTGTAGTCATGTTTTGGGCGAAATTTGTTTTTTAACATTTTTGTAGGTGCATTTTAACTTCTGCCAAGTCGAAGATATTTCTTCCTCTTAAAAATTTAAATCAAATTTAATTTTAGTTTTTATTTTAAATACAATTTTTTTTTAAACTAAATCTTATGTAATTTTTTTCGAAGAAAATTAAATAATTCTTTTTATTTTCTTTCTAACAGGTTGGGCTGTTATATCATCAGTTTTACTGACAGCTCCTTGCTTTCTTGGCGTCTCCTACATACTTGTTTTGCAGGCATATAAACTGCGTTTGGAATATGTGCTCTGTACATTGCTACTCGGATTGTACTTGACAGAAGTTTGGTATGCAATATTATTTGTTTTCTCAACTTGTCGTCCGATAACTTACGATTAGGAATTGAACTTCAAAAAACAAATATTTCCGAAAATTAAACACACAAAAACAAAACATACTAACTTTATCCAAGACTTCAAAATGACGTTTATAATAGCTATAAAAATACAATAAAAATTAATTGGAACCAATATAGAATGTCTATAAGAATGTTTAAAGTGTTATAATTCTAAATATACTTACATAGATAAGTAAATTTCTTACATTGTTTTAATGAAGCCCATTGTTTTAATGAATCGTATGATTTATTTTTTAACTTTTATACCCCATTTAGAAAAAAATGCCACATTTATAACTTTATTTGATTAAATTAAAAACAAAAATTATATACATTTTGTAAAAATAACTGTCGCAAACATCAACTAAATCGAAATTTAAAAAGTTTTTTGAAACTGTGTAACTCAGAGGAGGAAAAAGTTAATTATGTATAAAAATATATGTTGGTAAATTCGATCTATTTAAATGTAAAAACATATATTAGCCCATTGTTACGTATAGGCTTAGATGAGTTTCTAGTAAAAAAAACGTCGTGTAAACGTAAGCAAGTTCTTGAAGTAGAATATTTTAACTGTAACTAAATTATCTTAATGCATAAAACGTACATGTATAAGAAACCATAAAATACCTATATTAAATTGTTTTATTCACTTGTTTATTTAGATTTATGACTTAAAAAAATTTTTCATATACAATGTAAAATATATTTTTGTTTCATGATCGGACAGTAAAAGTCTGACTAAAAAAGAAAACCCAATAAAAAGGCACAAATATCCGAATATGACGTTTCACTAAAAAAATTTTAAGCAATTTATACGTTCTTTGATGAAAAACTCATTTAAAATATAATTTTTAATCATTTTCATCTACTATTTTAGTTATTGTTTTTTTTTAATTTTTTTTTTATTTATATGTATTGTTATAAGTTATTTTTGGGGTACAATCGTAAAATGAACCATCATGCGAGTGAGAAACGATTCTTTTAACAACCGTTAAGGCGATTATTTAAGGATCAATTTTGGAGATCCTGAAGCGATTCTGATGACAATCGTCCAGGCGACTCTCTTATGATCAATTGTGACGACACGCTAATGCGTCTTTCTGATGCATCGCAAACGAGTGCTTTAAATGAGTCCTTAGGGGTATTCACAATGTGGTGTATTTACTCTTTATTCTGTATTTGTGGCAGATATGGTTTGGAAACAAAATGTAATCAACTAAAAAATACCATATTGTTTTTATTTTTGTCCTATTTTCAGATTTTTGTAATACAGCATTTAAAAATGGAAATCAAGTGGATACTATTTATACTGACTTTTTTAAGCTTTCGATAAAGTATCACCAGGGCCGGATTATCCATAAGGCAGTGTAGGCAACTGCTTAGGGGCCCCGCATCGGCGAAGGGCCCCGCGCATCGAGGGAATAAAAATTTGAAACTGTTTTATCGAGTGAAAATTTAATTTGAAGATTTGTATCCTCAATGACAATATTATTGCAATATTATTGGTTCCCAAGTTAGTTGGTTTCTTATTTTTCTTTTTTTTTTCTTTTAATGTATGTAAATACATTAGAGTGGAACGAAATGTATGCAAGCAAAAAATCTTCATCGGTTTAATTTATTTTTGAAAACTACTCGTCAAAACAAAATTTTCTGCATCCTTGGTTTTTTTTTTTCTGTGACATAAATTTTGATTTTGCCCGAGGGCATGATTCAATTATTATAAGGTTATTCGTATTTTTGACGTTTTCTCAAATTGGTATGCTTATTTGAAAATGAGAACAGAAAAAAATCATGAGAGCAATGTCATAAGAGCTAAAAATGCACACGGTTGCACAAATATCATACTAATTGGTACTATATTGACTACTATTAATTTTGTTCTACCACTTTTATTGCTCCTATTTCTTAGTCATTAATAACTTTTTAAATTATTTTTATTTACTAACTTGAATGAAAATTATGTTAACAAATACATAAGTAATATAAATACAAAAAAAATATAATTTCGTTCGTTTATTTCAATAAACACATTAAACCTAACTATGCAACCTAACCAAGCGCGTTTAGAGGCGCGTTCTAAATAAGTTAATTAACCGAGTTAATTGCGTAATTGTATTAAAAATAAATTCCCATCACAAAATTATTAGGAACTTTACAGAAATTTTAGATCCAGAAAATTTAGATCCAATAATTTATAATTTTTTAAATTGTTAAGAAAGAAAAAAGAAACAAAAATTCGTCAAAACAAAAATGAAACCACGGTCCCATAATACTGTATACATAATGTGACCAACCGTAATCCTTTTGGGAGTTTTTTACTTCTTTTTTTCTCGCTATACTTCTTGTATCGAAGTACGCTAAAAGTATTTCTTTTTACTTGTTGTACTTCTTTTTGACATCATTTTGACAATATTTTCATATATCTATTCAAAATACAGCTCTCTAACTACTGCAAAAAATTATTTAAGGTTTGTTTCTGTACTCGATTCAAGTAACTTTATTTATTTTAAGGTAGTATCCAAGTGTAACGACCGAAATGTTGACATTTTTTATAAATTTTTTAAATAAGAAAAATAAGGCGATCGTTTTGAAATGTTTTTATTGATGTCGAAAAGTGTGCAAAAGAATTTTGTTTGACTTGATTGTACATTAATTTGCTTATAGTTATCTATATCAAAGAAGAGTACTCGAATGAAGGTGTGTTTTTTGGGGAAAGCACCCAGCCTTACGTGTTCATCTAAAATAAAAAAATCAAAGAGAATATCGTTCTGCAGGCTTTATTGTAGTGCTTTACCCTATAATATGTATATTTAAAAAAAAAAACAAATAAAAAATGGCGAACTTGTGAAAAACAAATTTGTAAATCTAACTTTTTTTAATTTGTTTAAAAAAATTAACTGATTGAAAAATTTATTGTTTTACTTATAAAAATTTATATACTAGTTTTAGTCCGGAACTAGCTATGTATGCCTTAAATAAAAAAATAAATAAAATAAACTGGCCATTTCAGCCCTTGGAAGGACTTTGACCTAGCTTCTATTGATCAATTGTGTTGTGCGTGTTATTAAATGTTTGATCACAAATGACCGAGAACTGGACCTACGTGTTTTATGCCGACTCCGAACGGCTTATGTTCTCAAGAAGCTTTACATGGCAATTTTTACTCTCTGAGGTTTGCCATTGTCTGCAGAGAGGTGGCGACCGAACAGAAAAATTAATTCAATTGAAAAAACTTTCTGTCTGAGCTGGAATTGAACCCGGGCCACCGTGGTTCTTTAGCTTAGGGGCCACGCACTCTACCCACTAGGCTACGGCCGCCACTATGCCTTAAATAGCAGGTGAAATTTTTAGCCAAATCGGTCGAATAGTTTTTAGTTAGTACTTCCCCGAATTTTCGAAAACGTTGTTTCGAAAAAAAACGTGTTTAAAGTTTTAACAGCACTTTAATATACCTATGTTACGACGCTTTCTCTTCTTTTGGCTGTAACTTTAAAAATATTTTCAATTTAGGTCTAAGACTTTTAGAGTATATTTTTCAGATTTAATTTTTATATTCTATTGCGAAAAATTTAAAAAAAAATTAGATTTTTTGAATTCGTCAAACTGGTGGACAGCTACTTTAATAAGCAATGAATTGTAATATCAATGAAATGGAATAGGATCTAATTTTAAATCTCTTATAAATTAAACTGTTTAATGGATTTATTCATGCATCTCTAATATCTTCATTATTTTTTGTGAATGTACTTCTACCTTGTAATTCTATATTTATTACAATATATGTACTTCTTTTGTGTCTCTTTTTAAAGTCTATCCGTGTACATCTTTTTGCTTTGAAAATGTTGGTCACATTATGTATACACCACGATTTTGTGCCGCAAGCTGCGTATGTTTAATCCCTTACAATTTTATTATTGCAAATTACGCTGCTGTAAACTTACCGAACATACGCTGTTTACATCGACAACACGGCGTTCATTGAATACCACTAGTATTTCTTTATAATTTATTTTTTGCCTTAACTAACTTCCTTCTAAATTACACTTTCAATTAATAAAATTCACTAATTAGGTTTTGAGCAATGGCAAAAATAACTTTTCATTTAAAATTTGCAAAGGATCTTTCTAAATTCTTAGAATATACTTACAACATAGCATACACTTACGACGCAACACGTACATAGTTTCTTTTTCTTATTAAAGGCCTGTTTCCAGCTCTCAAGTAAAGCTTATTTTCATACATAAATCTGAAAAGTAATCGAAAAGTAATTTTTCCTTGTCAAAATTACTTGAAAGAGAATCCAGCTCGTAAGAAAAATTTTCTGTTCTTACTACTTTTTTTCATTGAAAAGTGACAACGGTAACACTGTGAATGTCAAGAAATATATGCAAGTTATATTATTACTTCAAGTAAAATTTTGGCAACCAACATTCAAAGGTAAATAATTTTATTGATATCATTGATTAATTGATTTAAAATTAATAATAGAATATTTTAGACATGCACATGAACATTTCTACGGAGGGAGAAGAAGAGGCAGTCAATTTTGAGGGGCAGATGTCTTCCGAGAAGCGGTCGAAAGCTGTCCGGAAGAAGCGGTCTGCCAACATGTAAACAAAATGTAATAAAATGTAAACAAACGCTTTTCTCTATTACTTACCTTTGCAATTCAGCCATTACTCATTTAATGAATTATTTCAATATTTATTGCAACAAATTTATTTCAATGTTTGATGAAAACAAATCAGCCTAAATTTTCAATACAAAGTGATACAATGCTGGAAATGTCAAAACTCTCGCCGTCAAAATTACTTGTCTACTACTTTTTTACACTCAAGAAACTTAAGTAACTTTTTTCTTGAGTAATTACTTGAGAGCTGGATAGAGACCTTAACTTGGCAAGAAATCATTGAAAAACTACTACACTAAAAAACTACACAACGAAACACTGAAACATACCTTTTTTTTCCAACAGCACAAAACACTGTTAGCAGATTGTCAAAATAATTTTGTTTATAAAAAATAAGCATACTTCAAAAATACGAATAACCTTATAATAATTGAATCATGCCCGAGGGCATGGCAGAATAACCAGGTAACAATAACAGTGCAATTCGGAGAGCAAAAAACGAGAGAGCAAAACATTGGCTTAACTATAATGTCACTATTGACAATTTATGTTTATTCGTTCAGCCATAGGGATGTTTAATTTACTTGTAACCGTATAAATCAATTGAGTACCCAGATTTTATGTATGAACATGTAAAAAGTAAACAAAAATCTTAAAAATTTTATAAAATGAGCCGTGTTTTAAGATATAATATATAACTAATTGTAGTTTTGCCTTAAATGAAGCAAATGAAAGTTTACTTTTAATATAATTTTCATTCGACTACTTATTTCGATTGTTCAGTAACCAATTTATTTGTAAAGCTATGTACGGCTTCTTTAAACTGTCAAAATATATTTTGACAAGTCAGTTTGAAAAAATTTTTCAAGCAGCAACGTGTGCTTTTCTTGTCATCGGAAATTAATATAAAATATTTTTCATTGAAAATTTCAAAAATTAAAAAAAATCCAATTTTCTTCTTTAAAAACGATTAAACTATAAAACTGTGGAATATTCATTCATACATCATCTTTTTATAAGCTCAGTGCATTGAAAGTGCATCACAAAAAGTGCATCTAGTGCATATTTTGATAAAAAACAGTAAAATAGTGTTAAAGTTATATTGAATTAGGTTGTAAAAAACAGTTCTGCGCGACTTTAAACAGCTCCTGTGTGAGTAAAAAACCAAGACAAAATGAAAGATCCTCCGGATCTTCCTCTCCTTCAATGGGACAAAGCTAAAATGGCGAGTTTTCAAAATCCTGGCCCACACTACCTTGTAATGACTCGCACAAATAGTTCGGACAATCTCTCAAATGTCTCACCGTTTCTTATTAAAAAAGCCATCGATGCAACATGCGGTGGTGAGGTCGAACAGTGTAAGAAAACAAGAAGTGGTCAAATTTTAATAAAAACGAAAAATAATTTACAAGCTAACAAACTAACTACGCTGACAGCGTTATCGAATACAATATCTGTCGAAATAACTGAGCATAAAATACTAAATTATTCCAAAGGCGTTTTTTACTGCAATGAACTAAGAGGCATACCAGAAGAAACTATTCTTTTGGAACTAAGAAATCAAAATGTATGTGAGATTAAAAAAATTTTTAAAAAAACAAACGACAAGCTAGTTGAAACAGGTCTTGTTATAGTAACATTTGCTACAGCAATTTTATCACTTCAGATTAAAATCGGTTATGAAATTGTTAACATTCGGCCATATATTCCTCAACCACTACGATGCAATAAATGCTTTCGTTATGGTCATACATCAAAATTCTGCAAAAACGATAAAATCTGCTATAAATGTGCAAACATTTATCATCTCAATGATGAAGCTGATGAAAAATGTAATAATAATGACAGTTGTATCAATTGCAATACGAACAATATCAAACCCAATAACCATCCCGCTACTGATAAAAAGTGCCCTATATTTGTGAAACAGCAAGAAATTCAAGCAATAAAAACCACCCAAAAAGTTGATCACAGAGCAGCCACAGTCATATATAACGAACGTCACCAACATGAAACATCGTTTTCCTCAATTCTACGTAATCAGCAACTCCAAAATAAACAACAAACAAATCAAGCAATACATCCAACTCAACTTCCAGAAAAATTATCTAATTCACCACATATTGCAGCAACACCTGTCAACCGCACTTTAACCAGCTATTCCGATTTACCAAGTGATTCTGAATCAGAATCCCAACCAAAGCCTTCTACATCTGCAAATGCTGCTAAACAAAGCAGCAAAATTTACCCAAGAAATATTTCCAAACGGCTACAATCACAACTGAAGAAAATAAAAAATACGAAAAATAACAGCAAACATCCAGTCAAGGTCATCAACATGGAAGGAATCGACGATCAACTTATGTATGAATAAAATAAGAATTGCTTTTATTTTTACTTACACTATAAAAAATTAACTTACATTTTAAAATAGTATTTATTAGTAACTCTTCCTTAAATCTTACACTCCAATACAATTTTTGTACTGATTAACAAATTTATTCTTATAAATATTAATGACAATTAAAATAGTGCAATGGAATATTAGAGGATACTCTAACAATTACAATAACCTACTGTTACTAATAAAGCAACTAAATCCTAAAGTGATAGCATTGCAGGAAACACATATAAGATCCAAAGATCTCGTACCAATCCCGATTAATTACTCTCTCTATACTCTCAACACAACAAATTCTTACGGAGGCGTAGCCCTTCTAATACACAATTCAATTCAGCACAACACCATTTCACTCAGCAACGACTTCGATGCCGTAGCTGCAGAAATACACTCAACAAGAAAAATTACAATTATATCTACATATATCTCACCTTCCAGCAACTTCAATAAGAAAAACCTAGAGAATGTCTTACGCAATTTGAACAAACAATACTTGGTAGCAGGTGATTTTAATTCGTGGCATAGCATGTGGGGCTCTCCTGTAAATAACCGCAAAGGCAATACTTTAGCAAAGTTTATTAATCAATCCAACTATGTTATTTTAAATGATGGATCTCCAACACATTTCACGACACTTAATACATTTACACACATTGACATAACTTTTTCCTCACCTGACATTGCCATGGCATCTGATTGGTCTATTCAAAACGATTTACATGGAAGTGACCATTTTCCAATACTTATATCTATTTTTCAAACACAAACATCAGAAGCTAAATTAATGAAACACCGGTTTAATGTAAAATTAGCCAACTGGCCTCTTTTTGAAAAGAATTCCTTTATTTTTAATCAAAACAGACCGTTATCCTCTAATATTAATAAAGAAACTGCAACAATTAGGAAAATAATTATACAAAGCGCGCATTCTTCGATCCCTCAATCTGGTTCAATGAAACATGCCCGTACAGTCCCATGGTGGAATGAAAAACTGAGAAAGCTCAGAGAAGAAAAAAACAAATGTTGGCAAGCCCTAAAACGAAACATTAACCAACAAAATATGATAAACTACAAAAAAACGAATGCCTTATATAAAAGAGAAATTAAAGAATACAAAATATCATCCATTAACAAATTTACTTCGGAAATTAATCCATCCTCATCAATCGAAAAAATTTGGACCAACATAAGACGGTTTACGGGATACAAATCGACCCATGGTATACATTGTATAAATAACCCTAGCAAAAATAACTTAGCAATATGTGATCCGAAAGCCATAGCCGATGCATTCTGCTCTTATTGGTCGAATGAATCGTCAAACTCTAACTTTCCACATGATTTTGTTATTCATAAACAGAGAGTAACAAACATTACATTTAATTCCACTGCAAATAAACAAGCCTTGGCAATCGAAAGTGATATCAGCCCTATTGAATTTCAGAAAGCTTTAAATAGCCTAAAAGGGTATACTCCTGGACAGGATCGAATATCTTACTCCATGATCCGTAATGTTTCGGTACCTATGACTACTAGATTACTGAATCTATACAATAACATTTTTAATTCTTACATTCCTCAATCTTTTAAAACCTCAGTTGTTGTTCCCATATTGAAGCCTAAATCCGATAAGACTATATTAAAATCATACAGGCCAATATCCTTAAATTCCTGTTGTGCCAAACTAATGGACAAAATTATAGCTATTAGGTTATGGTGGTTCGTTGAAAACAACAAACTCATTGACAGTAACCAAATAGGCTTTAAGAGAAGGAAGTCAACAACGGATGCTCTTTTATATTTAGACCACCTGATTTCAAATTCGTTATCTAAAAATAAACACATATCAGTTATATCATTAGACTTCGCCAAAGCTTTTGATAAAATTGGCCTACACTCTGTTATTGACCAACTACATGAATGGCAAGTAGGTCCAAAAATTAAAAACTATGTTCTGAACTTTATGAGAAATCGAAAAATAGTAGTTCGAGTTGGCAAATTTTATTCAAATACTAAAGATTTATTTAACGGAATACCACAGGGCTCACCTCTTTCAGTCATTTTATTTTTAACAGCATACAACAAGCTATGTGGTACTATTAGAATAAACAAAGAAATAAAATTTTGTGCTTATGCAGATGATTTTCACCTTATTGTAGAACAGAAAAAAGAGAAAAATGTAAATATTAATTTGGATTCATTATTTGAAAATATTCAAGAATGGTGCAAATACTCAGGAGCAGTTTTATCTATAGAAAAATCTAAACATTTACATATTTGTCGTAAACATAATTGTTCCAGCGTAATCAGCAGTCACAACGTTCTAATTGAATCAGTTAATAAATTAAGAATTCTGGGAATAATATTTAACAAAAAATTTAATTGGAACTCTCATATTCTTTTGCTACAACAATCACTTTCCCAAAGACTGAATATTATAAAATGCCTTTCAAGCTTCAAATTTAACTCTAATACTCACACATTAGTTTCCGCTGTAAAAGCTTTAATAATATCTAAAATAGACTATGGTCTTTTTTTATATGGAACTGCTCCCAAAACACAACTAAATAAACTGAACACGTTACTTAACTCTGCTTTGAGAACAGCCATAGGTGCATATCGTACAACACCAATTAGCAATATCCTTTTCGAGACTGGCATACAACCCATAAAAGCAAGAAGTAAGTTCTTGACGAACAAACTTTTCAAAACATTACTCTATAGTAACAACACTCCTTTAAACAACATATTGAAAAAACACAGACTCATACATAAAAATAGAAAGTTCCCCTCTACCATTTCAAAAATAATTTATTCATGTAAAAGGCGTAATTTGCCTTATCTTCCGATGAAACATGTAAAATACAAATCACCACCATGGCAAAATCAGTACCAAATAATAAACTTTGACCTTTGTAAATTCAATAAAAATACTACTCCACACGAAACATTTAGGCAAGCTTTTAATCAACTTAAATACGAACTAAGTAATCGAATATTTTTATACACTGATGGTTCTAAGACAAACAATAATACTGGATACAGTGTCACAACAGAAAACTCAATTCTTACTATTTCAAATTGCCCGAACTTTACCACTGTCTTCACTGCAGAAATTATTGCTATTGCTTCAGCAATAGATCTGATTAAATCTAGACGAGGAAAATTTGCCATATGTTCAGATTCTCTATCTTCCCTTCAAGCCATTGATAATCTAAATAACCATGAGCATTACCCTACCCTGATTAGAAATACACTTTTAGAAAAGTTTCCCAAAATAATTCTAGTTTGGATTCCAGGCCATACCAACATAATTGGTAATGAATACGCTGATAAGTCAGCTAAACTTGCTACAAAATCACCTGTTTTAACAACTACCAATAATAACTTCAAGGACATTGTACAATATCTTAAACAAAAGTTTACTCGGAAACAATCACTTCTTCTATGGAATACCACCTCTTCGTGGTATAGAACACATAACACAAACAAATTGAACATAAATTCATTTTTAAAATTCGACCACTATCCCAACTTAACCCGCCTAGATATAACAAAATTTGAAAGATTACGTCTTGGTCACTGCAGACTAACACATGAACACATACTTAATAAAACTGTTCCTCCTAACTGTCCATTTTGCAGAACCAACACACCTGTATCTATTCAACATATATTTTCTAATTGCTTGACATTGAGTGTACAAAGAAAACAAATATTCAAGAACAATGATCCTCTCCATTGTATACATAATCCAACTACTCAATATATTGAAAATGTAATTTATTTTTTAAAAACTACAAACTTGTACCATAACATCTGATATTGAGTAAAAATTCTAATATGACGTTAATTTAAATAAAAAAAAATTTTTTAGAAAAAAAAACAATGAAAATGTAATTATACAATTTTTTCTTTTTGAAACCAATGAACTTGTATCAAAACATCTGACATCTGGCATTTAAAAAAAAAAATATTAATAATATTGTAAAATGGTTTTATTTTTTTAGTATTAAATATATTTAACTTTTTATACAATACACAATTCTTAGTTTAAGTTAATGATTTAAAGTTGTTATTACTCTATCTATCTGATTAATTGACTAACTTGAAAAATAAGCTGAAGGCCGTTGCAGCCATTGCTCTTAATAACTTAATTTAAGATTTTAATTTTAAATTATGTTCTCATAAATAAATAAATAAATAAATATTTTGACAAGTGAAATTGCTGTTTGAAAAAATTAAATTTATTTAATGAAATCGACGATTGTTTGTTTATTTGCCAACAATTGATGAATTTTTTTGGAACTATCGCGACGGGAGGAAGTTATAGGCAGTCCAGTAAAGCCGTTGTCAAACCTGAGTTGTCGTTAAACATTTGCAGTTACCGCAATTGAAATACTCAAGATAAACTGCTTGGGAGTACATGCTATTTACGTTTAAGTCCACCGGAATGGAAACGGATGTGCTAAATTCAAGAAACAATCTTAAAATAATTATGTGTATTGTGTTGCAAGTAATTGTGCTCTGTGTAATTTTCAAATTGTAATGTTTAAAATGTAATTAATAACTTGCTGGGACTTTGAAAAAATAAATTGAATTAATTGTCCTTAAGATTGCAGCTACGTTTTTCGATCCGATCGGCAATAAGGAACATGCGAAATTACTACATTAAAGGCCATTTTCTCAATGTCCGGCTAAGCACTAATCGGAACTTTGACCGGCTGTTAGCAAGAAAGCATTTTCCTAATGTTCGGTTAGGTCTTAAGTGCCGGTTAAGTTAATGGCAAGTTGAGGTTCCGGTTAGTTGCTAATCGGAAGAACAGCTGTGTAGTGCAAAAAATAATTATATATTTTATAATTAAGAATTGATTATAATTGATAATCATCCAATAAAAAAGTCAAAATTGATATCATTTTCAAAACAGCTCATTTTGACATTATAATTACGCCTTTGTTATTGTTTTGTTGTCGGAGAGAGTGTATTTCTAGTGCATCTACCTGGTTATTCTACCATGCCCGAGGGTTTTTGTATTTCATAGCCATCTTTTTTTTTCAATGACTTTTTTTTAATCTGAAATCGAAAAATGTTCGTACTAATTTATTTGATGCAAACCTCTTAATTAATGGCGTTTCCTTTTCTCGAAAAAATGCTTCATTTTTTCTGTCCCAGTTGAAAATTCGGATCTCTTGAGGAAAAAAAAAACAGTGATCTCTGGTATTGAATCGTGTTGTTTTCTCGAAAATGTTGACCTCGAAAGTAAAAAAAATGCAGAATTCTCAAAGAGGGCAGAAGAGGGCAGAAAAGAAAACGCCGTAAGTCATAATAACCAACTTGTCATGATTTCCCTATGATACCATGTTCGCGCTAGAAGATATTCTGATTCAAAGTTCACCGAAATCGGTTATTCGCGAATATCGCTGCTCCTCTATGTCGGACATAAAATATGATTATAACAAAATTGTAAATCAGATAATTATCTTCAAAAATGTCCTGCAAATTTTAAGCGTAAAACCAATAGTTCACACGCTATGAGTCTATTTATGTTTAAAGAGTGCAAAATATAAATTTTTTACTATAACAGATATTACTTTTATGATTACAGTACTCATTTTAAATATATACATTTAAGAGACAAAGTGTTTGGTTGGAGGTAAATGTTCGAAGTGAGAAAATAACACACAAATATTTATAATTAAAGTTAAAAATCTGCTCATAATAAGAAATTTCTACTTTGCACATTTAGACATAGTCTCATAGCGTAAGAACTGTGGGTTTTACGTTAAAACTGTTAATGACATTTTTAAAAGTAATTATCTATATACAATTATCTATATACAAAGTAATATATACAAATACATCCAAACATTTTTGAGGTTATTTTTTGTAATTTTCCTATCTTGTTATCTTTGCTGTCTGTATTGTTGACGATTTCCTTGGAAAAATACGATGATGCAAACCAATGATTTACCCTCCACCAAAATCGTTCAACGCGCCTAAAGAAGTTTTCACTTCAAAAATATAAACTTTCTGCTTGAAGTTATGTTAACACCTTTCAAATGTGTTTCAGTACGAATGACATATCAGTTCGATTTTCTTTCACTTCAAAAATCAAAAGTAGGAAGACCTTCTACTTCTTTCACTCTTCAAGGTGGATGCCAATCATCTTAATTTTAAAGATGTAACTCAATTTACATTTTTCAACTTAGATGATTCATCCAAAGTGATTGTGAATCGTGCAAATTCGCCTTTAGATCATATCTTAAAAATAGAATAGGGGTATTCACACTAACTTGGGTAGTTGGGTAGATTGGCAAATGCCGTACATTTTGTATTTGTAAAGTGCCATTGTACCCAAGTACCCATCTACCAATCTACTCTAGCTAACCCCCTGACTTGTTTGGTTAGATTTATTTCTTGCCAAATTGAGTGCTTTTTCCATGTGTTACCACCTTTTGCAAAAATAGGCAATACTTGACCTAAAGGCATCAAATTTACGGCATTTGTTGTCAAGGCTAATATCTCGAATAATAAAACCAAAAATTGCCACACCCCCTATTATCATCCCCAAATCAATAAAAACGCTATATTTCATCGCTCCTTTCCCCCCGGATCAGCACTTTTGTCACTTTGAAACACTTTGTGCCAATTTGAAAATTTTAAATTAATTAACTTATTTTTTAATGTTCGATGAAAATTATTGAAAAATTTTATTTCTTTAAATTTTTTTCCACTGCTATGAGGCAAATATAAAAACAAAATTTTCATAACAAAAATAATACAAAATTTCCGTACATTTTCCCATTTCCAAATTCAAAAGACCAAAAAAAAATTGCAAGCTATCTATCATATTGCAATATTTTATTATTTCCAAAATTAGCGAAATTTTTGGCCTTCACACAAAAGAAACAATATGAATTTGGACAATATTACATCTGGTAAGCATGCGTATACCAACACAAAAAAAAACTTGACTAAAAGATATCAACTGCGTAGACGAAACTTTTGACCAGACAAAAAAGTCGAATTCAAATACCGCCACGGATGCAGACAGCTGTCGCCGCTCGCACAAAGTCAGCTGGACGCCTTGCTCCGAACAGGAAACCTATCGCACAGTAGTCATCAATTACAGCTACGGCAAATTAGACCAAAACCAAAATCAGAACCAGAACCTGATCCAAAGTCAAAACCAAGAGCCGACGATCGTTAACGGAAATGGAAATGGAAACGGAAATGGAAACGGAAATGGAAACGGAAATGGCAACGGAAATGGCAACGGAAATGAAATACGTAACCGAAGAGCGCGCGAGATGTGGAATAAATCGTATGCGGATATGCAAGACGAACTACTGCAGCAGGATGTTTTAGAATCCGTCACGAAGTCTGATTCTGATCTCAATTTACGTAGATTATATGGATCCATGCAGGAGCTCAAGTACGAGGAAAAACCTCTTCATCAAGGTGCTTTTAATTTTTTTTCCATTTTAACATTATAATTTTCATCAATAATTACTTTATTCGCATGACAGCTGAAGTAATCATGGAACCCATAAAAGTGCATAGAAAGGAGGACGCCGTAATGGCCAAATCGGAACTTAAGACCATCTGCGAAGATTGTGAAGTTATTGTCATAAGCGATGATGAAGACGAAGATCATCAGCTCAAAGCTGTGTTAAACAATTCCAAAACAACCTCAACCACCAGCCATCATTTGACAATCAGCGAGAGCACATCAACGGATATGTCCGAAAAACTGTTGCCAATCGATAGTATGGACAATATTGAGGAAAAACTACAAATCAAACTGACGTTACCGGACAATCAACGGCCTAATACTGACAACAAAAACAACAACTACAACAATAATAGCAACGGTACATCGCAAAAACTGAAAGTTAAGGTGCAACCAACGAACACCTTTAAACAACGCCAACTGGAGCTACATCGCGCTCGAATTGCTGTCGAACAAAAGCGTCTGGAGCTATTGGAGGTGAAGTTGGCTCGCGAACGCGATGAAATGATACGCGAACAAGTTCTCTTCGAAAAAGAACTGGAGCTGAAAACTTCACAATTGCGACATATAAATGAGGATCGCGTTTGAATCAGCACAAATTTACCAATTAATAAATACCAAAACTTTCTAGCACAAATCCTCAAATAGAAACAAAAAACAAAATATTCAGTTCTACACTAATAAACTACACAGATATCAAATAAAAGTAATTGCAATTAAGAAGTACACAATTATTACGGCTCTTTAAAATTATGCCCTTAATTTTTTTTTTATTTTTTAAAAGTAGAATATTTCAAAAGTAATCCCTCAAAATTTCAGACTAACCGAATTATTATTTATCTCCATAAAATTCCCCAAAAAATTGGGAGTTTTCTTATCTGCATGCACATTGTAGTCAAAACTTTATAGGCGATTTTCTAAAAAGCATGTTTTCGAAGTCGGCGATCACTTGCTGTAACATTAGAACGTCTTTGCCGATCAGTTTGAAATTTTTCTCACTTATTCTATACATAATTTTCCTTCGGATTAACAATGGCATGGCACAATTACTGACAAGGTAGTAGCGTAGACTGGCTTTTTTCTCACGAGCGGCGATGGCTAATTGTCAAAATTAGCTATTCATGCAATTAATCAAAGAAATATGAAAAAATAAGCAACGACTTAAACATAGCTAGTCAATCGCAGCAAACTAAAAACATTCCAATAAACCTCGATAACAAATTTAATGAATTAACGAAAAATCAAAAATAAGCACATAGCTAGTCAACAGCAGCAAACTACAACTACAAACTACAATCGCCAAAAACCTGTCACGGCTACCTTGTCAAATAATTGTACCATGAACCATGGTAGAAGAATACAGGTATGTATATGCACCAGATGAGAGCATACTGCCGGAATTGTCAAACCGAAGCAAAACTTTTTCTTTATTTTCTTTTGTTTCCATTCGCCACACAGCTAAATTTGACAGACATGGCAGTATGGAAAAAGAGAACAGTCAGCCCTGCATATACCTCTATCCTTCTACCATGGGATGAACGATGATTTTTTTTTTGAGAATTTTTTTTTTATAGTCTAAAGTATGAGTCAAATTTTCGTCGAATAAACAACTTTGAATTTTAACATCAATGATTTTACGAAAAATGAAAATTTTTCAAATCCCTTCGTTTATAAGGAGCATTATTTTATTAACCCATCTTTTTAACTTTTTGGATCCCTCGCAAATTTGCTGTATCCCACTAATTAGTCCAATATTTAGTCATTCAAAATTAAAATATTTTCTTGACATACAGTTGCGGTCAAAATAATAGCAGTGCTCTTATATTTAAACCAGTGATGTGCGGCGTAGACAACTCGATGTCAACAAAACTATTGTCGACAGTGTCGACAATGTCGTGTAGGCAATTGCTTTTAACGACGTGTAGATAATTAATGTAAGAGGCTGTATGTTTATTGTGATATTGCATTAAATTGAGTCCAAGTTCGGAGTATTCCTTATTTTTACGCCTTCTGGGCATGGTTTTTGTTTATTTAATTGTATAATTTGTTAATTTGTGTTAATTAAACGACTTTTCAAAAGATTATAAGAATCAGCATAATCTAAATAGAACTTGCATTTTCGCAGTGTTGCATTTTGTTGACATTGCTTACACAATTCTCGACATTGTCTACATTGTCGACACATTCTACATTCTACGACACCAAAATGTCGACAATTAAAAACGACGCACCGAGGAACATCACCGATTTAAACATGTTTAGATAAATAATACTAGTCTACAAATTTTCGATCCGGTAAGCCGATTATCATTCCTAGATGTACTTTCAATATTCGTTCCAAATATGTACACAGTTTTTTCCGATATTGTAACATTTTCTTATTACGTTTTTGGCACGTGTTTTGTATTATTTATATAGAATCTAAACTACTAACCATAAAATAAAAAAAAATATCTTCTATTTTAGAAGAAATATCAACTTTTCCATTAATATATCAATCACTTTCGTGTCATGTGCTGCAGCGGAGCTAAAATTTTGAGATTATCCAAAGAAATATCAACAAATTTTGAATCTTTTATTTTATCGGATCTGTTATCATCCAAATTTTGAATTTAGAAAGAAACTGTTTATTAAGTGTATTTTTACATGAAAAACAGACATTTTAAATTTGGACGATTACAGCTCCGCTAAAACAAACGATACAATATTTGTTTATATTTCGTTGAATAATCGCAACATTTTAGCTCCGCTACCGCACATGACATGATTGTGGCTGATATATTGATTGAAAAGTTGGTATTTTTTCTAAAATACAAAATATTTTTTTTTATTTTATGGTAAGTAGTTTAGATTCTAGATCAATAATACTAAACACGTGCCAAAAACGTAAAACACCCTGTATCTGGAATATTTTACAATATAGGAGGAAACTGATGACAGGTTTCGAACCAGCAATGAAATTAGATTTAGGGACGATAATGGGTTTACCGGATCCGAAATTTGTAGATCAGTATTGTTTATACAAACATGTGTGAATAAAATAGTACTGCTATTATTTTGACCACAGCTGTATATAACTTTTATGTAAAAGGAATTTCCTATTATTTTAATGTGTGGCCAAGACCAAAACAAGACCTTTTCTTGTACGTCCCAACTAGTTGTGACCCCTTAAATGGATATTTGTAATTCCCACATATCTCTTCAAGGTTCAAATGAATATTAATAAGGCCTTTTTCAATCCATTAATCTTGAAAAGAAAATAAGATGTTTATAAAGGGGAGTTCTTAGACAAAGAAAAAATTTTAAAACCAAAAACGTACATAAAATAAAAAAAAAATACAAGAGTGGATTCAATAAATCCATGATATAACAATCTATTAGGTAGCCTGGACAACTACCTATTTCTCACGAGCTGCCGTCAGCGAATGTCAAACAAAAGAAAACTAAAAGCATTTTGGCATTTCCATGGCAGAATTAGAGAAGGTATATGCATATCCGTACAAGAAATAGCTAACCAAAACTCTAACACAATCACATACATTTTTCTGTTTACAACCACATTCGCATACTCATTTCAGTGTCAAAAATTGTGAAACAGGGAAAAATATGAACATTTTAGCAAGTGCATGTGAAAGAAAGAGAAGGTATCATTATTAAAAATCATGTCCAATTTTTGCATATCCGCCATTGTAGTTTACCATTCCTGGTTTCGCTAACAAAAACCAAGTTCTGCAATAAAAAAATTAAATATCTTTAAATTGCTTACTGTTGGAACGCTGCTACCCATCAAGGAAGGATGAGCCAATAAGCACGCTTGCCAATATCAAGAATGCAGTGAGCATTTCAACATTCGCCACATCTAATTCCACTCCCAAAGTCGTCGGCACAGAAGTGGCTCGCAGTAGCAGCAACAACAGTAACAACAACAACAACAACAATAAAAAATGTTACAATAAATTAAAACCATTTGTTTCAAGACACCAACGAATTGCATGCATTTTTATTTTTTAAGAGGTACGTTAGATAAAACTGATTTTTACGTTATATCTAACGGTTACATATAACCGAGTTTTCGGTTACATTTATCTGGTGAGATTTGGTTACCTATAACCTGTATTTATGTTAACCCTAACGAGAGAGAGAGCGAGACGGCTATATTTCGATGGTATTGGAAATTGATACGTGTGAAAAAGGGATGCCAGATCACACGTATACACGAGTTTCGGTTAATTTCTTCCCGAGGCTCTTCCTAGCATAACCGAAACTTGGTATGAAGAGGTAACCGATATTTCAGTTTAGAAAAACCGTTTTTGCTTAGTTAAATAACCGATAGTCTTCTTGTAGGGATGCTGCTGTTGACCATGATTCAATTGTTATAGGTTGTCCATTCGTTTGACAACACCCGTAAATATGTAAACAAAAATATATTCTCTCTCAAATACAAATGACAACCAGGGTTTTGTGGTCTTCTATGAAAAAAGTTATACCTTGAACACATTGACGACGACAGCAACAGTGCGTCAAATGTCATTTTATTTTTACATGCTTTTCTTATGGAGGTGAAAGTGGTGAAAATGTTGCAACGACAATGAGTGAATGCAACAAAGTCGCAGTCGTCGGTTTAGAATTTTTTCTAATTTGACGTGCGACAACAGAGCAATATAAGTGTTTGTGTATACGTGAATGAAATAATCTAATGATACTTCCAGATTGTTGTTTCTTTCTTCATGTTGTTTCGCACTGTTGCAGTCGTCGTCAATGTGTTCAGTGCATTATGTTTCAGTGTTTTGTTGTATGTTTTTTTTTTTTAAAAAGTAGTTATTCTATATTTTGCTGTTAGCAGGAAAAAAATAGGCATTGCGTTTATAATAATTATTGCTTTGATAATTATTATTGAAAATTGCTTTAAAATTTTGTTGCAAGCCGGTTTTTCAATTAAAATATAAACCGCGACTATTAAGTTGTAATTATTAAAATAATAATGCCTTCAACGTGCGGTATTGGCAAAACAGTTTATTTTGGTGATGAAATTTAAGAATATAATGTGTCAGTGGATTCAATAAGCCGTCAGCAGTGGGAATACTTTTGCACAACAAAATATTGAAAGTAGCTTTTTAAAAACTCACTTAAATTTTCTATCAAAACAAACAAGCAGTACAGAACATAGTAGAAAAAGCAGCAGTGAAATGTATATTTGGGTATTTAGTACTGCGAAAAAGTATGATATTCCTGCAACTGATTACTTTGATGGCATTAAAAAATTACTCTTTTGCTCTCCTCTTCAATTTTACGGGTGTATATCTTCATTCTTGTGAGTAAACGTCAAATGAATGGACAACCTATAGTAATTGAATCATGGCTGTTGACTAGCTATGTGCTTATTTTTAACTTTTCTTTGATTCATTAAATTTGTTCGCGAAGTTTTTTTGGAATGTTTATAGTTTGCTGCGATTGGCTAGCTATGTTTAAGTCGTTGCTTATTTTTTCACATTTCTTTGATTAATTGCATGAACAGCTAATTTTGACAACTACCCATCACCGCTAGTGAGAAAAAAGCCAGTCTATGCTACCACCTTGTCAAATAATTATACCATCTCTCCATTTTGCATCAGCCGCCAAAGCACGCTTTCGTTTTAATTTTCTTTTGTTTGACATTCGTTGACTGCAGCTAGAAATGTCGCTTGTATAATAGTATAATTATTACAAAGTAGTAGCGACCATGGCAAAATTAGACAAGGTAGTGTTAGGGCAGAGAGCCGGTGACCGAAACTGTCAAAACGAAGTTGACATTTTATACAAAATCTGCAACCAATGAGAATGCAATATGAAAACAAAAATTGGCAAAAATACCAAAATGGCTGAGTTTGACAATTATGGTCACTAAGAAAGAGAATACATTCAGCCCTAACACTACCTTTCTAGTTCTACTATGGTTGCGAAAATTTTTGCTGCGGTCAACGTATATCAAACAAAATAAAATCAAAACGAGAGCGTGCTATGTTGCTATGGCAGCTGATGCAAAATGGAGATATCAAAAATATTTTGTGTCACACAAAGAAAATAAATAAATAAATTTCATGTAAGTTTTAAAAAAAAACTTTTACTTAACGATCGTTTTATGTGTTTGACGTTCGTTGACCGCAGCTCTTGAGAAAATAGGTAGTCGTCAAGGCTACCTGATAAATAATTTTAACATGGCTTTTGTTAGATGTGTTTTCGTAGCTTGAAGTTGCTTGAATTGAGTACGGGAACAGTCCTAATTTAATACTATGGCCTGGGGGGGTGCGATAAAACCATGCGAGATAACGCCATATGGCTTTATCTCCCATCGCATTGAGAGATAAAGCCATATGGCGTTATCTCCCATCGTATTGAGAGATAATGACATATTTTATTTTTGGCAATTGAGAGACAAAACCATATGGCGTTATCTCTCAATTCAGTGCTATACAATGAAATATAATTAGCTATTTATCCTTTTACAGAATTTTTACACCTCAATTAGAACATTCTGTAAAAGGGAAAATCATTAGCTTTTACAGAATTTTTACACCTCAATTAGAACATTCTGTAAAAGGGAAAATCATTAGCTTTTGTTTTTTCAGTGAAAACTAAGGATTTTCTCAATGAAACGTTTGAGGTTTTCTTTTACAGAGAAAATTGTTATTAGATTGTCTCTCAGATTCTCGGCTATAAGAAACATTACCAAAATAAACCTTTTAAAATAAAATATCAAATGAGATATAAAGCCATGTGAGATAACGCCATATGGCCTTATCGCTCTTTGTGATGGGAAATAAAGCCATACAGAAATTTTGACAAAAAGATGGCTTTATCACTCTTCGAATTGAGTTATAAAGCCATATGGCGTTATCTCGCATGGCTTTATCGCACCCCCCCCCCCTATGGCCTCACTCAACCAACTCACCGAATATCAAATCAAAGTGAGTCGCAACATTTTTAAAATTGTTAATACCATAGTAGAACTAGACAAGATAGTGTAAGGGCTGTTCTCTTTCTTAGTGACCATAACTGTCAAACTCAGTCATTTTGGTATTTTTGCCAATTTTTGCTTTCATATTGCATTCTCATTGGTTGCAGATTTTGTATGAAATGTCAACTTAGTTTTACCTAACACTACCTTGTCTAATTTTTCCATGTTTAATACTCTTGCCTCACTTCATTCACCTGCCCACTTCCTCATCTCGCATGTAGACGTCATAGTGATGATTGAGTGAGGCCAGTATAAACCAGCACAATAAATCCATGATGTAACAATCCATGAGCTCGTCTACACTGGCATCACTCAACCACTGGCATCACTTGCTCAACTCTTCTGTATACGTCAAAGTGCGTCGGCTGTGTTAGGCCAGTGTAGACCAGCATCATAGTATAATAATATAAGTAGTAGTGACAGTTGTAGCTGCAGTCATCGAATGTCAAACAAAAGAAAATCAAAAAGTGAGCGTGCAATGGCAGCTGATGCAAAATTAAAATATCAAAAATGTTTTGTGTCAAAATTTTTTTTTTCAAAATGTTTTTTGTTTTCTTTTGTTTAACATTCGATGACCGTAGCTCGTGAAAAAATAGGTAGTTTTCAAGGCTACCTAATAGACAGGGATGCCATGATTACAAATCACGATTACTGATTATGATTACATGTATTCAGATTTCACAGATTACTTGATTTTTCTAAATATTCAGAAAAATCACTTTGAAAACCAAATTAAAATACTTTCATTCAATTAGGTAATCATGGTAAGGTAATTACATGAGATTATAAAAAATAAAGTAATTATGCAAGGTGATTACATGATTTTTAAAAAAATTAAGTAATCGTAACATGGAATTACATGATTTTTTTAATAAATCATGTAGTCAGTAATCAGAACCCGCTTTCGGTGATTACATATTACTTCTCGTCAGACATAAAATTTAACATTTGTATATAATTTTATTATTCCAGTAATTGCTATTTACCATAAATACAATATTTTCTTCAGCAGCTATTAGTGAAGCAGATATAAGTGATGTTAATGTTTGTTAGATTGGTTTTGTTAACGAAGTGGTAACAATAGTGCTCAGAAACCTTTTCTGTATTTTACTTGTCTCAGTTTTACAGTTGAACGAAATATATAAAACAGATATAAAACAATATATTAGTTAAAGATTTGATTACTGATTACTGATAAATTTCTTAATCAGAATAATTCATTCATTACTGGAAAGTAATTGATTACTTAAATTAATGACTGATTACTTTTGCATGATTACTGATTTCTCCAAAAAATCACTGAATACTTTAAAGTTATTAATGATTTATTTTAAGTAATCAAGTAATAAATTTGTGGTTGATTAATTTTAATCAGTATTTTTTTATAATCATTACACGAAAGTAATCATTACTGGCCAACCCTGCTAATAGATTATTATGTCATGTAAAAACTACCTATTTTCTCACGAGCTATGGTTATCGAATGTCAAACAAAAGAAACCTTAAAATATCATTTTTACTAACAGAGTTTTACTGACTAACAGAATTCATAATATGAACTTAAATTAAATTTATTTATTTCTTTTCTTTGTGTGACACAAAATATTTTTGGTGTCTCCATTGTGCATCAGCCGCCATTATTCGCTCTCTTTTTGATTTTTTTTTTGTTTGACATTCGATGACTGCAGCTAGAACTGCCACTCCTACCTTTAATAATTTTATCATAAATGAATCTATCCATTGAAATTGATTCAATGCACGATGGATGCTGTTCAGACTTGCCTCATTTTGAAGTCTACAGGCAATTCTTACACCATGACGTGAGGCATTCATCATTTTGACTCATTTGACGTATGTCAGAGTGAAGTTTGTTCTGTTGAAATCTTTCCTTTTTTTAGTTTGTTCTAGTGCGATTTACTTTTGTTTATTCATTATTGTTCGCAAATTAATATTGTTTAAATTGTGAAAATTTAATAATTCATCCATCATGCCAGGTGTAACATGTAGGATCTTGTGAACCCCGCTAATCACCCATCACGCCAGGCATGACAACATGTAGGATCATGTGAACCACGCTATTCGTACAGAGAATCTAGTTAAATTTATTGTATTTGCGAACGTGACTTTTATTAATACTGGTTCGTGCTTTTGCTGTACAATAAGCTTGTACCAGAACCATGTTTTTGATATTTGCAAATCTTGTACAATTTGCGACGAAATTCGTCTTTGTTTTGACTTTCCCGCCAATTGTTTTGAAATAAATGTCAAAAAATTGCAAAAGACGCAGAAGTACGAAAAATATTGCAGTGCTGCAGTGAATTATAACAAAGTTAATTAAGTTTTAATCAATATTTATATATTTACCAATCGTATATCAAAACGGAATGGCAGATTCACCAAGTAAGTAAGCAAAAGAATTTATCAATTATTGTGACTTGAATTTATTGCGAGCAGGTGAACCACGAGCAAAGCGACAACGTGTAGACAAAGTTGGACGCTTTGCGGCATTTGAGAAGCTAAAAAAACTGAAAGGCAGCAAAAACAAGTGTGATGTGGAGGAGCAGGTCGATAATGTTTATGAAATTATAGATGAACGTGATTATGCAAAGAAGGCCAAAGAGATCTACGGCGACGACTGGATTGAAGAAGGTTAGTACAATCAGAGTGCAAGTGAAACAATATAGAAATATCGTTACTTGCATAGATGGCACCGGTTACACCGAGGATGGTCGTGATTTCTTCGAAGATGAAGACTTCTCTGATGATGGCGCATCGCAGTCGTCCAAATCAGATAAAAAAGGGGGCAAGAAACGTGCACGTAACAGTGATAAGCCAGTGAAAGGCAAAGGTTCTATACGTAATCTCTTCAGCAGCGCGGTGCCGAAGAAATCAGTGGCAGTAAAACTGGAAGATGACACAGTGCTGGCAGATATTTTGGGCGAATTGGAGGATAAACCTCAAACCAACAGTGCCACTGCTACAAGCAATTTGGCAACTGCCGCTAAGGGCAGCAATAGCGCTTGCTCAAAAAAAGCCGAGGCTGCCTTAGCCAAAGAATACATGAGCAATTTCATCAACAATATCAAAATGAAGGATCAGGATAAAAAGGCTGCCGAATCAAGTGATGACGAGCTGTTGGAAAGCATTTTAAAGCCAAAGCGTATGCAGTTGCCTGTCAAGCAACCAGTTAAATTGGAGCAAAAGCCCGCAAAGTTGCCATTTAAAGTGAAAACCGAGACTCTGTTAACTGAAAATAAAACAATGGCAGCGTCTAAAGAAGGTGCAAAAATAAAAGCAGCTACTGCAAAAGAAGATTGTGCTGAAACTGAAGCTGACATGGATTTCAGTTGTTTGCAAGAGGATGAAAACGACTTTGAATTGGAGTCAATGAAAGATATTGCAAAGCAAAAGGAAATGGAGTCTCAAACAGCAGCTTCAGTCAGTGCTACAGCGCTGGTCAAACCAACGCCAAAAAGCTCATCTGATCAAGCTGACGATGTCGACAAGTTGCTCAACAACTGGGAACGCATTTGTCAAATGGATAATTTTGAGGAGGAAATGAATACCTCTACCGCCACAACCGATGGTGGTGCCGATGCTGATGCAATTGTTCGTGACAATCTTAGATTCTGGTACTGGGAGGCCTGGGAAGATGCATTCAAACGACCTGGCGAAATTTTTCTTTTTGGACGTATGGCTGATGGTAAATCTGTGTGTGTGCGCGTAGAAAAGATAGATCGTGTGCTGTATCTACTACCGCGTGAATTTGTAAGTTTGCAAAACGGGATAAAAAAAAATACGCAACATTCATTCATGCCATTTATATAAATTTTCAGTTACTTGATCCTATATCCAAAGAGCCCACCAAGCAAAAGGTTACCTTGACCGATTTGTACAAAGAATTTGATGAGGATATCGCTGCTGACTTAAAATTGGAAGGATTTCGTTCACGTAAAGTAACAAAAAACTTTGCCTATCACTCGATTGGCATTGATGTGCCCCAAGTTTGCGATTACATGGAGGTAAGTGAACGACAGTTAAGATTGTGAAATATATTCAAGCATTTTTGTTTTAAACCAAAACTCAAATATTAGGTACACTACGATGGTAAAAAACCGCCGCCCGACTTGAAAAAGAAATACAACTCCATAGCGCACCTTTTTGGCGGTAACACGACTTCGCTTGAATGTTTTCTATTGGAACGCAAAATCAAAGGTCCCTGCTGGCTTACACTTAAACAGTTTAGAAAAAACCCAGCGCCTATGAGTTGGTGTAAAATGGATCTGAGTGTCAGTGAACCAAAACATATTGTGCTAGCCGTGGACCCGAAGCCAGTGCCACCACCACCGCTTACTCTACTCACCATAAATGTGCGCACATCGTTGAATCCCAAGAGTTTGAAAAATGAAATTGTTATGATATCCATGTTGGTGCACAATCGTTTTCACATCGATAAACCTGCACCGCAACCTGCCTTTAATCGGCATATGTGCGGTTTAACACGTCCAGCCACCCGCAATTGGCCCTTTGATCTAAATGTGCGTTTGGCCAAGTACACTTCGACACGTCTCTTCAAACATGATTCTGAACGTGCGCTGCTCAGTTGGTTCTTGGCGCAATATCAGCAAATCGATGCCGATCTGATTGTGACCAATGACGCATTAGATTGTCAGCTGGACGTTTTAACAGATCGTATTGTAACTGCCAAAATACCGCAATGGTCTCGCTTGGGTCGTTTGCGCATGACACAATATTTTGGCAAAAAATTGCTGGATTTCTTTATAGGTCGCATGGTTTGCGATGTCAAGCGTTCGGCAGAGGAATGCATTCGTTCGCGTTCATATGACTTGCAGACGCTCTGTCAAAATGTGCTCAAAATTAAAGAAACGGAACGTATGGATGTCAATGACGAAGAGCTGCTGGAAATGTACGAAAGCGGTAAGAATTGTCAAAAGAATGTTGGCGTTATTTAAGCCCAAATTTTTCACCTCTGGATATCTTTTACCATTCTAATTTGTTAATCTCATTCTTATCCTTAACCTACAGAAAAGTTAGTTTACAAGCTAGCTAGAAATACCCAGAAGTGAACAAAATAGCTCTTCAAATTACTGATGTGCCATTTTGTACATTACTTGTGAAAATAATTTTACGTGTGTTTGTTCGTTTGACCGGAATTCAATAATACTTGGTACACACATTATGTGCATCCTAGATAAGATTGTTATATACTTAATTTTGACCACTAGTTTCTTTCAAATTGTTCAAACGTTTAATAAAAGAACTTGAAAAATAGTTTCAACTGTACCGTTAACTCAATGTAGTAGCATTACTGACTACCAGAGCTGTAAATGAATACATTCAATTTTCTAAATTTATTTATAAAAAGGTGAATCAGTGAATAACAATATAAGAATATATTTAATGAATACAAAATTGATTCATAAATAAAATTTGTAATTCACATTAAATATACAAAAATGCATTTATTATACTCCCACGCGTACTGCGTAGAGGTGTATTAACTTTGTCACTCGGTTTGTAATGATAATAAAGAGGCGTGAAAGGTATGGAAAGGTATACATATTCTTAATCAGCACAGCCTCCTGAGTCGATTTCGACACATCCGTCTGTCGATATGATTACAGCCTCAATTTATGTGTATACCACAACACTTGTATAAATAATCTCTAAAATAATCTCTAAAAATACCACAAAAATTTATGCAGTGACCATGAATTTTGCATATAAGCTTTGAAGTTAAATATAAACCATATATTGGAAAGTTTTTAAAATCTAATAAAAACCCGCCTACCTCCCATACAACGTGACTTTATAAAATCGGTACAATCTCTGAAAAGGTCGGAAGAATAAATGTAATGATTTGAAGTTTTGCTAATAAGGTTTGGTCGCAATAACTCACCATATAAATAAAAGTTTCAAAATTAAATGAAAACCACGCCTACCTCCCATACAAAGCGACTTTAACAAAATAGTAAAATCTCTTTAAATGCCACAAAAACAAATGTTATGCACATAAACTTTGGTCTCAAATATTTACCATATATTTACAATTTTTTAAAATATTATGTTGATTTTATATGATTTAAATACAAATTCTAAATGTTTGATAGTTTAGATCATACTTGATTTTAAATACAAATTCTAGTTGTTTGATAGTTTAAAATCGTTTATTGAGCTTAAGGTCAAAGTTAGAACAATTAATTGTACTAACGAATCTTTCCAAAGAAACAACAACAACAACAACAAAGTTTTTTCGATATGAAAAGGAAAAAATCACTAGCTGATTTTATTGCAATTTCGGCCGTGCTGAAAGCTTCATCAGAAACATTTAGAATTTGTATTTAAATCATATAAAATCAACATAATAAATAACAAGGTCATTTAGAAAAAACTTTAATTTGTTAAAATAGTATAAAGAACACACATACCTCCCATACAAAGTAACTATATTAAAACAGTTATCTCTAAAAATTCCACAAAAATGAATTGAATGAATTAAAATTGTAATTTAGCAAAATCTTATGAAAACTCGTCCAATCTCCCATACAAAATGACGTCATCAAAGTAACATATTTTACTTACTTATTTGGCGCTACAACCGTATGTCGGTCTTGGCCTCATCTAAGAATTTGCGCTAGTCTCGTATGCTGACGCCAGTTGGAAATTCCAAGCTTCATCAGGTTGTCCTCTACTTGGTCTTTCCAACGAGATGCGATCGTCCTCTTCTGCGTTGACCGCCGCTGGATACCGAATCGAATGTGTTTTCTTCACTGGAGCATCGTCTTTCATGCGCTGAACATGACCTAGCCAGCGAAGCCGCTCGATTTTAATGCGCTTGACTATGTCAATGTCAGCGTAAAGCTCATACAGTTCATCATTCCACCGTATTCGATACTCGCCATTGACGCAGATTGGTATGTAGATTCTACGACGAATCTTTCTCTTGAATGCTCTTAAAATCTTTTCATCTGAACTGCTCAGCGTCCAGGCTTGTGATGCATAAAGAAGGACGGGCATGATGAGCGATTTATAGAGCATGCTTTTCGTTCGTCGAGAGATGGCTCTGCCTCTCAATTGCCTACTGAGCTCAAAGTAACAACTGTTGGCAAGAGTTATTTTTCTTTTGATCTCAATGCTGATGTCAATGGTTGAGTTTATGACATATTGTCACATATTTTTAGTGTCCAAAAAATTTCCTTATACGGTTTTTATTAGTAATAATATAAGAATTTAAATTACCCAACAAGACCTGCTTATTTCTGAGGTTTATAGAATTTTTTTTAATCTGAGACCCAATAAGTTAGAATATACTAATGCATTAACTTAATATTTTAATTAATTTTTACAAACTTTCCAATGGGCAGAAAAGGGAATATACTCGTTTTGTGTTGACTTAGAAGTAGAGATTATAAGATACAAAACAAAAAGATTTAGAAGTATTAATATACTTAGTTATACCAAGTAACGCTTAGTTTATTATAGCTTATGTAGTAAACACATCGTATTGTTATTATATAAATAGAATTAGACTAGATCGGCTTCATCAAGATTATATAATAGGGGTGGGCACTAGTATTATTAAAAAAAAAAAAAAATCCAAAATTAATATTTATTTGTTTATTATTGTTTATTTATGTACGTTTTTATTATGATGATGAGTAACCAAGAGAAGGGGTTCTGCTGAATCCATAATATACCCACTATATACATATATGACAAATGCCAGTTAAAATAATTTTTCTTTTTAGTTCACGTTTTGTCTTAAATTAAAGGTTATTTTAAAAATTGTTTTTTTTACTTTTTATTACTATTAGTGTACTTTTTATTAGTAAAATAATAGTGTAGTACGAATACACGTGTTTTTAAGAATATTTTAAAAAACCACGTTATCGAACTACACGAGAATGCTAAACACGTACTACACGTGTAGTTGCAAAAGTACGTGTTCACGTTTCTTTTATGGATTTCGTAGACGTTTTCGTCAAAAATATTTCATTCGACAGGCAATCGTATCATTCATTCCGGCACTATAACAATAACAACAAGGGCTAAAAAATATTTTAAAGTATATTGGATTGATCGATGAGGATTTTAATGCTGGACCTGACGGAATTCCTGCCGCAGTGTTAACACGATGTGGTTCCGTTCTAAGTCAACCACTGTCCATGTTATTCAATAAATCAATTAGCGAAAGTATTTTTCCACTTTTTTGGAAAAAATCTTTTATAGGTCGTATCTATAAAAAAGGTTGTAAGAACGATATAAACAACTACAGGCCTATCGCGAAACTCTTGTCGATTCCAAAACTTTTTGCGCGCCTCGTGTATGATCGTGTGAAAATTCACTGTGGGAAGATCATGACAACTCGTCAGCATGGATTTGTTACTGGCAGATCCACTGTGTCTAATCTCCTCGATTTTACAACGTTTTGCTTAAATTCATTTTATTCAGGTAACCAGGTCGACTGTATTTACACTGATTTTAGTAAAGCATTTGATAAACTGCCACACAAATTAATTCTATTTAAACTAAAGTTAATGGGTTTTCCACAATTTTTTGTAAGCTGGATTCAATCGTATCTGACAGAGCGATCTTATCAAATACGATTTCGAGGCGTACTGTCAGCTGAATTTATTGCCACCTTGGTCCACTTCTGTTTATTTTAGCCATTAATGATGTAACCCACATCATCAAACACTCTCATCTACTTATCTATGCAGATGACATGAAAATATACAGAACAATAGATGCTAAAGACAATTCAGATCTGCTCCAGTCTGATTTGAAATCCTTTAAAATTTGGTGTTCTAAAAACAATATGTTTCTAAATCCAGATAAATGCCCAACTATGACCTTTTCGCGAAAAAGGAATAATTTAATTTTTGATTATAAGATAAAAGATACTGCATTAAGTCGTGTAGATGCTGTCAAAGATCTGGGTATATGCATGGATTCTAAGCTATCGTTTAACGTTCATATTGATTACATTTGTAAAAAAGCATCTTCTATGCTCGGGTTTATGAAACGCTGGGCCAAAGAATTTAATAGTATGATCACAACTACAACGCTGTATTATGCAATTGTGCGACCTCACTTAGAGTATGCAAGTCAAGTTTGGTCCCCAAGTTACAATGTACATGTTGAACGTATAGAGAGAATCCAAAAACGTTTTGTTCGGTTTGCTCTAAGGGGCTTAAGTGCAACTGATACTTTAAACCTTCCTCCTTATGAGGATCGTTTAAAACTTTTAAAAATGCAATCTTTGAATGAGAGAAGGAAGTCTGCAGATATCGTCTATTTACACCAACTCATAACTGGTGTATTCGATTCACAAGAACTTCTAACTCTTATAAATTTTAACACTAACCGTAGAAGCAGTAGAAATGCTAACAATTTAATTTACTTACCTTTTAGTAGAACAAATTATATGGCTACTGCTCCTTTACATCGCATGAGTACCTTTGTTAACAACTGTAGCTTTTTTGATGTTAACTTATCGAAAGGTCAACTCAAAAGTAGATTGAAAACTAATGTATGATTAGATCTATGTAAACGCATGGTTAGTTGTTATGTCTTGTGTTGTCCCTGAGCCCAACCCATATTATGGTGGGTAAATTTTTCTCACTTTGGATTGTTTTGGACCGCTCTTATCGATATCATTAAGGCTATTCACGGTTTGAGCGTACTTTTAACAAATCGTATTTATAGCATTTGTTATTGTTCAAACTGTGAGCACGTCGCCATGTGACTGCCGTATAAAAGGATTGTGCAACCCTGTGATGTATGTAATTATGCGGCTGTAGACAGAGCATAAAAATACGAGGTACAAAGAGCACGTCCAAGGGCTGCTTTTATTTACGCGTGCCTGCGTATTTGCATTTGTATGCAAAACAACAACGAAGCAAAATACGTTTTCGTAAATTGGCGAACAAATAGCAGATCGAACAAATGGCAGACCAGCGTATTCGAACTGTGAATGGCCTTATTGAGATGTTTTAATGTTATTTGGGCTGGTTCTTAAGATGATCTAATGCGGAGAAAGTGCGAAAAAGCTGTAGTAGCTGAACTCTGTTGTTAAAACCATAAAAAGTATAGATTTCTTGTCCAAGCCTTCCATTTTAGCCATAAGTCATACAATAACTCATCCTTGATGAGAGTAGTTCCAGTACAACCGATAATATCATTCACTTATGAATATCATATAAAAGATTCCATAGAAACTACAAAAAGTCAGATATTAGCCAGCCATTGAAGCCTATGAAGCGCCAACAAGCTCAAGTAAACTATAAAAAGCTTGCCAAACTTATTGTAATTTAATCTCTTGTCCAAAGACAATAAAAACCTATACGTGTTTTTAAAAACGAACTTCACAGATTTCGAACTTCCGTGTATACGTGTAGTTCGAAACACGTGCTTAAGTTAGAGCTCTACTTTCTATTTATTTAATATGACTTTTTGATATAAATATTTTATTATTATTTTTTTTGTCTCATTTTATATCTCTAAATATGTTTTTTTACAAATTTCGGTTAAATAGATTAATTTACTTATTTTTCTTATATTTTATTATTTTTAATGATGTACCTCTTCTTTGTGCTTCTGTTTTTTTGTGAACTTCTTTTGTTCCTATAAATTTCATAATCAGTTTTTGTATTACGCAGCTGATAAGTTTTTAAGTTTATTTTAACAAATTTGTACTTAATTCTGTAGTGGTATTAAAAATATAACGTTTTATTGTACGCTGTTAACATTAATAATTTAAATTGACTTAAAAAGCTAAATAAACCATGTTTTATTTTTTTAGGTGATGGTGTGTTGAAGCTCATTTCACTGACTATGCAAGATGCTTCCTATATATTGCGCCTCATGTGCGATCTGAATATCATGCCACTTGCTCTACAAATTACCAATATATGCGGCAATACTATGACGCGCACCTTGCAAGGTGGTCGCTCCGAACGTAATGAGTTTTTACTGTTGCATGCTTTTGCCGAAAAGAACTACATTGTGCCCGATAAAAAGAAACGTGAGTGGGGCGCTGGTAGCCATGCTGCGGCTGAGTCTAGACAAGATGTCGATGGCACGACGACAACAATTTCTGCCCCTGGTGCACGCAAAAAAGCTGCCTATTCTGGCGGTCTTGTCTTAGATCCGATACGCGGTCTTTATGACAAATACATTCTGCTTTTGGATTTCAATTCGCTCTATCCCAGCATTATACAGGAGTATAATATATGCTTTACCACCGTGCAACAACCCTATAATTTAGAGGATTTACCCGAGCTGCCCAACTCTGACGCTCAAGTGGAGCAGGGCATATTGCCACAGCAGTTGCGACGCTTGGTTGAATCGCGCCGTGAGGTTAAAAAGTTGATGGCTGCGCCAGATCTATCGCCCGAGTTGCAAATGCAATATAATATACGCCAGATGGCTCTAAAATTGACAGCTAACTCCATGTATGGCTGTTTGGGTTTTGCGCATTCACGTTTCTTTGCCCAACATTTGGCTGCGCTGGTCACGCATAAAGGTCGCGAAATTCTCATGAATACCAAGTCTATGGTGCAAAAACAAAACTATGAGGTAGTCTATGGCGACACCGATTCCATTATGGTCAACACCAATATAACAGACTATGAACAGGTCTTTAAAATTGGTCACAGCATCAAGCAGAGTGTAAATAAAATGTACAAACAATTAGAGCTGGACATAGATGGCGTCTTCAGCTGTCTACTGTTGTTGAAAAAGAAAAAATACGCCGCTGTCAAAGTATTTAAAAATGCTAAAGGTAATAAATATTGAAACACGTAAACTTCCTTCTATAACTTTTAAGCCTTCATCCTATCGATTTCTACAGGTGAATTGAAAAAGGAACAAGAACACAAGGGCCTGGACATAGTGCGTCGTGATTGGTCACAGCTCGCTATCATGGTTGGTAAAGTTGTACTTGATGAAATTCTATCCGACAAGCAGTTGGATGAAAAACTCGATGCTATTCATGCACACCTCGAAAAAGTTAAAACTCAAATTCTCGAAGGTGCAGTGCCGACACCAATGTTTTTGATAACCAAACAACTTTCCAAAGCACCAGCTGAATTCAATAACGCTGCGTCAACGCAATCACATGTGCAGGTGGCATTGCGCATGAATTCTACACGTAATCGCCGTTACAAACGTGGTGACATGGTTGATTTTGTTATCTGCGATGATGGCACTACAAATCCTGCCACTCAGCGAGCCTATCATGCGGATGAATTGAAATCGAGCGAAACATTAAAGTTAGACACTCACTACTATTTGGCTCATCAAATACATCCGGTTGTGACGCGCATGGTAGAGGTTCTTGAGGGCACAGATGCTAGTCGTATTGCTGAATGCTTAGGTCTAGATCCTACTAAATTTAAAGCTGCCGTGCAAAGGTATATATTTATTTTTATAGTTTTTATCATTTCTTTTATACAAAAATCCAGGGCCTTACTCTGTAATGCGATTCGAAAACAAAATCGAAATTCGGAACAAAAAATGCCCCAGCATTTATCTCTGATTTAGGGCAAATATCGATACTATGTTAATAATATCATAAGTGGAACTTTTTTAATGTTACGCAAATTTAAACCACTTTTACTGTTTGATAAGAATTTAGGTTTTGACGCATACTTTAATACTCTTAATAATTTTGACCTTAACGTGAAATCACTCCTTTAATCGTTTTTTAAATTTTTTTAATTTTCGAGTTCGAATGAAAGACTTCACTCATAAAAAGTTAAAACATGTAGCTTCATGTTGTTGACTTTAAAAATCTTCTTATTTGCACGGTGTTTTAAAACTTCTTTTCAAGGCTCTTACTTACCTTTATTTTAAAGCCTTTAGGCAGGTAAAAGCTTGCATTCATTTGTGATTTAAAATCATTTAATTTCCAATATGAAATTAAAATAATGAGATAAAAATTTCAAATCAAAATCAATGATTTGAAAGAACGAGTGCATTCCTTTTTTAAATTATTGATTGGAAATTTTTGACTGCATTCACGTGATTGCATTCATTCATTTAAATCATTAAAAACAATCAAATCATCATCAACTGATATGCTGCATCGCTAACCTATAATTAAAAAAGTATACATTAAGTACAATACACCTTTAACGTCTTCAGCTGCAGTGGAATGGATTTTTTTCATTTGCTTCTTTCAGATAGTAATTTTCAGAGACTGCATGGTTTTAACCCTTTTCCGAACAGTATTAATAGCATATTTGCTTGCAAGTAACAAAGATAAAATGTACTACTGATTATATTCTCATATGAATTTCCAATACTTGTTCAACAGAGATATCGATACCTTTGATAATACCATATGTTACAAAAAAAACATGGACCCCTGCCACACAATTTTTTTTCTCGTCTTGGCCCAAGGAATCAACCGAAGCCGGATTGAAGCATTGATCCAAACACACTTTAATATTAATAAATATGTTACTCAATTCACACTGATATTTTAAAACATATCATTGGTGTCTACACCACGCATGCATCTGTCATTTGAAATTTGAAGTCACATTCAATGATTTGAAAAAATGAATGCATTCCTTTTGAATATAAACCACATGATTTGAAATCACAAATTATTGCATTCTTTTACAGCTCTAATAGGTATTTTATGGGGATATTCTTACCCGCTTGTATAAATTTGTCGGTGATGACATTGTAATGCAGAACTGTAAGCAGAAACAAAATTTTTTTGTGCTCACTTCTTGTTCGTGCTCGTATTATTTTCTTTTCATTGTTCAAAGAACAGTTTGAATTTATTCGTCTGTGTAGCAACATCATGTTTCCTAACAGCAAGTTTCGTAGTGAAGTGATTATTAATCTTAATGTTTAAACCAGAACAATGTTTTATATATAAAATAACTACTTTATTTAATAAAGTGTAATAAAACATTGTAAAAATTATTGTGAAATTTTGTGTCAGTTTTTTGTTCTCTCCTATCTTGTGCATACCTACTCCCATCTTCGCTTACTGTGTAAGGTAGATGTCATCAGTATTTTAGCGGACATACCGTTTGTAAAAATTTGTCGGTGATTGTAATGGAGAACTGTAAGCAGAAACAAAATCTTGTTTGTGCTCACTTCTTGTTTGTGGTCACATTATTTTCTTTTCATTGTTCAAGCAACATCTTGCCTTTATTCGTCCGTGTAGCAACATCGTGTTTTTTAACAGGAAGTTTTGCTGTGAAGTTTGCTTGTGAAAATTATTAATCTTTATGTTTTAACCATAACAAAGTTTTATGTATAAAATAAATAAGTGTTATTAAACATTACTTCTTAAATGATCTATAAAAGGTAATAAATAAATGAATTTCTTGATTCATTAAGTTGTAAAAATTGTTGTCAAAATAATTTATGGCGTTATTTGCTTTTGTTTGCTTTCGGTGTGTTCTCTTTCATTGTGTTTTTGGTGTAGAGAGGATTTTTGTTCAATTTTTGTTTGTTCTCTCCAATTTTGTGATATTTTTTTGTTCCCTCGTGTCTTGTGCATACCTACTCCCATCGTCGCTTACTGTGTAAGGTAGATGTCATCAGTGTTTTAGCGGCCATGCCCGAACAAACTTAATTCGGATTTGTATACTGGCGTTGGCGGCCTCACAGCTATATTTCTGCAAAATCGCGATTTTTGAGTTATGATGGTTTTCAAGTAAATGAGTGATTATCTGATGTTTAAACTCACTCAATTGCTGCTTAATTAAACTAACAGTAATGATGTTTTCGAAATCTACAAGCATGTTCTGCATTCCACTTCCGAGTGGAAGTGAAATTCAAACATAATTGAATTCGATATTTGGTGTTCTATATAAAAATTTTTCATTAATACAATTAATAACATTAATAAATTAAACAAAATACAAAACGAAAAAAGTTAAATGTAGAACACTAAATATCGAATTTAATTATGTTTTATTTTCACTGCCACTCGGAAGTGGAATGCAGAACATGCCTGATAGTTATTTTTTAATCTTTGCTTTCATTATATTTATTTTACTACTGCTATTCCCCTCCCCCCCCCCCTGTTACGATATTTCTATATAAAAATTAATAAAAGTTTTTAATATAATTATATCTTATGAACTTGTAGATCTATAGAGGAACGTTCCGAAGATGCAACCGGCGAGTCACTGATTAAGTCAAGTCTTCAAAAATATAGACACTGCGAAAAATTTAAATTTATTTGCATTACTTGCAAAACTGAAAATATTGTTGCATCAGCTTTTAAACCATCTTCTGTCAACCGTAGCTACGATGCTGTTCTAGAGAAATGTGCCAACCCCAATTGTTCCACTGGACCCTATCAATACATTATATCGATACGTAATCAATTGCTGCTCACCATGCGTGGCCATATTAAACGCTTCTATCAGAATTGGCTCGTCTGTGACGATCCTTCCTGCAATCAGAACACACGCAACTACACGCACGTTACATCCAACAATCGTCCGGTTTGCCTATTCTGCAAGAATGGTACGCTGGTACGACAATATTCAGAGCGAGATTTATACAATCAGTTGAGCTATTTTCAATACATGTTTGACTTATCTAAACATCAGCAGAAACGTGCGTAAATGATGTTTTTGATAACGAATGTTATTAAATAAATTGTCTTATTTTTACAGATGTTACACTCTCGCCGGAAGCGGAAATGGCATATCATGCATTGCGTGAAACTGTCGATCAGCAATTGGAGAAGTCTGCTTACTCCACAATATCAATGGCAAAACTATTTGCACACTTTAAATCGCTCGAAAAGAGTGACGAAGTTGCGCACACAAAAATCAATATTGACATAGTACACGTTGCTGCTAGCTTGGAAGATTCTTAGTTTAAATATACATAAATGTGTTTTAGCATTTATTTATGTTAAGCAAGTACACACACGTTTTTATTACAGTTTATCTTGTTATATATGTAAATCGAGATAAGCGCACTATTTTTTTCCAAATAATCATTTACATATACATATATTTTATTATTTTCTTTTATTTTCTTTACTGTACATTTTAAATAAAATTACAGTGTTTAAAAATTGTTTGTATACAGTTAATTTTATACAACAAATTACTTTTATTAACATACACAAGTACTTATCTAAAATTTATTTATACAAAATTTATTTAAAGCTATCGTGAAAAGCAAATACAGCTAATTTGTAGGCACAGCGTAAGCAAGAAGATTTAAAACTACTGACTTTAATATATAAAGCATAACAATGTGCTAACACCGTATTTATCAGCTTAAAAATTTATCTAATGGAAAATATCTAAAGGACTCATTGAAGATATCCGTGAAAGCAGTGCTGATAAGATCATTTATAATAGGTTTAATAAAAGGAAAACCAATCGGCCACATACTATTGATAACACCATCGCTTAGTTTATCAAGATGTTTTTGACCCTCAACTAGAAAGTCCGATATGTGCATTTTTAAACCGCCCAAATGGTCGATTTCAATGCGCACCTTAAGTAAAGCGCCAACTTCTCCAAGACGACGCACACTTGTTGTTTGGCTGCAAATATTTTAGCAACTAATTTGTTTTAGATTTTTTATTAAAATCACTTATAATACCTATAATCATAAAGTGTCATATTCCAGTAACCATGTCGTTTAATTGGCTTGCCAAGCACCTTGCCTGACATTTCGTAAAAACCCTGCAGACTTTTCTCCGGAAAATATTGCGAGTATATTATGCGTTTATTATCGAAATCTGTGCGATATTTTGTTACTTCAGATTGTGTCCAGCCATATTCGGAAACATTGCGCAATATCAATTTAAAGCCACCGATGCCATTTCTATCACCTCGTCTTAGTTCAACAAAGGATGCATAATGCGGATCAAAGGGGCGAATATTGTACTCGGGCACACCTGCAATAAAAACAAAACAAAACATTTTTTAATTTTTTTTATTTTTTTATTACAGCCACTGTCCCTTATATAATTTTTTTTTTATCTAATCAATTCACCTGTTGGAAAATAAGCGCGCAAGTCATTGAAAACATCTTTTATGCAGCTATCAAACTCTTCGCTGCCTGTGTGACATCTGCCCAAAAGATGTGTTAAATCATCATCTACTGAATTGTAACCTTCGGCCTGAGCTGTTGTAGTTTTTATCACTATTATTGTTAACAAGAAACTTAGACAACTGAGCTGGTAAAATGTTGACAAGTGCTTAGCTGCTGCTGCTGCAGTTGAGCGTGGTATCTGCTGCATATTGTGTTTTGTTTTGTTATTTAACTATGTTTTTATATCTTGTATTAAACTAACTTTTTGATTAATATCTTCAAATTTTGAGTGCTAAAAGCAAATAAACAAATATTACAAAGTATAATAAGAGCTGTGAGCTTAAAAAATGGCCATATTAATATGCAGCAGCTGTAATAGTGAAAGGTTAGGAAGCAGAGCTGGGCGATAAGGATTACGATCACCACACGATTACGATTGCAGTAATCTTAAAAAATATGCAATTACAATTAAAGTAATCGTTCATCGAACGATCTTAGATTACGATTACAGCAATCGTAATTTCGAAAAAGTCGATGAAGGATTGCGTTAATTGTAATCTCTTGATTTCTTTTATAAGGATTACAGTAATCGATTACCACCAGGCACTCTCATTTGACTCTGGTCTTTGCTACAATGTAAAAATATGCATTTTGTTAATATTGAAGATATTTAATGATGGCAGATATGTTGCTATTGATGGTAAACTTCAGTTCATTGCAATACACTTTATTGTAAATAAAAATGATTTTCACTAATTGTTAGTAAAAATAATTCTTGTAATCGATTACTGTAATCCTTATCGAAGAAAACACGAGATTACAATTAACGTAACGATTGCAGCAATCATAATCTAAGTTAATTTGATGAAAGATTTGCCACAATCCTAATGAAAACATTTTGAAATTGGGATTAAAATAATTGTAATTCTTACCGCAATCAATTACACATGTAATTCTTATCGCCCAGCTCTGTTAGGAAGTCATAGCAAAAACCTTACAAAGACTTATTTGTTGCTCTTGATTTTATTATAATTATTATTTTTCTGTATTTGTTGATAAATTCAATTTATAAACACTTTTTTTTAATATTTTCATTTAACTTTTATAAAGCTTTTCAGAAATCTTATTTTTTTTTAAAATATTAAATCAATTCATACAAAATTGTTTTAAATAGTTGGTACATGATGCGTACTTTATACAAATTTATTCCATTAGCTATAGTAGACAGTTAAAATGAATAATAGATATCTGAATTATAGATTAGAATACTTGCGAATAAAAGCGATCACATCGCTTAGGGGTCGTCTATAAACTACGTTACAAATTTAGGGAGGAGTGGTTTTGAAATGCACTACGATAAGTAACGGTAGAGGATTTCAGATACTGTAACGTGACCAAGAATTTAAAAAACTCGAACAAATTCTAATTAATATAATTTAAGACTAGCTGATATCGTCGTTAGAAAAGTGAACTTGCGAATCTGAAAAATTTCATTTTTAATTTTCCATAGAATTTTCATTAAAAATGAAAAATTTAATTTTTCAGATTCGCAAGTTCACTTTCGTAACGACGATATCTACGCGGTGTTACTCTGGAATGTAAATATTTTGTAATTTTTTTTTTAAGGATTTTATTTTAATTTTCTTTAAAAATAGGGAAGATTTCATAGAATATGTTATAAAATATGTCTTAAGAAAAATATATTTTTATGATTTGAGTTGTTAAAATTTATAGTAGTTGTAATTTATTAAACTTTGTAAATAACTTAAGTTTAAACTTTAAACTTAATCATTCTGGCTCAAAACCAAAAAAGTTTTGCTTGTGTTTTTGGAAATTCTATAAATTGATAACTTGTTATTTAATTATTGTTATAATTGCGTTTGAGTGTTATCCTAAAGGCTGATAATTTCTCTATTTCATTGTTTATTAAAATCTACAATTACTTGGCCAATGCATATTCTTCAATCAACATCGTTTTCGTGTATTCAACCTGACCTCAAATTGCTCTGTATTATGATCACCAGCTGCCAGGTCTACAAATCGGAATAGGATATATTTGGGCTAATCATCTCTTGTTATGGCTGTTTAAAATTATTTCATGCGAAGTTGGTTTAACAGCTACTTGCAATGGTTTTGCTCAAGTAAGTAAATTTATTGAGTCTTTGGATATTTATAATAATTCTATACATATGATTTAAAAAGAATTAGGGGTATCATTGGTTCGAAGACTGCCGGATCACTGTAGTGTTTACCAAGCCGAAATGATTGTGATTAAGGAAGTTGCAACATGGCTCTCAGAGAATTTCATCTCTAAACGAGAAATATACATTTTCTCGGGCAACCAAGCAGCGATCAAATCGATGGAGCAAGTATCCATCAACTCTAAAGTAGCCAAAGAATGCCGTGCAGCATTAGGCGAAATGTCAACGTTTTTTGACATCAGCTTAATATGGGTACCTCGGCATAAGAGCATACGGGAAAATGAAAAAGCAGACAAACTTGCTCGGAAAGGTACATCGGTGACTTCAATGGTTCGAAACTCACCGAGCAACCCGATGGCAACTGTCAAAGTACTGCTTAATGAGTACACCACATCTGAAGTCAACTCAAGATGGGCTGAACTCTCAACATGCAGAACAACAAGGCTTATCTGGCCGACTCTAAACCCAAAGCGATCGAGAGCCCTTCTCTAGTTGGGAAACCCAGAGGTAGCCACGCTATTGTTCGTTACCACAGGGCACTGCTTAATAGGCAGACATGCCTCCAGACTGGGAGTCATCACAAATGACTTCTGCAGAAGCTGCAGGGACGAGGAGGAGGAAGAAATCATTTCCCACCTTCTATTTCTTGTCCCGCGCTTGCTTATATCAGCTAGCTTCAATCATAGAACTGAAAAAACATTATTCTATATTAATATAATTTAATTATATATAGTTTTTAGCTGTGCATTTAATCTTTGCTTAATTAATGCTTGCGCACGGCATATATATATGGTATTTTGTGACGTTGGTCACATTAATTATGACTTAAGACAAAAAAAAAATTCACGCTCTTTGTTGTTGTTAGCTATCTGCCTCTACAGATTTATACTTTATTCTTTTAGAAAATTCTAGGTATTTTCTTGAAAATCTTAATCAATTTGAGCATGTGATAATAACTGGTAATTTTAATTAAAGTAATATTGTTTGGCGACTAGTATGTGATGAATTTTATCTTGCGCCTCTTAATGTTATTTCTGAAACTGATGCGCTTTTAGTTGATTTTTTTTTCTCAATTAGATTTGATTCAGATAAATAGTATTTATAATGAATTGAAACGCATTTTAGACTTAATATATACTGATAACGAATTTGTTGTTTGCCTTAAGCATCCTTTAATATAACTTGTAAAAAGTACACAGCATCACGTGCCTCTACTGATTGAATTTTAAGTCTTCGAATATCAGATGTTATCTAGTCCAGAAGTATTTTTTGGTGATTATAGAAACACAGAAAATTTTAATGCAATCATTAACTATTTCGATTTGTTTTCTTGGGAAAGCGCCTTCTTTGGTCTTGAAATGGTGGATATGTATTCGGTATTTCTTTCTGTTCTTAAAAATGCAGTGAGTTATTTTGTTCCAAAATTGTGATCTCGTTACTCTAAAAATCCAGCTTGGTTCAATAAAAGACTCAGTAATTTGAAAAATAGAGTGAATAAATCTTATAAGAAATTCAGATGTAACAGGGATAATGAACAATTAAAATCTCATTATATGAACTGTGAAAGGGAATTTAATATCCTAAATAAATTTATTTTCAGAGCCCATATAATTTCAATTGAGGAAAAGCTCAAACAAATAGCAAATTTTTTCTTGTCATATATTAATTAATCTATGCATTACAATGATACCTGCTCTGAAGATTTTTTAACCATTTGTAATTTTTTTACTGACTATTTCAAATCAGTTTACTCCTTAGAATTATGAGCCACTGATAGCACAATGAACGCGTTAACTTCTTTGAATCTAGGTGATCTTTATTTAGATGTTACTGATGTAGAATCAGCCTTGTTGACCCTTAAACCTACTTCCTCTGAGGATCCAGATAGAATTGCCCCAATTCTACTTAAGGTTTGCGCCACAGTAGTGTCTCAGCCACTCACGCAAATATTCAATAAATCTTTAAGGACTGGTAAATCCTTGGATGCTTGGAAGATTTTCTTTATAGTGCCAATTCACAAGTATGGCCCTAAACAGGATGTATGTAGCTATAGACCTATAAGTAAACTCTTATGCACTCCTAAATTATTTGAAAAAAATCGTATATGAGAAGCTATTTTTTACGCTAGAAATATAATATCCAATAGACAACATAGTTTTATATCCGGTAGATCGACTGCTACTAATTTAAATATATTTTGTACTATATCATAGATAATTTTTCCAAAAAACTTGAAACGTACTTAATTTTCACCGATTTTGCTAAGGCTTTTGATAAAGTTAATCATAAATCTCTACTTTTTTAACTTTCTGCATTAGGTTTTCACTCTCATCTACTAGATTGGATTAAATTTTATATGTTGAACCGTCGTCAAAGGGTTAAAATAATTCTTGCTAGTTATCTCCGATACTAGTTACGTCCGGCGTTCCCCAGCGCCAGGTACCTAGGCCCTCTTCTATTTCTTCTTTTTATTAACGATCTTCCCTTGTCATAAATCACTCTAAATGCCTTCTATTCGCTGACGATCTTAAACTATTACATTCTATTGAGTCGGAAAATGATTCTTAACTACTTCAAATAGACATTGATTCTATCGCTAATTGGTCTCTCCTAAATGACCTTCCCTCAACATAAAGAAATGCCAGGTGATAACTTTTTCAAGGTCTATTCCAACTTCTTTAATTACAAGATACATTCTACTATTTTAGATAGAGTTTCAGTGAAAAAAGACTTAAGTTCTTGATTCCAGACTCAACTTCAAGGATCATATTCATTTAATTATTTCTAAAGCTATCTCGATGTTGGGATTTTTAAAAAGAAACTCGAAAGATTTTTCTGACCCGTACGCTCTTAAAATCCTTTATTCATCACTGGTTAGACCTCATCATGAATATTGTACTTCTATTTGGAATCCGTCCAAACGAGGCATACGACCACGGATATCTTCTGAGCATCACTATGAATTAGTTATAAATACAATAAATTTATATTATGTGTAAGTTGTTTATTTAATAGACAAGAAATATTGAATAGTTTGTACATAAACAATTTCAGTTGAGATAATTTTCTTGTTTCCTACTTTTTGTAGTCGGGTTTTAGTTTTTTTAACAAATTTTTTATTTAAATTATTTTGAGGATATAATTTTTATATTATTAATAGTAATAACTACTAATTAATTGTTTGATGATCAAATTATAAACAAAGATGTTTATTATGTCGCTAAAAAATTTTTTTTTAGCTCATGACTTTTTGTTTTCTAGAGGACATTCACTTTAATGTGACTTCACATAGTCTATAAACAGCGGACGATCAAAACGCTTTCAACCTTACCTCATTTGTCAAATTATGATAAGTAGTTCAGAAGTTAGGGGCTTAGTTGAGTTTATGTCCTCTAGAGTGCGCCATATTAAATTTAATGTGACGTAACATAGCCTATAGGCGTCATATTAAATTTAATGTGACGCCCATAACCAGCAGCCGATCAAATTGTTTCCAACGATACCTCATTTGTTAAATTATGATAAGTAGTTTAGACGTTAGGATAATTTAGAAGTTAGACTAGTTTAGAAGTTAGGGGTTAAGTTGACTCTCTCTCCTTTAGAGGGCGCCATACTCAATTTTATGTGACGTCACATAACTTTTCTTCAGCGGACGATAAAAACGTTTCTAGCGATACCTCATTTGCTTATGGCACTAAAAAATGTTTTTTAGTTCATGACTTTATGTCCTCTAGAAGGAGGGAGCTTTTTTAAATTTAATGTGACGTCGCATGGCCTATAACCAGCGGACGATCAAATTGTTTTCAACGATACCTCAATTGTCAAATTATGATAAGTAGTTTAGAAGTGAGAGTGAAATAGTCGCTTCGCCGTAGTCGGGTAAAAAAACATTCAATTCGTCACAAAAATCAAAGGTGGTACCATTGCATTTTTCCTAATAGAAATAGAACAACAAATTTTGTGTCAAACTGCAATAGTTTTTTCATAAAAATTATGCTTAATATGAAAGAGTAAACAAATGAAATTTTCGGTTTTCATTATTTTTACGACAAAAACAAATTTTGCACCGTTTTTTTTTTTTTTTAAGAAACGAAACTTTTAAAACTTTAAAAAAAAATATTAAAAATATAAATCCTTATATTTTGCTAACGGTATGCTGCAAAAAATTTTTCAAGTACTTTGAACTTTCTGACAAGAGAATATTTAATGAAATATATAAAAAACCAAACTTTGAATTTGGAATCGTTTTTTTTTCCTTTAGGTAACGGTTGTTTTATTAAAAACTTCCTTGTACTAAAGTTTTTCAGATTTGAGAATGTTTTTGGTGTGAAAAAAACGGAAAATTATCCTTAAGAAAATTGAAAAAGTTAGTAGACATTAACAAGTATTGGATAAAAAAATGCACTTTGTAGGTTATTATTTAGAGATAAACGAAAACAGTCGATGTGGTGTTTGTAGGCCTTTTTATAGTCAATAATTCTTTCATTGATTGATTAAACTTTTCTTCAGTTTTTAACTTGTTTTTCTGTCCGAGCTATAATTGCAAAGCCATTCAATATCGAAAACTTAGATTGTATGGGAGGTGTAATGCACCCTTCTCCAACGCCCATAAAATGTTATCAGTGAAAATGCATGTGTAAATTAAGTTCCAATACTGAATTCCGAGGCTGTGTGACCTATAACTCCAAAGCTATTCGATATTGCAAATTCGATATAGTGCAACCTCGCCCATTCCTTACATAGATGCCGACAGTAACCATCTGAACAAATTGGTGATTGTTTGTTTAAATTAATCTAATGTTTCTGCTTTTTTAGTTTTTGCATGTAAAGTGGGCGTGAAAAGTAGGCGTGGCAAATCCAACATAGCCTCAAAATTTCGTTGAAATAAAAAACCGTTTGTTATTTATATACTTATATAGTCTTAATCGGTTTTGTGGTTCTCGCGTGATTGTGGAACATCCGTGCAGTATCTCAACACTTTTATACAAATACTAGTATGTTTAGATATAAACTATGGTTTTTTTAATTGTACCTTAAATTTAGCTAGTCATACTAGTTAGTAATACTAGTAAAAATTCTTAGGGCTAGTCAAATTATATTTTTAGATTAATTAATTTCTTTGTCATTTATCACGTTACTTTATAGAGGTTGAGGAGGGTTTGAAATGCAAAAAAGTCACGGAAGGGGAGGGTGTAAAAAAGCAGAAAGTCAGTAACTTGATTTATGGACGACCCCTTAATCAAATGACTATTTTCCAGTCTTCGCAGCACAAAAGAAAAGACTTAAGACACGAACTCGCAGTTGCAGTTTGTATGCTCATTCAATCAAGTTCGTTTCTTAAGTCTTTTGTTTAACAAACATCAAAGGCTGGCTTGAGATTGTAAAATGAGTTTTAAATCACATGGCGAAATAATTACCGAAAAGAAAAATAAAACTACTTAAATACCAAGATATTTTCTTAATAAATCTTTCTTAATCTTACACTAAAATTGTTAATATAAAAGTTTTAAAATTCCGCTTGAACCAAATATTTCTTATACAAGTTAATCGATTGTAAATTGTGACACCAAATAGATTTTTCTAAGTTGGGGAAATGTGAGTTACGATATCGGAGCAAAACTAACGTTAAAAGATTCACTTGGTTACTTGTTTGCTTGAACGATTTGTCAAAAAATTAAAAAAAACAATGTTTTTTAAATGGTTTTTTAAATTTAATCACGTGAAAGAAGAAAATCCGACATATTGAAATATGCAATATGCATTTTTGCATTATTTAATCGGCTTTTACACCTTTGCACATCTGCTTTACAGATTAAACCTACATTTTTGTCAATTATCGATTGCAAGTTAAAATTTTGAGAATAAAGATTTTTGTAAACACAGGCTGAGTTCAGTTAGTCTCTTCATATTAATGATATTGTTTTGCAATAAATTCAAAACAAAATCACTTTAATTAAATGAACGCTATTTTTTGTTACAAAAAATTTACAACACTTTGTCACAGCAACATATTTCATTTTGCTTTTTTCTTATTGCAAACTATTTAACGTTAAATTTGCTCACATAAATTTCTGCACTTCACTTTATTATGTGTACACGTTCAACTTGCTTAAAACGCTTGCAACTGCGGTTGCATGCAGCACAAACATTCACGCATGCACTTAAATACAAGTGTTATTCAACAAAATTACGAAATAAATAAAATTTCCGGATTGATTTGTTTATTTTTTAAGCTTTTTTTAAAACAGAAATTTTTATTTGAACTTTTTCGAACTACTTCTGAGATAAAAATAAATAATTATTTGAATTTTTAAGAACTACCGCTGAGATTAAATTTTATTTTTTTAAAGTAACTTTAAAAGTTTTGCTCAAAATATGAATTAATCTCAAAATAGTTAACACATAGTGTTAATGTACCACCTGGTTCGGTATTCAATAGCAAACTGTTTGCAATTGCAAACATCACAGAGTAACAGAGTCGTCGAAAAAATCAAAGCCAAGTCATGCTTTTTATTATTATTGTTGCTCGTTGAGCTGCAGAGCAGAGTTTTTGCAACTTGTAAAGCTCAATTTTTTAAGTGAGCTTAATAGAAGTTATCGCTTAGTTGTTGTCACATGCGGCTTTTTTTAAATGCTGCTCAGAAGATTGCTTTTATTTTGAAACAATAATAGTTTCAGTAAAAAAGAAAAGGCATAATTATTTAATTTAATTGTTTTAATTTTGTGCAAAGAAATAAAAATTCTTAAATCGATCATAATTTTTTTTTTTTTGTATTAATTCAGGTGTTAACACCTTAGTTAACTATTATTTAGTTTCATGTTTGTTTTTCGTTTTTTAAAATAAACATGTAAAAAATGTGCTAATAACTTTTTCATACAGTACGACATTTCCTGCATTTTAATAAATTTTTTCCGTTGATTTATTTAGCTAGTATTTTAAATGCGGCAATGTCATTGAACGCCAAGTAACATTAATTTTTTTATATTTTAAATTCTTATAAGTTGTTGCAGTACATACAATTTTGGCTACATGTTTAGATAGCAGTCAAGTTAAAATGGTTTTAGAATAAGTTATGCTAATCATGATGAGAACTCAAACAAACTTTTCCACTGCTAGTATTTGTATTCATATCGAAACTTAAAAGCAGCTCAGCTGCAAAAATGCGTAGCTATGTTTAGAGCTCATCAGTTAACTATTTTTTAAGGTTAAGACATTATTTAACAGCATAAATAAAAAAAATTGTTTTTATCTTTTGTTTAATTTGCAACTCATTACTTAAATCAGTAGTAATTATTATAAATTTGTACAAAAATTAACTTGTTTACTTCTTAATGCTTGTTTGCTAATTATTGCAATCAACAAAATTGTGACCAGTTGCTTGAGAAGTTGAGTTTAAAACAATTCAAAGTTTGATTGCTGCAAAAATTGGTATATTACCCTAATGGTATACTTTTTACGCTGGCTCTTGGCTTATTTGCTCTTTTCAAAAGTTGAGGAAATGCATGCAGCAGGCACGCCACATAACCAGTTGTTGTTGTTTACAAGCTGCACATGTTACCAAAAAAACACTTAAGCAACTTTTTCCCCATTCAAGGCTTTTAAAACTACAATTTAAATTATGAAAAAAATGTAAACTAAAGAAATGTTAATTATTTTTTCAAACATTAATGCACAGCTTGTTTTCGCATTAATTAAGCTAAATTTTAAGAGCTGGGCGAACCAAACCTCTGTTATTTTCTTTTCTTTTCTTGTCTTGTAGCTCTTTTTAAGCCATGACGTGTATTAACTTTACCAAAAGATTGAGTTCAAGTTCAACATGATAAATTGTTACATTCAACAAAACCCTAACCGCTTTTGTTTTATTATTCACATAAATGATGCGTAATTCAAGAGGTCATTCATTAAAATACATTAACGATTAATAAAATGTGTTTTTGATAGCTCTAATTCTAGTTTTTTCAAAGTTTTTGTTCTTCTAATGTGATGCTTAAGGTTTCATTTTTTTTTAGTTTTTCCCAAGTAAAAGATAATGAAAGCAACTGTATAAAAAATCTATTATTTTGTATATAATTTTGTTTTAAATAACTTTAAGTTGCTTTTTCTTTCAGGAAGAGTCTCTTTTATATCAGAAGTTCTAAATAGTATTACTTGGAAAGAGATTTTGATGACCATGAGTTAAGCAAAATGGCACTATAAAATTACAAAATACAATTTTATTTTATTTTTTTTTTGTTGTCGCAATAATTTTTTTTATTATTTCTCATTTATTTATTTAGTCAAAGAATAAATAATTTCATGCTAACAATCGCTATATAACTCAAAAATATACTAAAACTAATAATAAATATTGTTAAGGAAATTTTAAATAATATATTTAGGAAATTAAAAATTCAAAGCAAAAGAATTTGGGATAAAATTTATTTCAGTAAGAGCTCTCGAAATGGGAGCATTTAAAGCATAATTCGTTTTTTTGATACCTACATGAAAAAGTTCGTAATTTCTTAAACTCTTGGCAGGGACATTAAAATGTATTAGCTGTATACGAGTAGGACAATCTAAAGAACCATACACAATGTCTTATATAAATAACACTTCTCTAAGCTTCTAAATGGCGACGCTGACAACAATCCCGCCAATAGAGATGATATTCCGGAAACCCCAATTTTGGATAACAGCGTTGAGATTCCGCTGCCCGACTATGATGAAGTTCTGACAGCTATAGCTCGGCTTCAAAATAACAAAGCCGCGGGAGCTGATGGTTTACCTGTAGTGATGGGCACTATCGAATGATTTCAACTATCGATGGCTTACTATCGAATGATTTCAACTATCGAACAATTCGTTCGAATATTTCGTTCACTCAATTACTTCAAATAAATAGTAAATAGTACACGAAACTATCATATGATTTAAACTATCGAATAATTCATTAAAAAAAAATAGCAACTAGTAACAAAAACAATCGTACGATTTTTAATATCGAATAAATTATTCATTCATTCGGATTATAAAAATAGTAGCTAGTTCAAAGATCAAATGATTTTTGCTATCAATTCAAGTATACATTCATTCGACTTAAAAAAACCTCTAAATATCTATTAACTGGTGTGATATCTTTATATTTTCCATTTAAACACAAATTATGCAGAGTTGTTAAACGTACTTTTCCAGTTAAATTTGCAGTACTCATTATTCATGAGGGTAAGCAAACGAAAGACAAATGAAAAACTATCGAATAAAAAAAACTATCGAATGAATGAATAATTTTGAACTATTGAATAATTCGAATATTTTAATTCGATAGTTTCCATCACTATTTACCTGCTGAGCTGTTTAAGAACGGAGGCGAAGCTCTACTTAAATGCATTCACGAGTTTCTATGCAGAATATGGTCGGAAGAATGTATTCCGAGCGATTGGAATCTCAGTGTGCTCTGCCCAATCCACAAGAAAGGCGATCCCACTATCTGTGCCAATTACCGTGGGATAAGCCTTCTTAATATCGCATATAAGGTCCTGTCGAGCGTTTTATGTGAAAGATTGAAGCCCATTGTAAACGAACTGATCGGACCTTATCAGTGTGGCTTCAGACTTGGAAAGTCCACCATCGACCAGATTTTCACGCTACGACAAATCTTGGAGAAGACTCAAGAAAAACAAGTCGACACCCACCATCTTTTTGTCGACTACAAAGCCGCCTTCGACAGCCCAATAAGGAAGCACCTGTACTCCACCATGTCTGAATTTGGTATTCCTGCAAAACTAATACGACTTTGCAGGATGGCACTGAGCAACACCAGCAGCGCAGTTAAAATCGGGAAGGACGTCTCCCCACCATTTATTACCAAACGAGGTTTCAGACAAGGTGATTCCTTATCGTGCGACTTTTTCAACCTAATGATGGAAAAGATCATCCGAGCTGCTGATCTGAGACGCAGTGGCACAATATTCTACAAGAGTGTTATGCTGCTTGCGTATGCTGATCATTGGCCATAATACGCGCGAAGTTAGTGCAGCATTTTCCAGATTAGAAAGAGAGTCAAGTCGAATGGGTCTGGCAGTGAATGCAGATAAGACGAAATACTTAGTGTGAACAAACAAACAGTCCCAGCGTCTTGGAACCCACGTTACCGTTGACAATACCTCCTTCGAGGTTGTGAAGAACTTCGTCTATCTGGGATCCAGCATTAATTCAACCAACGACATCAGCATTGAGATCAAACGAAGAATAACTCTTGCCAACAGGTGTTACTTTGGGCTCAGTAGGCAATTGAGAAGCAGAGCCCTCTCTCGACGAACGGAAATCACGCTCTATAAATCGCTCATCATGCCCGTCCTACATTACGCATCACAAACCTGGACGCTAAGCAGTTTAGATGAAAAGACTTTAGGAGCATTCGAGAGAAAGATTCTTCGTAAGGTCTACGGACCAATCTGCGTCAATGGCGAGTACCGAATACGGTGGAATGATGAACTGTATGAGCTGTACGCTGACATCGACATAGTCAAGCGCATTAAAATCGAGCGGCTTCGCTGGATTGGTCATGTTCAGCGCATGAAAGACGATGCTCCAGTGAAGAAAACACATTCGATTCGGTACCCAGCGGCGGTCAACGCAGAAGAGGACGACCGCATCTTCGTTGGAAAGACCAAGTAGAGGACAACCTGACGAAACTTGGAATTTCCAACTGGCGCCAGCAAGCGAAAGACAGAAATGGCTGGCGCAAATTCTTAGATGAGGCCAAGACCGACATACGGTTGTAGCGCCAACTAATTAATATAAATAGCAGTGATAATATGGTACCTTCCATTGTAGCGCTTTTAGATTTAAAAGTAAACAACTATCAAAGTACGAGTGATTTTCATCACTTTTTAGATTTAGTAGACGAATTGCAAAACAAGTAAGTTTCCTTTGAATGCGCTCAAGGCGATTAGAATGCAATGCATAATATGGTCTTCAGACAACAATAGCATACTCCAACGGACAAAAGACGAATATAATAACTTCCAAGTAAAGGGATCTGAGAAATCAGAGCTATTGCGCATTACAAATACTGCAACACTGTTACTCATCGACAGCTCTGTTGCAAATGCTCAGCTGATACTTTACCTTAATATTGCAAATATTTTACGCTGCTTTTGTGGTCGAACGTGATATTTTCAGAATGATTTTTAACTGTGATTTTTAACTAATGATGGATAACTTTGCCGACAACGGAAGCAACTTGTTATTTATATATGAAAAATCTAGTAAACACAGGTTTTTGCGGAAAAGAATGTTGTTTTTGACCAAAATTTTAAGAAGAGAACAGACGAAAACAGCAAAGTTTTTTTAATTTTTCGCTGATAAATTTAATACTTAAATGGAGCATAAATTAAAATCTGTGTATGAATATAACTACCATTGCCTGTAAAGTAGATGGCAATAAATACCAATTTCGCTTACTTTTTTCTTCCATAACTTTCGCGCAGTATAAATTTCTATGCTGCCGGCTTCTTGCATTTTGCGCGCGCCAAATGCCAAGTTTCTACCGCTAGAAAGTTTGACTTTTGCAATATTTGCAAGATTTGTTTATTGAACGTGATGCTTTGATATGTTGCGCAGTGTTACTGCAGTTATTGAGACTCGAACAAGCCCAATATGCTTTAGATATAATTTAGCTTAAGTGGCTAATCAAACTAAACTTTGAACACAAAATTATACCAAGATCTTTAATTTCATCTACTTTTTCAAAAGAGACCCATTGATGTTATATAAGTAATAAGACACACTAGGGGTATTCATGATTCAGTGCACTTGCCTGTGCCGCTGAGGACTTGAGGACTTGTGCAGTTAGGTTTTTGTGAACACACCACTATAACTTTTTCAAAGCTGTCAAAATTTTTTCAATGCACAGAAGTGCACTACTGCTCAAGTCCTCAAGTTTTAGCCTACAGTAGATAAAAGATAAGGAAATGGTGTTATACTCACACACACTATACGTGTGTAGAAGGATTTTTCGTCAATTGAGGAAGCGAGATAGAGAGTAATTTCTTGACATAAGCCAAAGAAGTAAAATATAAGGAAGTGGTGTAATAGCAGAAAAGTGTGGTATTTTCTATATTGGTGTTGGTTCACACAAATACAGAAACAATCACAAAGGGCCGTATTCGGTTGTATCGTAAGAGAAGGCCCAAACTGTTAAAGTTTGTTCTTATGCATTAACATTTTTGAAACATTTCAAGAATAGCAACAACTCTAATTATTTAAAAAAATTTTGATCGCTCGCAATTGGCTTAGAAGTTCCAACGTTGGAAAAAGTGGACTAAAAATTTAGCTGATTTTTTAAGTTTTCCAACAAAACTAAACTTTATGGGTATCAAAAGAGAGATAAAACAAGTATCTATTCAACAAGATATCAAACATAAAAATACATGCATTTAAGATACAACCTTTTTTACTTAAAATCGCGGGGTTTTTCCAAATTTAATAAAAAAAAAAAAATAAATGTATGAAAAGGAGGCCTTCGGATGCTGCTTAGGGTTTACAAACCTCAGTAAGTACCACACAGGCTTCTCTGTCTACAGCAGTTCTGAATGTAGTTATCTTTTTAATAATTCTCTTTTTAATGTATTGCTTTCGTAAAAGAGAAACCACTAGGCTTTCAGACAAATTCTAATTATAAAAAATTATATCTTAATGAATTCTTATGGAATTCTAAATTTGACACCTCGTTGAATAGATAAGCACATTACCTTTATTTTAATACCCATAAAGCTTAGTTTTGTTGAAAAACTAGAAAAACTGCAAGATTTTTAGGTAATTTTTCTATATTTGAAGGCCTATAAATTCTAAACTTCAACTTTAATTACAAATTAAATTAGGTTAATTTTTTAAAATCCTTATTTTTTTGGGTGTTTCTGCCTAGTTGTTGTGTATAAATCAGAAAAATTTAACAAACAGGTACTAAATCTGATTCACTATGCTGAAAACAAGAGCGCCCCAAACATGTATTCAACTGCGAAAAATGACTGCGCCCCTGAAGCAGTGTTTGTGTTTTGACAGATGTGGTTTGATCAAACTGGCGGAAAATCGACGGGGTCTAAATTGCATTTTTAAACCATTTTTAATAAGAAATATATACATTTCTAACACAAATAAGTTAAAAAAATATCGTTAGAAACTAAATAAAGCACTTTTGTTAAAAGAATTTAAACCGTATGGACATATTTACCTGTGGAACGAATGCGCATTGTTTTTAAGTTTTCGGGAACTATTACAATTCTTAACCGCACAACTCATATTGCATTTGTTTTAGTGGTTTTTTTCTTTAATTTTGTTGCTTTTTAAGCAGTGAAAAATGCTTAAAATTAAATTATTTTCAACTATTTTGCTGAGGTGTTTTCCAATCAGATGCAAGGGTTCTCAAAAATGTCAAAAAACACACTCTTTCTCGCTCGCACAATTTACGAATGGTGCGACAGTTCACGTACAGTGTATGAGCCTGTTCTCACGCGCCTTACGTTAGGCGGAGCATCGGATTAATTTTGACGTCTACAGGTAAGGAGGGAAGTGGGAAGGTGACAAGTTACGTGAGGCAGCATTTTCAAAAATTTTAAAAATTTTGCGATTCATTTTGACGTCTGTTACTTTGAAGTTTCATTGTGCCTCATTTTCCTCGTGGTTCTCTTATGTTTTAGCGCAAATACATTTTGTTTTGCATTGGTTGGGTTTTCTGTTTGCGTTGCTGTTTAATTTAAGACTTACAAAGTAATGAATTCTCCGAAATTTAACACCACATTTATGGATTGTTCTCGGAATGCAAAATAAGGCGGGCTTAAAAAAGTCGGTAGTAAGAACACCTGACAGATGCATAGTGTCAAAATAACGCCATTACTCTGCCTTTTTTAAGGCGAGTGAGAACAGGGTCAATGTGTAAGCAACACCATTTCCTTATATTTTACTTCTTTGACATAAGCCCTTGCGAGCAAAAGAAATGGCGAAAAAATTGTTGCCCGCCATTTGTGAGCAAGAGCTTCTGTCAAAACACAAGTTCTGCTTCATGAGGGTATTCATTCTTTAGGGTGGCAATTATAAGGGCCTTAATTTTTTACGTATGAGGATAAAGTTTAATAGTTATTTAGTATTTTACAGACTTATTTGAATACTTGACATGAAATTAAAATGGATTAGCGCCCTTAGGTTGGAAGCTAAAAATAGATACTTTTATTAAACAAAAGCCGTCAGTTCGTAAAAACTACACAAAACTGTTTCTTTTAAGGAATTTTATTTTTTAATTTGGTATGGGTTTTGATTGTTTAGTTTTTGTGTTATTTTAATATCAATCAAATAGTTTATAAACAAGAGTTTTTGAAATGAATTATTGATAAATCATTAAAAGTAACTATTTTTATTTTACTAATGTTTTCCTCTGTAAAAAAATCGGGGCATATTTAACTTTAAACAAAAATTAATTTTTTTTTGTGTAACATATGTATTCAAACAAAGGGCTTTTAATTGCAAATCTGAAAAATTAATGGCCGCTCTCATCTGGTTTAGAAGTTATAGAGATCCAAAGTTGAAAAAATGGGCTCGAAAAACTTGCTATATATTTGCTATATATAAACAAAACTAAACAAAATGGGTATTAAAAGAAAGGCTATATTATTGCCTAGTTAATAAGCTATTAATTATAAAATTCCATTAATTATTTTTTAAGATATAACTGTTTTTATGTACCAACTATTAAATAAAAGTTTGTTTTATTTTATTTGGACTTCCAGCTTAATATATCAAAACATAAAAAATTGTTATAAAAAATCGCAATTTTTTCGCCTACGGCGCTTATTTTGTTTTTAACATAAATGATTTTAAAGTTTGTTTTATTTAATTTTGATTTCCACCTTAACATATCAAAACATGAAAAATTGTTCGCTTACGGCGCTTATTTCGTTAATCTCAACATTACGTATGAATACAATTACCTTGAAACATTTTTAGAAAAAATAGAGCAATTTTTAAAAACACTTCTTATATTCTAAATCACAATGCTAACCTTATTTAATGTAAAAACTTCGGGTTTTCATCAATCTAGGACCATTTCAAGGACAAAAATTTTATATCACAAAAACATCTTCAAACGTAATATTTTCTTAGTGCAAGAAGGGCTATATCTTCAAGAGATATGCATGTATTTTCAAGATTTATACTTCGTTGAATAGATACTTCCATTGCCTTTCTTTCGATACCCATAAATATTAGTTTTGTTGGAAAATTTAAAAAAAAATCGCAATTTTTTCTAACTTTGGACCCATATAACTTCTGAACGACTTGAGAGTGGCCCTTAATTTTTACACTATTAGCTTTTTTAGTTCCAAATACACATTTTGAAAAAAAAATAAAAAATACCATTTTTGCTAAAGTTTAAATATTTCAAAAATAAATTACTATAAATAAAAATTACTTAGTAAACATACATCTAAAACACGAAAAATAGTTTACGCCTTTCCTTACTGCATAACCGAATGCGGCCCTGTTTAAATGTTTTTGTGTTTGTGTCAACTTCATTGTGTTTAAAAAATACTTCAATTCATTTCAACTACACCGCTTCCTTATATTTTACTTCTATGCCTACAGTAGAAAAGCACTTGTGCAGATTTTTGACTTACGTGTGTTTTGTTTTTGTAAAGTGCACAAGCCCTCAACTACACTGGCTAGTGCACTGAATCGTGAATACCCCTATTAAGTTTTTACCCTATTAAGAAAAGTTTATTTCTTAAATTTATCAATTTAATCAATCTACCTTCAATTAACAGAATAAATGCTCGTTTTTGCCATATTTAAATTTTTATGTTGTCACTTTTCTGATCTTATTCTTCTTATCTTATTGCTGCGACGGCCCGGTTTCCAAGCACCCATCAAATGTTATCAGTGAAACGACATGTTTAAATTGTGGTCGAATACTGAATTCCAAAACTATGCGACGTATAACCTCAAGGCTATTCGATAAATCATAAAGTAACTTAATCATAAAAGCCATAACTTTTGAGTGGAAAGAGATGTTGTTGTATTTTTTTAAATCAATTATTTTTGAGACTTAACTTTTTTGTAAAAAAATATAAAAATAACATTTTGGAAAAAATAAATTTCACGAAAAAAATCAAGGGGGTACCCTTGTTGTTTTGATGACAAAAACAGTAAAATAATTTTTGCGCTTAGCTGGAAGAATTTTTGCAAATAAATGCTATGTCATATGAAAGGTAGCCAGATATGCAATTTTTAATTGATTTAATTCTTACAACAAAAACAATTTTTGAGTCATTTTTAGAGTAAAAAGTCAATATTTTGGACCTTTTTTGACATATTCATAAAACATTTATACACTGACTTAACGGTACAGTTCAACCTATTTTTGTGAAGTGATTTTATTGAACTTTTGAACAAAAAAATGTCAATGAAATATATTAATGAACAGCGGAGATATTTGCATCGAAAGACCAAACTTTGATTTTCATGTCGTTTTTTTCTCATTTTTAGGTAACGATGTTTTCGATGTAACGACGAAAAGTCGTTGTACTGAAAATTTCTACAATTTTGAATATATGTGAGTATTTTTGATGTCAAAATAACAAAAAACTTTTAAAATTAAATACACAAAAATCTCCGATGGTAAAAAGTTTTATAACAACAAAATTACTGTTAGTTGAAAAATTTCGGAGGGGGCGTGGCAAAAACTAAGTATGTAACATTTTAAGTTAGAATACACTTAATATGTATACCTAGTTGGAGCGAAATCCGTTGAGCCGTTTAGATTTGTATAAAGGCCAAACAAACAAACAGAAAATGAGTTTTATTTCTATGGATAGTTGTAAAAATGAATACGTAGTAAAAGTAAATTTTCGTTGATGTATTTGCTGGCGTACTACATGTAGTACGTTGGGCATATACATATGTGCAAAATATAGTAAATATATCTGTGGTCACAAGGAATAATGGCTAAACTCAAAATATCGTAAAAAAGCGATATGGAATTTACTTTATTGCCAATTTTTTGAAGTATGCATATCTCCATTTTTTGCCCAGAATTGATCATTATTTATGTCTGCACATATTTTGTTTGTAACGGTTCATATATTTCAAAAAAATTGGTCATAGCTCGTGCAGTTGAAATATCGTTTTTTACGATACTTTGAGTTTAGTCGTTATTCCTTGTGACCACAGATATATACATGAAAACAATCACTATATGGGGGCGTTGATCGATTGGATCAAGATATCAGCTTATATCCCGAGAAACAATTTGTGTTCGTACCAATCTACTAGGCACAAAAGTCCCGAGGAATTTTATTTTTAAAAACTACCAGTTGTAACGAAAAACTGTAAAGTTTTTGCGAACAGGACCGAAAAAAAACTCATATATTAATCGAAACGTACCCAACAAATACCTCGAAAGTCACCTGAGATAGTAGTAAGAAATAGTAGTAGAACCGTAGTAAGTCTGTAGTATGTCAATAAAGTGCGCAAAAACGAGCGACTATATTCGGACACAATCGTACATTTTGCCTGTCCAAGGTGTTCCAGAACTAGCACTTCTTTCGGTGCAGAGGTCGGACATTTACCCACCCAGGCAACGGGCACATATCAGCTACTTTAATGTCACAAAATATGAAATTGTTTCTCGGGTAGGTGTTACCGTTCCTGAGATCTTAACGGACACCAACCCGCACGAACGATTTGTATGGGAGTATATGGGAAATTTTTTAAAATGCCATATCTCCGGAACCACTATACCGATTTCGTGCAAACTTCTCATAAACCATCTACAGACCATCCCCAACGTACCCTGAAATTTATATGTTTCAGGTTTATATCAGTCGACCCGTTTTTGCTGTTAGTGGTTACATCAAAATGTACACTTCTTTTTATATATAAGATTATGGTTAAAATTGGGCCACATCATTGCTCACATCAAGATCGTCTGAAAAAAAATGCATTCGAAAGTTAGCAACAAAGCTCTTTCTCAATGTTCGGTTAAGGCTTAAAGCCCAACCAAAATAGACGTTTTGCTCCGTAACGAGTAAAAACGTAAGTGTTTGGTTAAACATTTATTAATGTTGTTACCCTAAATGAGCAAACGTAACTGAACGAAACTAAACGAAACAGTTTGAAAAGACGTATTATTCCGCAAGAACCGAACTGCTAGCGTAGCAACTCGTCAACAACAGCTGTGCAGAGTGCGTTTTTATTTTATTTTCATCAATTTGTTTCAACTTCGCCATTATTTCACTCATTTTTTACAAATCTTTATTAAAAATTACAAATTGCACAATATAAATAAATAAATAATACTCGATTGCCTACTGATCAGCTGTTTCAGACGAGTTGAGCAAATCGTTTCATTATGGGTTAAATCCGTAAACATCCGTAACGAGTGCAGACGGTTGTCAAAATGCTATCGTCTCGTTTCGTCTATTTTGGTTAGGCCTTTAGCTGTCAGTTAAGTGCTGATTAAGTTAACGACAAGTTGTGATTTCGGTTAGCTGCTAATCGAAGGAACAGCTGACAAGATTACAAAATTACAATAAAACCGACGGTTGCTTAACCAGTACTTGGGGAAATCAAAATTATTTTTTAGCTATCATATGGTTAGCTAACTCCTGGTTAAGAGCTTGACTAACCGGACATTGAGAAAGCGGCCCTAAATAATTAAAAAAATATTCAAATCAGTCGATTAGATTGCTTGCAGTAGTGTGGCCCGTTTTGAAAAAGTATGCTTCGAGAAAAACGTGTTTGAAGTTACTGTGCACAGTTAAAGCTGCTCTTGCGTACCGGGTTTTAAGCGCTTTAGAATCTGCTCCATAGGCGGAATTGATTTGAAATTTTTCACATATTCTTGAAAGTTTTACAACAATAACCATTAAAAAAATTCAATTTCAAATTTCCGTAGCAAAAAAGAATTTTCTTTTAAAAAGGATATAAATACGTACTTAGTGAGTTTTACTTGTGAACCGACGATTTTATTTGATTTTTTTATGTAACATTTTTTTAAAAAAATAACGTCCACTCTCTATGTGCACTTCCGCTTATTTCGAACAAAGTCTTAAGCAATTCTAGTACAATTGGTGATCAGCTGTTCGATATCATGCTGATAAGAATTTCGAAATAAGTTCGTTTGACATTTCATTTGCGAAAAACAAAAACAAAAATATCAACAAACGCAACTCAACAAGCACGCTGCTGACTAATTTCTGCTGCGAGCGCTACTAATATATAAAGAAAATTGTACTTTTAATTTATATTAATATAAGTAAAATCCATCAACAAAAGTCACAATGGAGGTTGAATTCAGCAGGGAAAACTTTTTGCTGCCAGAAGTGAAGTATGAATGTAAGTTTAAGTGCATGTGAAAATTATAATCAACTATTTCACAATTCTAATAACTTTCAATTTTATTGGAACTCTATAGACTTGGATCATACAGCAGATGTGCAGTAAGTTCAACTCTTCAACAACGATAATAAAGATCTTATTTAGAGTAACAGCTTGATATTCTTTCCTACTTTCCCAGGCTACATGGCTGGGGTTCTACGCTGAAGGAGGCTTTCGAACAGTGTGGCGTTGCCATGTTTGGCTACATGACTGAGTTGGACTATGTTTCGGTGGAGACATGTTATCAAATTGAAGCCAAGGGTGACGATATCGAAGGTCTGCTATTTCATTTCTTAGACGAACTGCTGTTTTTATTTTCCGCTGAACCGTATTTAATATGCAAAAAGTTGGATATCACAAAATTCGATATGGAAACGTTTGAAATTGAATGCCGCTGCTATGGTGAGCCCTTTGAGATAGGTAAACATCCGCAGGGTACGGAAGTGAAAGCGATCACATACTCCGCGATGCAAGTGGTACAGGAACCTGAAAAAAATCATTTTCAAGTTTTTGTTATAATTGACATATAAAGCGGTATGACATCGAGATTTTTAACTATTCTATTTTAAGCTATTAAACAGTGTATATTTGCAATAAAATTCGGACTCTTCTAAAATTAGCCACTGGAATGAGTAAACTTGTGTTAATATGAAGAAGTCTTAACAATGTGCTGTAAAAGAATATCATCAACCATTGAATATTTGTTAAACATCTAATTATTAAGCAATAATTTACTATAGTAAATTCAAAGTCAATACAGATACTTCTGTTTTGATAATAACAGCTTAAGGACAATATTGGTCGCCTATGAATATCATACTGGCTGGTAAAGTACAAGATTTTCATTAGTTAAAGGCAGAGATAACAAGTCAAAATTGACTGGTGAAATGCATCCAGAAGTGAACAATTTGGCTTTTGGTCTAATTTTAAAAGTTGCAACAAGTTTTGCAACGAGTTTTCTATTGACATATAAGTGCCTACTATGAAAGATTATTTCGCTTTTATGTCATAACTTTGGCTATAATTGTGCCAGAAACACAAGTTTGAATATATCCTGATTCTGTGGGTGTATGAAACTTTATGCGTGTAACACAACTACTTCAACAACTCAGCAGATTTTATGAGTTAAATTTTGAAAAATTCCAACCATATACTTATAATTAACTTATGGCTATTTTACTATATAAGCGTCAGACCATAAATAAATTGGCCATTTCAGCTCTTGAAAGGACTTTGACCGAGCTTCTATTGATCAATTGTGTTGTGCGTGTTATTAAATGTTTGAACACAAATGATCGAGAACTGAACCTACGAGTTTTATTTCGACTTCGAACGGCTTATGTTCTCAAGAAACTTTATATGGCAGTTTTTACTCTCTGAGGTTTGCCATTGTCTGCAGAGAGGTGACGACCGAACAGAAAATTAGTTCAATTGAAAAAACATTGTCTGAGCTGGGGTTTGATCCCGGGCTACCGCGGTTCCTTTGCTTAGGGGCCACGCGCTCTACCCACTAGGATACGGCCGCCACAGCGTCAGACCATATGTACGCAAATTTTAATAATTCATTTAGTTTTTGTATTTAAGAACTTGGCCTGGATCCTTTTAACTAGATCATATATCAAAAGGGTCTTGGATTCAAAAATGTCCAACTCCACTTTTAACGGTTTTACGAAAAACTGATACACGGGAACAGGTGCATTGTAATTTATAACATAGTGATAACTTTTATAGGATTGTGCATTTTCAAAACAAACTATGGTCAAATTCTTAAGTAAATAACGGAGTTATTGTAAACAAATTATTGGGATTAGCCAATTTTCAAAGTCATTACTGTAACTTGGCCACTTTGGTCAACTTAACTTTTTGGAACCTGTATGCTTTTAAACTTGTGACCAGTTTAAGAGTAAAACTGTAAAAAATTAACTGCTTTTAAGGAATACTTAAACAAAGTATTTTGTGTTTCTGTGCCTAAGATTTTGAAGTGATCTAAAATGTCGAGAAATTTTTTAGAATTGAAGGGCTTATTGCACGTTGATACATAACTTAATGAACAACCAACACCCACTAAAGAGATTTCGGCTATTCCCTATTAAATTTCAAACCCATTTTTTAAAGTTTCCTTGTTCTATTTCATTTCTTCATACAAAAATAAATGTTTTAAAACTTTAAAGTCGATTATAAATAAAAAAAAAATTATTTTTCACGAAAAAAAAATGTTTTCCCAAAATTTTCCTATCCATTGCTAAACCGTCCGCCATCTCATTTCCCTCAATGCCTTGATGACTAGGCACCCAGTAGATGCGCATTCTCTTCGAAGCTCCTAGTGCATTTTTGTCAGCCAGGATGCTTTTGGACTTGGTAGCGTTGGTGTGTGTCCCTGCCTTAGGCTATCTCCGCAGCCTTTTTTATGGCGAATACTTCCGCCTGGAAGATGCTGCAGTGGTTCGGCAGTTTGTATGACTGCCTTGTACTAGGCTCTGCACAATACACTGCTGCACCTACCCACGTAGGTATTTTAGAGCCGTCAGTAAATATGTTGACCGCCTGCTGTGCTTGTTCTATACCTTTGCACCCGTCGCTTGGTCCTAGAAGTGTTCGTGTTTTGGAATTGACTATCGTGCGAGGTAGCATGTAGCCCGTGCTACTAAGTATATCCTTGCCGATTGTACAATGACCGAAATTTTGAAAGCGCATGTTGCCAGCCGCCGTGAGGCGTTGTCCCGTTTTTCCGGCCATTTTGCGGGTATAGCAGGGAGTCTATACATAAAATGGTTTCAAGCGCTTTAGTTGGAGTTGACTTCAGTGCCCCCATAATGCATAGCGCTGCTTGCCGCTGAGTTTTCTCCAAGTGCCTGAGGTATGTTGAGATTTGTTCACAGCCGGCCGGCACACAATAATTCTATAGAGTAGAATAGGACGAACTACCGTTGCATAGATCCAGTGCATCTGAAAGGACGAGAGACCCCAGCTGATGCTAAGCATCTTCTTGGATGTTTATAGCGCCTTCTTCACCCTTTCTTCTGCATTGATTTTCCATGTCAGCTTGCTGTCCAGGACAACTCCCAGATATTTTATGTGAATTTTCGGTATGAAACGTGTGTCGTTTATTTTTGGTGGTATCCACTGTGATATCTTGTACCTTTTCGTGAACAGAACCAGATCCGTTTTCTCTGTGTTAATACTAAGAACGACTGAATATGACCATCTAAGTACCTCTTTGAGTGTACTCTCCATTATGAAGCTTACTGTTGATAAACATTTCCCTACTATAATTATGCTTATTATGCTAGGTAAAAAAGAACCAAATAATATTTTTAGTATCCATTTCTTTAATATCAACCCGATTCTGAATAATTTTTCCCGGGGAATCGGAAAAGGGAGTTTTCATTTTTAAGATTGCAGATAAAGACATCACATATTTTCTTGTTTACACTCATGAATATTGACGGTTGATAAACAAATTTGCATTAAAAATTTTCAAAATGTTCTTGAACTTTATGTTAAAATTGAAAACTCCCTTTTCCGATTCGCCGGGAAAAATTATTCAAAAACGATCTGTATATGTTTATTAATATTTCAATAATTAAAAAAATTTTAAAAATAAAAAATTAATAATTGAGAAAATCACAGGCTGGCAGAGAGGGGGTGCTAAAAAAGGGTGCCTGCATCTTGAAACGATTTTAAGCCTTCTAGTCATCTGAGAAAACTGATTGTTTATTAGTCAGAATGTCGCTATATCCCGGACTAGAGAAAGAAAAATAAATGTTTTTTGGCAAAATGGCAAAATGACTGTTTGAAAAAAAGTAATTTTTTGGCCTTTTTTCAAAGTTTCGAATTTTTTAAAAATAAGATTTGGAGTTTAATTCGGGCTAATATTAAAAAACAACATTTCATAATTCAATATAATTGTAGTCTGAGTCATAAAGAGATATATGAAAAAGGCCAACACCAAATTTTAAGTTAATCGGTCCATTAGAACTTGAGATATCATGTCAAACGTGTTGGAAAAAGTAGTTTCGAGAAAAACTTTAAAGTTTTTAAGTTAAGTTTCAGACAGTCTAACTGACGACACTAAAATTGCTATAACTTTTAAAATAATTTGAATTTCGAAAAATTCTTTTAAGGAGATATTCTTGAATTTAGAAACTCGAAAAATGAAAAGAAAATATTTAGATTTTTTCAATTTTCTACACTTTAATACTGCATTAAAGGGTAGGTAATGCGCAAAATGATCGTTTGACCAACAAATTAAATGCATATCAAATGAAATATCTCAATGAGTACACCATTTAATATTATGGGAACATGTAGCTAAACCACCGAAGAACTGGGATAGAAGCATTTTAGTTTTTTTATGATGATTCATACATTTTTTACTGATACCCACTTTTTAGTTTAGGAATATATACTAGAGGGGAGGAGGAGATCAGTATTAGAAAGGAGGAGTAGTCGGCGGAAGTAGAAGTGCGGAAAGTTAAAAAACCAGGTCATTTTGACAACATAAACTTGGTATCTGATCGAGGATGGGAAGAGTTAAGGGTGGGAGGAAAAGAGGGAAGGCGGTTGCGAGGACAAAAAATTGGACGGAGGATGAGGAAAGAGGGAGATAAAAAACACAAGCCGGCATGCCTAGATTGAATATAGATTAAGTAGATACGGACACGGAAAATGCGCGTGAAGAAAGATAATGGTGGAAAAAGTGATTGGGAACGAGGGTATGGTTGGGTGGCGGGTAATTCATCAGTACTGCTTAATTATATTGTTCAATAATTGAAGCATAGTCGCGAATAACGTTTTAAACGAAATTTTTTTTAGTGTTTTTTTTTTGCGAATACCTGTTAGAATCACTCTCTTATATTATATACAAACAGAACTGAGTAAGCAGTTGAGCAGTTTCGGGTATTTTTATCGCATACACAAAAAAAAATTAATAAAAATTAATAAAAGTGAACAATTACAATTTTGTCGTTTATTATTGATTTATCGGTCTGAGAGACAAAATCGCGATTATAAGAAGGTAAAAGTAGAATATAAAAAATTACAACCGACTTGCCAATTTACTTTCTTTCGACACGACTACGTTGCGAATTCGAGATAGACTTACTTCTTCGCATTTTTTATTCGAAACGGATTGCGTTTCGCATCCGCAACTGATCCTTTTTCGTATGAAATTCCTCTCAAAAATACGAATCTCTTTTTCCACTTTTTCGGATTCATCACGGATTCGGACTTTATATACGATACCGTTTCGGACTCTTTTTTTTATTTAAATAATGCGAATTCGCAACGACTCGTTTTTTTAAATAGTTCAGATTCTAAACGAGTACAATATTGCTGAGTTCAAGGATGACTCATACTTGTTTCTTCAAACAGCTGAACATTGTTTTTCCTTTACTAACTAGCAATAACTAGCAATAACTTGTGGATTTAATCCCAATAACTTTTACAGCTATGAGCAAAAAACATTTTGAAAATTTTTAATGCAAATTTATTTATCAACCGTAGATGAACAAATTTGCATTTCAAATTTTCAAAATGTTCTTAAGCATTACCTTTAAAGTGAAAACTCCCTTTTCCGAATCCGCGTGAAAAATTATTCCCGATAGGGCTGAATAAGTTATGATTTTTTATATTTCGGAAAAGTTAAGCATTATTTCAGAATGAAAATAAAAAATATTTACAAATATCAAACAATATTTAATTTTATTATAAACATAAAAATATAAACGTTAATAATTAAAGCAAAACCAAACTACATTAATTTATCTTTAAAAAATTTAAAAAGAAAATAAAACGTCATATTCAAATAAATTAGTTAGCTGTTAGTAAAAAGTATGATGTGAATAAAAAATTCTTTTTATAGTAAAAAAACTATAGTATAGTAGTTAAAAAATGCCGTGAAAGTTAAACAGCCTAGTAACCAGAGTCTTTTAAGATGACAACCAAAACAAAATAAAAAATTTACTTTCAAAGTGTATAGAGAGATAAAAAAGGGTGATTTCGATATTAAAGAAAAACCATCGTTTACATTGCAGTTGCATTTGTAGTTGCTAAAAATTTGTTAATTTTTTTGTGAATAAAAATACAGGGATTTCAGGCTTCGGGATCCCGGGATTGAAAGCACTAGTGTAGATACATCGTGTTTTCTACCAGTAAATTTTGCAGTTTATATAATTTGAATGCTTAAAAATTTAGCAAATATCTTTAATTAAGGATCGTAAAACTTATGATTTTTATTTAAAAAGTCATCAAACCATAAGCGTTATTTTCTAATTTAGTTTTTTTTTTATCTTGTTTAATCAGGTGATGTATACTTTTTAATGATAAAATTTGAAGTATTTCCCTAAAAATAAAAAATGGAATTTCAGAATTCGTCTTTATCTTGCAATTTTTGTTGAATTTTTTCCTTAGATTCTTTGTACATTACAGCTGTCTCGTAGCCCTTGTCTGCATTAGATTTCGTCTTGGTGTTGTCTTTTAAACTTTTGAGTGCTTTGATTATTTTAAGTATAAATAACGATTGCGTCTTTTTTAAAAATAAAGAGATAAAAAAATAATACACAATACCTCTGGCCAAAACGCAGAAATTAAGAAAGAGTTATAAACGGTCCTTGCTTTTAATACAGGTTGAAGCAGTATATTAAAATTTTGACATTTCGGGATCCCGAAAATTACCGGGATTTGCCAAAACCCTTCGGAATTGAGAGCCCTAATCTACACAGACAAATAAAGATAAACTGCTGCTTGAACAATGAAAAGAAAATAATTTGAGCACAAACAAGATTTTGTCACATCCCGCTTACAGTTCTGCATTACAATGTCATCACCGACAAATTTTTACAAGCGGGTTGTGCTCACTCTTGCTCGTGCCCACATTATATCCTTTTCATCGTTGAATCAAGATTTTGACTCTATTCGTCTGTGAAGCAACATCCTCTTTCATAGCAGTAAGTTTTGCAGTGAAGTGTGTTGTGAAAATTATTAATCTTTATGTTTAAATTATAAAAAAGTTTTACGCATAAAAAACCAAGTATTATTAAACATTAACTTTGATATGCTCTATAAAAGGTAATAAATTCCTTCATTAAATTGTAAAAATGTTTTTCAAAATAATTTGTGACGTCATTTTCTTTTGTTTACTTCTTTGTTGTGTGTTATCTTTTGTCTTCGTTGTGGTTTTTGTGTAGAGAGGATTTTCGCTCAAATTCTTTTTGTTCTCTCCAACTTTGTACGTCATTTCTTTGTTCTATCCTATCTTGTGTATAGCTACTTCAATCGCCGCTTACTGTTTAAGGTAGATGTCATTAGTGTTTAAGCTGCCATGCTCGAACAAATGTAATTGAGAATTGTAAAGAGGCGTTGGAGGTCTCGCAGCTACATTGCATTTAAGAAATAATTGATTATGTCTTGTGTCCATTTACCACTAGGTATGTATGTGTGTACATGCATTTAATGAACATACATATATTTATATACTTCATATCTCAGAAATCCGGTGGTAAAAGAAGATTAAATACAGATAAACGTTACTCAGGGAGGTCCTTCAACACATTGCAATTGGTCTCATATCTGTTGACTCAACGACAAATTTCCATACCATGGTCCTTTTGAATTATATTTCTTTCACACACTTTTATTCTTAGTTTTAAAAACCCGCTAGCAAAAATTTGTCGGTAATGACATTGTAATGCAGAACTGTAAGCGGGGTATGCCAAAATCTGGTTTGTGCTCAAATTATTTTCTTTTTATTGTTCAAACGGCAGTTTGTCTTTACTCGTCTGTGGCGAAACATCGTGTTTTCTAGCAGGTAGTTTTGCAGTGAAGTGTCTTTTTCAAAATTATTAATCTTTATGTTTAAACAAGAACAAATAAAATAACTAAGTGTTATTAAACACATATTCTGAAATGCTCGATAAAAGGTAGTAAATTCGTTCATCAAATTGTAAAACTTATTGTGAAAATTCATCTTTGGCATCATTTGCCTTTGTTTGCTTCTTTTCGATGTGTTCTCTTTCGTTTTCGTTGTATTTTTGCCATAGAGACGATTTTCGTTCAATTGTTTTTGTTCTCTCAAATTTTGTGCGTCATTTTTTGTTATCTTCTATCTTGTGCATACCTACTCCCATCGTCGCTTACTGTGTAAGGTAGAAGTCATCAGTGTTTTAGCGGCCATGTCTGAGCAAATGCAATTGAGAAGTGTAAACAAGTTTTGGAGGCCCCGCTGCTACATTGTATTTAAGAAATAACTGGCTACGTCATGTGTCCATTTACCACTGGGAAGTTTCACTTCTGTACTATATACACGCTATACTGTGATTTTTTTTTAAATTTTTATTTTTTACAGATATGTATAGAAAGCAGAGACCGTACTGAGTATGCATTTAATAATAAAAAGCAAAAATTAATAATTATCTTGTGACTTTTAAAATTTTGAGCAAAAAATAATAATTATTTCTGCTCTTTATTTTTTTAGGCAAAAATAAAAATCAAAATTTGCCCGATATTTTTTTGGTCACAAAATAACTGGTAAGTTTTGATTTTTATTTTTTAAAGCAAAAATAATAAGTAAAGTTTGCCCGATATTTTTTTGGTCACAAAATAACTGGTGTTTTGATTTTTATTTTTTAAAATTTTTTTAAACCAGTGACCAAAAAATATCGGGCGTATTTTGATTTTTATTTTTGCCTTAAAAAAATAAAAAGCAGAAATAATTATTATTTTTTGCTCAAAATTGTAAAAATCAAAATTTTAAAAGTCAATATGAGATCAAGTTCTACAATGTGAGAGCATTCTAATTCTACCTTCAAAACGGCGGTGCGACAATTTTTTCATAATGCTTTTTTTGTTTAAAAATATAAAAATAATTAAAAATAAAAAGTTGATGTCAATTCGAAATTTCATGAGCAGTTAAATTTAAACAAATACGCTGTACGTATACGTTGCATACAATGTTGTCAAAGCAGTGTAAATGTAGATAATTCCAGAAATTTTATAAGGTATCAAATGATAAATTATCAAAATTTCTATTAAGTCTATATCGAACATCTGTTGAATATTTATCGAAATAACTGCTTTTGAGGTCTTTGAACCTTTCTTTATTCAAATTAAATGGAAAACCTTGAAAGTAATTTATATTTCAGAGAAAAAGAAACTCATATCTACCCATGCAACCCCTATAATTGTTCAAGTTTGCTTGAACAAATCAAACAAACAATGAAACAGCTTTCAATAAATGCAGTTTGTCAAAAGAGTCCTGCAGTTCACATGTCCAAGAACACACACAATTCATAATAGAATAACGAACTAAAGACGACGATAAAAAAAAGATATGCCAAAAATCTAGATGCACAAATTTAAGGAACCACAAAAATTTGCAAGAAAATTATGAGACGGATTTATGATCGCTTGCAAAAAAGGGGGTTATACAAGGGTAAATGCAGGTAATGAACTGAAAATGCAGCATTTCAAATAAGGATAAGATCTTTTTTTTTTTTGAGAAATCGAAATTTAATTTAAATGAAATTAGGTTTTTGTTGCATCTTATTCTTATTCGTTGTGAATCTGCAAATTACTAATTTCCCAGATTAAAGTTCATATTCATAGTACATATATCTTGGGATAAATATGCATACTAATGGTGACGTAAAGAAGTTTTCTTAACACTTTACTAAGAAAATATGCTTTATGTGGCTATAATTTAAAGTTAGCTTTTTTTTATAATAATCGTCTGTCAGCGAAAAAATAATGGCATATTAACGGTGTAAAATTTGTATGGAGCTTTCATTTTGCTAACTTATACAGCGTCAAACTCCCGCCAATTTGTGGCGTTTGTTTATGGAGTAATGCATGATAAATGCACGCTATAAGCAAAAATTGATAATTGGTAATTATACGCTTTTCTAGCGAGTACTTCAGTTTTCTTTGCTCTATGGTATCCTCTTCATTGAGTGGTGATATAGTGGATACCGAAGGGGAATGGAATCCACAGACAAAACATTGATCGGCAAATGCTGCTGCTTTCTATAATTTCGAAAATTCATGGTATGAACAATTGGTTTCTTTTTACTACCTTTTTTCAAGTGATCTATTACAAATTCGACAAAAATATTAGGTCCAAGCATGGCAGAACTAGAGAAGGTAGATGCGTTTCAGACTGCGTGCTCTTTCTCAAATCCAAAATTGTCAGTCAGCTTTTTGCGAATGAGAACAAAAGAAAATCAATGGCCGCATTCAGCGGAGTCAACAGTTGGTAACTGGCTATTGTGTTAAAATTCGCGGAAACACTGAAAGAACGCTGAAAATTTGAGTGAGAAACCTTTCCAATTAAATTATTTTAATAATTAAACAATTGTAATAATTAAATTAAATAATTGTCAACTTTTCTACGGTATCGCTCGCTACCATAACAGTTAACAACAGTTGACTTTTCTGAACGCAGCCAATTTTCACTTTCTCATCGTTTTCAGATTTTCTACAAGCTGTCAACTTCGTTTTGACAGTTTCGGCAGTCTGTCTCTCCGAAATGCTTCTACCTTCTCTAATTTTACTATGGGTCCAAGGAATATATAACCGGTAGTGGTAGTAGATAAAATTCTCTCTTGTTATGGGCACCTTAGCTGTCAAAATCAGCTGTTTACGAACAAAAGCAAAGCAAATAACAAAAGTTGTCAATACTTGTCAATAAATAGAATTTTGTTGTGAATTTTTGTGTTTTAAATTGATTTATTTAACTTGATTTTAGCTACTTTATTGTTAAAAACTTAAGAAGTTCTTGCTAATCCGTTCTTCTTGTCATAACGCACAATGCAATTATAGGATTCAACCATGCGTCTGATTTTGCCGCAGATGGCATAGGTCTTGGAACCAATGGTCATGCGGCCGGTTTCTGCATCAACATCGACGATGCTCAATTGCACAGAGGCGTGGTCCTTGGCATAGATGATTCTGTTGGATGCAGAACACTTTCTAGGGCAGTACAAATCAGCAGACTCTCCGGCGTCGTTTTCCATGCTTATAGATTTACGCACAAAAATTAAAATTATATAAATTTTAGAAGACATTTGACAGTTTTCTATTAGTTTTTATTTATTGTCTTTTAAATTTTTCATATATTTCACAGCTACGGTACCCACCTCTCGGTGACAACTTAACCATGTTAAATATACCTTGATTCATGGTAGAAGAATAGAGGTAGTCGTACGGCTGAGAGCTCATACAAAATCTGCAACCGATGAGAATGTGATGAGAAAGGAAAAATTAAAAGGAATCTGTCATGTTTGAAACTATGTTGCTTTTTTTATTTTTTTATTGATCAATCAATTAAAATAGGATTTTGTACAGCTGTTGAAGTAATTTATATGAGGTTTCAAAAAATCATTTTCGTGGAAGTATAAATAGCAAACACGAGAATCTTTTTTAAAATTTTTGGCACATGCCATGTTTCATCGTTGTCTTCTAGGCTCGTCAGCTGGAATACGAAGACTCGGCCCATTTTCCTTGCCAAAATGTTTTTTTCACAACACGCACTTCATTTTTATTAAAAAAGAAAAAATAAGTAATTCACTTTTATTCAAGTTTTTAAACATAACACAAAAATATACAATTAGAGTAATTTAATTTTTCTCTATTATCTTTAAAAAAAAACTGATTTTGACAATTTTGGTAGTATTGTCAAAGAGATCACGAGTACCTACGAGACTACCTGAATTATTCTTCCATGGATTAGGTCTTTTCCCGTACTAACTTCAAGTAATTGTATAGATTAGAGAGTAAAGGCTCAAACATAATAGGCTCGAACTGGCTGCAGCTAATGCAAAAAATCAACGAAAAGCTAGTTCCATGGCAAAATTCTACAAGGTAGTGTTAGGGCGGAGAGCCGGTGACCGAAACTGTCAAAACGAAGTTGACATTTCATACAAAATTTTCAACCAATGAGAATGCAATATGAAAGCAAAATTTTGAAAAAATACCAAAATGGCTGAGTTTGACAGTTATGGTCACTAAGAAAGAGAACACATTCAGCACTAACACTACCTTGTCTAGTTCTACTATGGCTAGCTCAAATTCTGTCAAATACTTATGGCGTTTTCTTTTCGCGAAAAAATTTTTCTCTTTACTAAAAAGCAAATGCATTGCAATTTTATTTCGTAACTATTTTATTTTGAACAATACTTCTTTCAATGATATAAATCAAAGCAAACTCAATAATAAGGAATGTATAAATTGATACGAGAGAAAAACAAATTTATTCTGAAATATTAAAAATCAATATTATTAGTTGATTACATATTAGCTGCGTTCCATTCGCTTCAAAATAATCCAGATTATTTTTTTTTACATGCAAAGCAAAAACAAAAATTAAATAATTTACAACTTTTCTGACGTTTAGAGTAAAACACATTCAGAGAAAAACATCGTTCACTAAGGTATCGCAACCATAACAGCTCACAAAAGCTTTGAACGACACACGTTCTCATGACACCTAATAGTTATTGTATCATGATTGCTTGTTTGAATTTACTTTTGACTGCAACGGTAGTGCCCTCTACGAGTCGTTTTTCTTGCCGTTCCTTTGACAAAATTTGTTATCGCGATTATATTAAGGAACGCAGCTATTCTTATGCGTTGTAACTAATTAAAGATCTTTTTGTATCTTACTGTACTAATTTATGTTCAAATAAATAATAATAATAATTTTTGCCTTTAATCAGACTAATTTTTCTAATGAAAAATCAGAAAGAGCGTGCCGCCGTGGAATATTCACTATTCCAGCAGGGCCCCACCACAAATAAAGATTCTAGAAAAGAATGTGTTCTTTGTGAATTGCATCATTTATACAGTAATTCAATTACAAAATGAATGATTAAAATTACAGTAATCGAAATAATAATTCTGCTGTTTTACATTACTGTAATCGTAATAATTAATTTTTTTCATTACGACTGCAGTAATTGTAATTTTGTAACAATTACGATTTTTTAATAATTGTAATTTTTTAATAATTACGATTACTGTATTTGTAATTAAAAATATTTTGATTATGATTACATTAATCGTAATTTTTATTTTTTTAAGATTACGATTATAATTTGTAATTGAAATTGTAATTTATATGTAATCAATTACGAAAGTAATCAATTACATTCCAGATCTGGTTTTAACACATGTTGTTTTGTTTATTTCCAACTCACTGCCAAACCTCTCTGCTATACTTTTTGTATATGTTTACACACGTGTTAAGTATAAAATGCCTAAATATGCTGCAAATAGGAAAAACTATTTTAAATTGATTATTTGGTAGTTAAAATATTCCAAAAATATTCTGTTTGTTCAATATTTACACTGTCAGTGGTTGGTGCTTGTATTGGTAATACTGATATAAATGGTTTGTGATAGCTAAAATATAAGATATCCGTCCGTTATTCTATACTTTTGAGTAAACGTGAAAAAATTGCATCTATTGTAGTTCCGGATTTTGTGTTTGATACATTGGGATTGTTTATAATATGCAGATCAAATTGTTCGCGAAGAAAGTCAGTTAGCAGTCAAAAATCATTTGTTGCAAAATTTTCGTTAAAATCTCCCACGAGATAAGGATTTTATTTTCACCTGTCCGACTAGTATTGGTAACAAATTCAAAATACTATTGCAGTTTCTTCTATTGTTTTCAACAACTTAAGAGGTATTCACGATTCAGCACACTTGCCAACTTAGTTGAAGACTTGTGCACTATACAAAAATAAAATACACTTACGTCAAAAAGGTGCACAACTGCATTTCTACTATAGCTTTAAACTTGAGGACTAATGGCCCAGTTAGCCTCGCATGGCACAGCAGCGCATGCAACGCAGATAAGCAGCTAGCATACAGCCAAATAAATGGTGATTATGCAACGCCTAGTCACATAGTCAAAATATAACAATAAAAACAAGAATACAACGATTTTATTTTAATAAATTAACCGCACTTGGTCAAACAATTTTACAACTCCACATCTGTTTTGCCAAAACGTCAAATACATAGAAGAATACACAGATATTAAAATGAAATAGATCTTCCATGTTTATCTATGTAGTCAGAGATGCATTTCTGTTTTTATCTGAGCATTGCCATGCGTAGCCATGTTGTGCATGATCAGATACACACAAATCCTATTAAAAAGATTGCGATGTGACGCTTGTTAAGCCATGCACTGCTATGCCATGCGAGGCTAACTGGACCATTAATCAGTTGTGCACATTGAAAAATTGTACATCTTTAAAAAGTGAAAGTGGTATGTTCTCAAAAACTTAACTGTACAAATGGACAAGTCCTCAAGTCCTCAACTACACTGACAAGTGCATTGAGTCGTGAATACCCCTAAGAACTGTGTTGGAACTTTGAAAGCACTAGAAAAGCAACAATTTTCTTAAACTGCTTACTATCGTGGCCTCAAACCAAGCTTGCACAACTCGGACGTATTGCTTTTTAAACTCGACAGTGTCATAAGCGCGATCTTTTACTTAAAATAAGAAGAAGTGTGATCAATGGTTTTGCTGATACCTTGTAATCTACAGTTAGCGATTGCAACAACTTGTACTGAATAGGGAGTTTCGCATCTTTCAACATATTGGACCAACATGGCATATTGAACGATTATCGGGGTTCACATGGTCCTACATGTTGTCACGCATTGTAGGACAAGCCTCTTATTTGACCGTTCGAACGCTCGATACAGCCGACTGACAACATGTTATCTTGAATTTGAAATATTTCAAATTTAAGACCATCACGCCAGGCGTGACAACATGTGGGATCATGTTAACCCCGCTATTGAAGCTAAAACGACAGTCGGTGCAACATGTTGGATGAAAATTGAAAAAGTTTGATTTTTCTGGCAATCGTCCAACATGTTGGACGTGTGAATGCATGTTGGTTCAACTTGGTCCATTGTTTGCATTTCAATAAAAGCGTCAGCGAGTGAACAGCAACGAAGCGAAAAAGATATTAGAGAAAAATAAGTGGAAAACTTTCCACACAATAAATTTTAGATATAATTTTTTAAAAATTATTTAAGTTTCTCTGATATACATATGTATAACTACTGCTCAAATGTAAGGGCACCTAAAAATTGTTTAGTTACTAGGCAGATATGTTCTGATTGAGAGTTTGCAATTAATGATGTTGTTTCACATGTTGGATCGTTCAAACGCTCAATGAAATTGTCCCGTTAATTTTTCATCATAATTATCGTACAACATGTCGTCCAATATGTTGGACCAAGTGAATACATACAAATATATACCGTCACCACTTCATTATGTTGACCTCATAATAGGGGGTTTCAGACGAACGTATTTGTACGCTGACATGTACTCTAGTACCACTTCATTATTGCTGAGATCAGACGATACTCGTTTGCTCGGCGAACACATGGCCGTGCAATATGGTTGTTGTTGTATTCTCCAAAATTTTTGACAGTTTCGCATTGGAAGCAACAACAAAATTATCTGTTCGCCGAGCAAACGAGCATCGTCTGACCTCAGCATATGTTGACCTCATAATTAATTTCTTTTCGTCTTGCAGAATTACGCCTTATGCAAACGAAAAATGTAATAGATCAGACTAGTTCTACGTTACACGTTCAAGTTTCTGTTCAAGTTTCCTTTCAAGTGTAAACACACTCATACATTTTTATTGTGTTTACACTTGAAAGGAAACTTGAACAGAAACTTGAACGTGTAACTGGCTGGTTACTTCTGCCATCGGAAGTATAATTTATTTAACTTTATCAAAGTTAAGAAAAATATAGACACAAGCTGAAATATCTAGCTTAAGACCGAGAAAGCTTGACGGAAACAAAGAGTTTTGAACACTTAGTGGATGCCTCCTATAAATGATGGGTGAAAAGATGGAGTAGTGACGTGAAGATTTTTTTTTAAATTCACACACACCAGGGAACTAGCGTGCAGGGAGATTTAAAGACCAAAGAACATATTCTCTCGGTAATCCAAGTTTCTATTGTTCATCAAGACAATAGTGAAGAAGAGAGCTGCTAGTCGAGCCGATGGCATCAGGTTGTGTAAAAAGTTAGTTACATGTCATGTTTAAGCTCTGGTTAAAATATGTGAGTGTGGTTATTAATCACGGTGAATAACAATGCGAATGTGAATAAAAATCGAGTAAATCATGCAGAAACGTTTGTAGTACCATGGTTTTGTTTGATTTTGATTTTATGTAACTTTGGTGACGATATTTTTCTTACTTCTCCTGTGAGGGTATATTTTGTAATAAGTTCGCCCGCAATGTTCTTTCAATTTCCTCATAAAAATTAGCTATTCCTGAGATTCCTCTTTGCGTACTATTGTGTAAGGATATAAATTTTTGTAAAACTAAATGTGCGTTTCCACAGTAAATATTTTCTTATGCAATGTTGGATATTGCATGCAAAAACAAATAACAGTTTAAAGAAAAAAAAAATAGGTAAATGTTACAGCATTTCTTAAACACCTTTTTGAAAAAGATTTTTTGTAGTGCTTACAATAAATGCACTTTTTCATAGAAACAAGAAAACAACAAAAAATAGAATAATATAATGATGCAGGAATTATTAAAAAAAGCTTTTTTTCCTGAAATTGTTGATGGATACACATAAAGAGCATTTGGAGTAAGCTTTTAAAAACAAAACCGCAATGTCGTCTCGAGTACGCTATGAAACGAAATGAAAATTAAGAAATAATTTGGAGTTTACATTTTCCCGTGCATGCCTACTTTTGTACAGCTCAGAATACAAATTCTACAAGCAACTGTGGTTAGCGATCTCAAGGAATTGTATGGTTTTGTCAACACTCAACTTTTTGGTAATTTTTCAAACCTATCACTGAGTCCGTCGTAGTACGATTATCGTGGAAACTAAGAAAAAGGCATTACTGAGTTCATTCATAGCGTCATTAGCCCCGTTCAAACTTCGAATCGGTCATCAAATCGTTTGACCACAAAAGTGTTCATGCTCATCAAATTTTTAGTCAAATTTCATTTTGTATTGCACACCAAAGTAAGCACATCGCGATGACGGAAATTTTTTAGTAGCACTTGTTATTAAAATCGTATTGGAAGAATAAAAATTGTTTTATAAATATTATTAATAATTTACAGTTATTTATTATTATTTTGTTATTATTTTCTTCCGCTCTTCTTTTGGCGCGATGTGCTCAGGTTAAAAACTTTTTTGAGCTGACGAAATCGTTCTACTGAATTTGACGAGTGTTCACATTGGCCAAATCGTTGGTCAAAAAATCAGCAGGAAAAATCAAAATATTTTCATTTTCATCAAATGATTTCACAAACGATTTGATGAGTGTTCAAACTCGTCAAATCGTCATCAAATCCATATATATTTATGTTGGTCAAATCGGTTGTCAAATCATTTGATGAGTGATTTGATCAATATAAAGAGGCCTATTCGAATATTTTCAAAGTAATTTTTTACTGCGTGTTTTGAGTGTGGGAGAAAATTTTTAAATAAAATTCAGAAGGAATAACTACTTTTACTATATGAAATTTTATCAAAATTTTCTCCGTCAACCAAAACACGTCGTAACAAATTACTTCAAAAAAACTACGAAATGGCGCTACGAATGAACTCAGTGATGCATTTTTCGTAGTTTCTACGATAATCATACTACATCGTACTCAATGATAAGGCTGATTATATAAAAAAATTAAATTATATTCAAGTTTTTTTTTTTAAATTTCATCACATAAAAATTACTTACCTATTAATTATTACATAAATTAAACTGCTTGTAAAATCAGAAAGATGCTAGAGAAGAGACAAAAATAAACAAAACAAAAAAGTCAAAAATTTTACATATGGAACTCAATTAAATAATTGCACCTTCAAAATAACGTGCAATGAGTTAGTTTGCGTAAAACAAAAGGCCTCAATGGCATATTTCGAGGTTTTTCGCTAATTTGGAATAAAAATAGCAATTTCCTATGTCATTTTAAAACTTAAATAACTTCTGCTAAAAAATTTTTTTTGTTGTTGTAACGATATTGAAGAAAACGAGCGACTTATTTTTCTACATATGGGCATTTACGTAGCTACGCATGTGACAGTCGTAAGATTTAAAGAGTGTAAAAACAAAGAATGGGTCTGTCAGTGAATGCAGATAAGACGAAATACTTAGTGTCAACAAACAAACAGTCCCAGAGTCTTGGAACCCACGTTACCGTTGACAATACCTCATTCGAGGTTGTGAAGGACTTCGTTTATCTGGGATCCAGCATTAATCCAACCAACGACGTCAGAATTGAGATCAAACGAAGAATAACTCTTGCCAACAGGTGTTACTTTGGGCTCAGTAGGCAATTGAGAAGCAGAGCCCTCTCTCGACGAACGAAAATCACGCTCTATAAATCGCTCATCATGCCCATCCTACTTTACGCATCACAAACCTGGACGCTGAGCAGTATAGATGAAAAGACTTTAGGAGCATTCTAGAGAAAGAATCTTCGTAAGATCTACGGACCAATCTGCGTCAATGGTGAGTACCGAATACGGTGGAATGATGAACTGTATTAGCTGTACGCTGACATCGACATAGTCAAGCGCATTAAAATCGAGCGGCTTCGCTGGCTTGGTCATGTTCAGCGCATGAAAGACGATGCTCCAGTGAAGAAAACATTCGATTCGGTACCCAGCGGCGGTCAACGCAGAAGAGGACGACCGCATCTTCGTTGGAAAGACCAAGTAGAGGACAACCTGACGAAGCTTGGAATTTCCAACTGGCGGCAGCAAGCGAAAGACAGAAATGGCTGGCGCAAATTCTTAGATGAGGCCAAGACTGACATACGGTTGTAGCGCCAACTAAGTAAGTAAGTAAAAACAAAGCAAAATTAATCCTACAGTTCTCTTATTTGATTGTTCAATAGTTTACTAAACGCACTATACAAGGTGTAAAAGCTAAGACCCTTTTCCACACGGAAAGTTTTCTTGCCAGAAAGTCTGTACAGGCAGTATGTACAGGTCTGTAAGTCTGCTGTTCTTTCCTTTGTATTTTCGACTTGCTGGCAAGAAAACTTGCCGTGTGGAAAAGGAGTATTAGAGTTGTCAAAAGTTCGGTTTTAAAGCTTAGTATGCTGTAGAAGCGACAAGAAATTTTCCGTAAGAAATGCATTGCGTTTTTGACAGCGAAAAGGTAGCGAAATTTTATTTCGTTGGTTAGTACGCTGTTGAAGCGAAAAATTCTTCAATGCAGCCAAGTTCACAACCATGATTGGAGAGTTAAAATGTCAAAATTTCGCTGACTTTTATATGTCGGTACATTTAATTGGCGTGGAAATTTGACATTCAACAATAATGTTCAACTAACACATTCAACAAACACGTTATGGTAAGTATGTGTTAGTGTTGAGTCTAAACCAAAATTTCGCGTGTAGAACTAAATGCCTAAAAATATTCATTCCTACAGCATACTAAGCTTTAGATAGAAGCCACCAAAAATTATACGTTACTCAAAATAGGAGTGGTTTTTACCTGCATCAATATAAACGACAAAATCTGCGAAGTGTGCACGAGTTTTTATGAAATTTTTTTTAATATTAGGTCTGGTCGCGTACTTTGACTAAAAACTTGCCAGAAAGAATTTTTTTAAAAAATTCTCTCGCAAAACAATGAAAAATATGATAAACTGTCAGATTATTTAATAAGAAAACAACAAAAAAGAAACAAAAGCATAACTTTTAGCTAAAAGCTAATTTTTATGAGTTGTGGAAAGGCTAAAACAAATTGCGCATATAATGGAAAATTCAATATTTGTAAATGCACAATAAAAATATCTGTTTTGAACGTTTGTTTTTTTTTTACTTAATGAAAATTCTTGCAAGTTGAAAAACAGCCAACAAAAACTTTTCAAAACTGGAATGAAGAGAAAAATCTTACATTCTTATTTTCACTCTCATTTGCAAGTTTTTTGGGTACACAAACGGTTTTTTGTAATAATTTGTAAAATTTGTACAAATTGATATTATATGATTTAAATACAAATTCTAAATGTTTGATAGTTTTAATCATACTTGATTTTAAATACAAATTCTAGTTGTTTGATAGTTTAAAATCGTTCAAACAACTAGAATTTGCATTTAAAATCAAGCATGATTTAAACTATCAAGCATTTAGAATTTGTATTTAAATCATATGAAATCAACATAATAATCAACAAGGTCATTTAGAAAAAAAATTTAATTTGTACGAATTTTTAAAATCTTTAAACGAAAGTTGACAGCTGAAAGTCTTAACGAAAGTTTAAGTTAGTTTATCATTTATAGAAAGTAAATAATAAATGCTCGTATAATACAAAGTTTAATTAAATTTTCTCAGTTTTTGATTGTAACGGTCCTAAATTACACTTTATATATTTTTCTTGTTCAATTAAATAAATAAAATTATAAAATATTTGCCCTTTTTTGAAGAGAAAAATCTGTCTCATAACGGTTATCACGTAACGTATTATATTATGGTTAGTATAAAAATAATTAAAAAATATTTTTCAACGAATCAATTATGAATATGTAGCATCATTATTTTTTAAGTTTTGTCACCATTTTTCAAATTTTGTTGCCATTCATCTCGTTTGCTGTTATTTTTTAAAATTCGAATTGAGATCAGCTTTCAGTACTCTCAAAATACAAATTTATACATTTTTTTTCTATTATGAAGATTTAAAAGAATTTTAAGCAGAATTTAATTTTTCATTCCCAAATTTTCAGACCTTTTGGCTGAAAACTACTCATACAAATGCTATTTAAATGCGAAAAAAAACGAATTCTTTTAGATTATTTTTTGTCGTGTATAGAAAATGTGGCACTACAAATTTTTTGTAGAATTTAATTGCATGTAAGTCAAATGGTGACATCGAACAAAAGAAATAAACGGCACTTCTCCATGTGACACTCAAAAATAGCTTTCAATATTTCAAATTTAAATATTAATAAAATAAAAAAAATACAATAATGGTATTCCCTTAAAAATTTAAATTTCCCATTTCGTAAACATGTAAACTTCAGAGCTCTTATTAAGGGAATGCACTTTTTGTCATTCTGTTTAGTTTTCCGTGCATATGCCAAAAACAGCTGATGGTATAAATTGAACAATATAAAATTTAAACATTTATGATACCTAAGCAAATTGAAAAGAAAAAATTAATTAAATATTTAAAACAATCTGAATTCCAGCAGTTATTAATTGACCATATAATAGAATCGTTTCAAGTTTGACAGCTGATAGTTTAAGCAAACATGTTTACATAAGCTGCGTTCCATTCGCTTCAAAATAATCCAGATTATTTTTTTACATGCAAAGCAAAAACAAAAATAATTATCCTATAATAAATAGGATTATTATTGGTATCCTTTAAAAAATTTTAAACACAGGAGCCGCACCAGTATATTTTTATGAGCCGTCATTTCATTTTTTGAATTATTTGTTTGTTTGATACAATGACTATTAGGTAGCCATGACAGCTACCTATTTTCTCACGAGCTGCGATCATCGAATGTTAAACAAAAGAAAACAAAACAAACCGCGTGTGTCATACACATTAGACGCATTCAGCGGAGCCAACAATTGCACTTAAATTATTTATATAATTGCTTAATATTAATAACTAAATTAAATAATTTACCATTTTTCTGACGTTTAGAGTAAAACATATTCAGAGAAAAACATCGTTCACTAAGGTATCGCTACCATAACAGTTCACAACAGTTTTGAACGACACACGTTCTCATGACACCTAATAGTTATTGTATCATGATTGCTTGTTGAATTTAATTTTGACTGCCTCGGTAGTGCCCTCTACGAGTCGTTTTTCTTGCCGTTCCTTTGAGAAAATTTGTTATCGCGATTATATGAAGGCGAAAGGAACTCAGCTATAATGTACGCATAGAAATTGTAGCTTAAACCTTGTAACAAATGTCCCATACAAAATTTGCTTAAAATTCCTCTGAGCCAAATTTGCTGAAAATATATCAGCAGTTACCATTTATTATATGCTGAAATTGATAGTTGTCGATAGTGACAATTCATTAGATTTGTGACAAGATTCAAAAATATTTTAAAATATTATATTTTATTACCATACTTTGTTTAAAAAAACAACGAGGAAACTCCAAAACAATTTGTTATAAACTCTTCTAATAAATTTTCACAAAAAAAATATCACACGACTAAAACGGAAGTAGAATCTTACCTACACTTTGTGGTAGCTCCACTGCAAACTCTATTACAGTTTCAGGATTGCTAGTCCAGTTCTTTTACATTATGCTTGTCAGCTGCTTGCGGAAGCTAATCAGCTGGTTTTGACATTTCGAAAATAAGATTGGACGATTCAAGCATCAGCTGTTTCTATCGCATTCTCGCTTTGAGGTGTGAAAGACAGGCACTAAAATGAAAAAATAGCACATACTCGCTCTAACAACGGCAAACAGCTGCTAAATAGTGTAATGATGAGTGGGGTAGAAAATCAGAACAAAACAGCTGCTTATTCGCTTCTACAGCAAGTTCGAATTTTTTTTAACACTGACTGGTGTCAAATGTAAACAACAACAAAATAACAACAACACTGTGAAAAACAACAAATAACTTGCCAGAAGAAATTAACTCTTGTTGTTGCGGCTTTTCGAGCATTTCGACGACGACCAGATATTTTGACAGTTCGGTCATATGTGAATGAGGGGCTATTTTACAAATGTTGCGTAAAACTCTAAACAATTTGTAAACATTTAAATAAAAAATATTCCGTTTTTTCAAAGAAATTAAAACACAAATAGGATAAATTTTTATATTGCTCATGACCCTCGAACAAATTTGGGTATTAAAGTTAATAACTCAGAGCTCTTGAAGAGTAGTAAAGATGGAGAAATATTGCTTTTCCGGTATAATGTGCTGAGAAATGGGTAAAAAATGCATTCCGGTATAATTGTTAAGTAGTAGAGTAAATGTAGGATACTGGAACTACAGATATTCCTTGGCGCCAATGCCATTAACCATATGATAACATCGTTGCCATCCTCACACATAAAATAGGCCCATCAACCAAGCGAACAAACAGCTGCAACAGAAATATTTTGTTTTTGTTTGCCGTTTCGAGTTCGAAGCAAAAATCCACAACAACAAAACTTTTCAACGACGACTACAACTCGAAAAATTGTAAAAGAATATCGCTGAAGGAGCCGTAAAGAAGAACAAGACCTGTACCGACTTTCAAGAATTTTTGTACCATTTTTGGGGTACGCTGCGCTCAAAGAGTACGTTCCAATTTTCGAGAGTTGCCTGTGGAATTCCAATTTTCCGGCCCAACAAAAAATAATAAAACCCAACAGAAATCACCAAAACCGAGCCGAAGCAATCACCATTGCAAGCAAAAAGTGATGAAGTGAACAAGCAAGCGGCGCGCAATGAATTCAAGCTGAACAAAAATTTTGCAGATAGTAATTATTAGAGCACACACACACTCCATCGGGCGAAAAAGGTACAAAGTAGTAAAATTTTAAAACGGATTTTAACTTATGCGGATAGTTGGTGAAAAAAAAATGTCAGACATTACCTCTAAATTTTAGTCTAATTGGTCAATAAGGCGGCATTTGCTAAAGCAAAGGAAGTCGAATAAAATTTGAAGTGATTTTTTTTTGTTTTAATTTTCTATTAATTTCTACGGCGATATCGGGCTGCAAGTCTTGCACGACGAAACTATTCCTCGCCACATGTTGTCAAAATGCCATTGCCAGCGACTTCTTTGGGTCAGTTCGCCAAGAACAGCAGCAGCAAAGATCGAAAGGTTGCCCCATAAAAGAAGAAAACTAACTTCACCAAAATCTCTTCAAAGGAAAAGAACCTGAGTATATTAGAGCCAAATTTTGCACACATGTTCGCTTGCACGAGACGGGCGTGTGAAAAATGTGTTAAATGAGCGGCTTGCATGCATTTGCCAGCATCAAATTTGGTGTCATTGTAAAGTTAATAAAAGCAGCTATAAATTGCTGCAATTTTTAAGAAAACTGGTGAAAATTTAGTGTGTGAAAACGTGTTAAAAATTGGGCAACGAACGCAAAAAAAAGTAGAGGAAAAAAAAGAAGCGAAAAATGTGACAGCGCAGCCCCGAGGCCGACAATCAACGACGATGACTACGATGATGGCAAAAGAAGCAACAAAAATTGTTTGAAGCAGCAGCAACAGCAACAGCAAAACCGAGAAACATCATGGTCGTAGTCGTTGTCGTTATTGTTCGTCCGTTCCTGTTGTTGTTGATAGTTGTTGGTTGTTATTGTTGTTTATGGGGCTCAATGTCTTCGTCGCCAAATTTTCGTGTATAGAAGCAATATGAAGCCACCAGGCAGGCATCCGTATCCGCAATATAAACATATTCGAAGTTACAACTTGAAACGTTTTAGGTGTATACCAAATTCTATAAAGTTAATCTTTCTAATCGCATTTATTTTCGTAGTAGCTGTTACTCTGCCTACTCAGCTGTTTTTTGTTTTCCCAGATGAGGCCCTATTCTATGCACAGCGTGCGTGATTCAAAACGAAAGCACAATTTTCAAAATGTTAAAATCTTTCGCAAATTAAATTCGAAGGCAGTACTCTTAGGGCCATATAGTTTACTTCTGGATGACTCTTACTAACTGGTAAAGTAAGAATTCGACTGGTTAAAGATATCCAAGGGTAAACAATTTGTCCATTAATGGTTGATACTTGTTAATTGTATTTATATGACGTTATGCCAAGCTATTCACACTTTTGACGGAGTATTCCAGCAGTTAACTGGTTCAAAGGAAAGACCCAAAGTGTATAAGAAAATATTTAGCTAATCAAAATTACCCACTCAAACAAATTTAACCCTCCGCGACTGACGTGTTAGTATGACATATATTGAGTCGTTTGGTGATGGTTTATGTCATATCAATAAATAGGTCTTTTTCCGTACTCGATTGTAGTAACTTGCAATGTGCTAGAACGTGTTGACGTACGTTTTCTAGAGCTGTAAAATTGGCATTCATATTCAGAATTTCAAGTGCAACTGAATAACTACGTAAGAATGCATTCAATGAATGCAAAATTGATTTCTAAATAAAATTTTTAATTCACATTAATTTTTAAAAAATGATTTATTATTCATTTTAATTATTCACTTTAATTATTAATTTTCGTTACTCAGAACAATAAATAATTTTTTTTATTAATTTGAATGCTATTCACAAAGAATTTCAGAATTTTCAATTATTCTTTTTTTATTCGTTATTCATTTTTATTCGGTAATTTTTTATTCATTATTCTTTTGTTATTAATTATTAATGTTTTATTAATTAATAATTTTTCACAGCAAAGGCTTAATTATTATTATTAATTTTTTATTCATTATTCATTTGTTATTCATTATTCTCTTTTATTCTTTATTAATTTTTTATTCATTGTTAATTTTTTATTCATTATTCTTTTTTTATTCTTCATTAATTTTTTTATTCATTGTTAATTTTTTATTCATTATTAATTTTTTATTTATTATTAATTTTTTATTCATTATTAATTTTTTATTCATTATTCTTTTGTTATTAATTATTAATGTTTTATTAATTAATAATTTTTCACAGCAAAGGCTTAATTATTATTATTAATTTTATATTCATTATTCATTTGTTATTCATTATTCTTTTTTATTCTTTATTAATTTTTTATTCATTGTTAATTTTTTATTCATTATTCTTTTTTTATTCTTTATTCTTTTTTTTATTCGTTGTTAATTTTTTATTCATTATTAATTTTTATTCATTATTCATTTTTTATTCATTATTCATTTGTTGTCAATAGCATTCAAATGAATTAAAAAAATTATTCATTATTCTGAATAACGAAAATGTATAATTGAAATGAATAATTAATCAATTTTTTATAAATGAATGTGAGTTAAACATTTTATTTATAAACCAATTTTGCATTCATTGAATGCATCCTTATTTCGTTATTCACTCATTCACTTTTTTGTGAATAAAATCAAATTGAATTCATTCTTTTACAGCTCTGACTTTTTCTATCTCAAAACTAGCTAGAAGGACAAGTTCCCGAGCTCAAAAGTTGCTAGAAGTGTGCTGGAAAAATTTCTTCAAGCATTATAAGAACAAGCAAAAAGAAGAATAAGCATAAAGAAGAACAAGTAAATGTAAAATTTCTTGTTTGCTTGTGGGGTGAAAAATAAATTTTACAAATTTTTAAATAACATATTAAATGCTAAATAATATCATTAGAGGTAATATTAATGCTTTAAATAATCTCGGCAAGTTTATTTGCTTACTTCAAAAATTAATTGACAAACTTAAATTGGCGTTGTTAAAGTTTCATAAGTAAACGTCAGCTGTTTTTGTACTTGAAACTAGCTAGAAGTCGTTTCCGTACTTTTGACACTATTCTAAAATTTTACTCTCTCAGATTGAACTTGACTCGTCTTTTATTTTATTTATTTTTATTTTATTTCCGGTCCACTGATTGCAAACAATCTTACAAACTTATGTATATAAAATAAATTATAATTAAGTAATTATAAAAACTAATTTAAATAACAAAAATCTCTAAAGTATTAACGAAAAATAGTAGTTTGACATGAACACGTAGTATAACACTATAACGAATTATATAATTATAGAAAACAAGATTGCACTATATGATACGAATAACAGTTAAGGCACAAAGCAAGAAGCAACATGTAAGATAGTAAAATTAATTATACAAGTAAAATAAATCAAGTTTTAAACGCGATAGACTAACATTGAAATTTATAAAACTTCCGAGAATATTAGAGAGACGTTTACAACGAGTAATTGGCGAATTTAGTGCGTCATTAGTTCTATGAGCAATATCCTCAAACTATCTATTAAGCCTTAAATTTCTAGGATAACACATTATAAATAAATAATAAAGAGCAGTAGAAGCGTCTATCTTTAAGTGATTGCAACCCCAGCAACTTCTTCCTTGACACGTATGAGAGTAGACCATCCGGACATCTCAATTTTCGTAAAGCATATTTTGTGAACAATTTTTTAATTTTTTCTATGCGACTAGAGTGCTTCTCATAAAAAGGATTCCAGATAATTGAACAATATTCAAACGTACTCCTAACTAGAGGTGCATATAAGGCCTTTAAATACTACTTAAACTCTCAATCAACTTTCACTCGACAATTTATTTATTTATTAATGTTGTTTAACTTTATAGGTCTGCTTCCTTACTAACTTCAAGTAAAGTTTGAGTAATAGAGAGTAACTTGATTATCTGTCAAAATGAGAATATTTATCAGAAAATACCTTTAAATGAGTTTAAAGCACAACAGCTGTTAACGCATTTTTGCAATAGAACATAATTGATTTTTGCTTAAAATTATTAGTTTAGTCTTATAAAAAACACTTTGTAAAAAATATATACAACAATAATACTTGCATTTAATAATAAGAATCTATATATAAATAGGTGTAGACGTAGACGTAGAACAGTTCGGTACCATTTTCTCCCGTGTTTCTCAACCGATTTTGATAATTTTAAATGAATTAGAGCAGGGAGAAGGAGGGCATTGAAGATTTTTTGAGACCATTGACCTAAAATATGAGCACTTAAAAATATTTTTTAAATAAAACCTAAACTATAAGAGATGATAAAACATGGTGTAAGAGGAAATATTAGACATTGCTAAAATGTACAAAGAACATCACAATTATTTTTCGCTATCTCTTACGGATACCCATAGCATATTTTTTATGTAACGTGTGGGAATATATATATTGGAATAGTGAAATTTCTTAAAAATAGTAAATTTTGATAAATTTCCTTTACTTTGATATCAAATTTATGACGCTATTTAGAAAACTTTAGCTTTTCTCAGTACAATCACAAAGATAGATATATATCAGAGGTGTCAGTTCGAAGTTTAATCAAATTACATTGTACAAGCGTCCGGAGGATAGAAGAAAAAAACAAAAAGAATTATGCTTTTGCCTCAGCAGTTGTTTCGTGCACACCTATAGAAAAGTATAGGCAACGTCAAAAAGAACGCTGAAGGAAGTTTTTTGTTTTTTCTTCTATTCTTCGGACGCTTGTACAACGAAACTTGAGTTCGAAGAGCATTCGAAGTCGCACTGGACTTCTGTATTGTTGTATGAAAAGTTGTTCATTAACACTGAGCGACAAACTGTAAATAGAAATAGAGTCGTTTTTTCATCTTTTTACGCTAATCTGCGAACGTAAGAGATTTCATATCACAGTGTAGGTCGAAAAATCAAAATGAAAAGGTCGAATTTCGACCACTGGCGAACTCGAGTACCTATAAATAGGCGCAGCAAAACAGTTCGGTACCTTTTTCTTCCGTGTTTCTCAACCGATTTATTTATTTGTTTATTTCATTTATTCAACAATTAATAACTATCAGATTATTGTATGTACTTGCACTTACAACTAATTATAACTGACAGAATTTTTAAGTATAGTAATATAAATATAAAATGTTTGGCCTGTGTAGTCTAGTGGAAAGTGCGCTAGACTATCAACCCAGAGGTCCCTGGTTAGAATTTGGGCTCTCGGGCATGGTTCTTTTCACTTTCTTTATTCTTTCCTACATTTTAGAATTATGGAAAACTAAAACAATTAAATTGTTTAAAATGTGGATTTAAAGGACAGGAACAACTAAGAACTAGAAATGCTCTCCGAGGTTAAGGCATAACACTAGCCTCGGTTAAAAGCAATTAAAATTGTCTTTTACGTTTGTTTCGCCTAATCAAGAATTCACGTGTGATTCCAATCAATTCTTACTCTTATAATCTATTTCTTTCCTTTCAGATCAAAGACCAAAACGTTGTTTGTATAAAGCGCATGCCTTGGTTCTTTGATCTTTAAAAAAAAAAAAAAAATTAGAATAGTGATCTTCGTATAAAAATAAACATATTAAAAGAACTCAAAAATTTTAATTTATTTAATTTATGTTAAGAATAATGTTCAAATTTAAGACAGAGTCTTTTAATGCTGTAAGAATCGATAACATTACAAGTAATAAACAACAAATATATATGACTTAAAACTAAAACAAAATTTTAAATAATAACTTAAAACTGGGACAAGTGATAAAAATCTTGAATGAATGAATTAATTAAATATTATAAAAAAGGTAACAATAATCCTTATGATTAATAAATATAAGAAACAAAGGATATAAAGAAATAGCTAAAGACTAGGAGAAATATTGGAAAAATGTCATGCTTAAAGTTGCGTTTATTTGAGATAATCTTGAATCTTAAAGGCAGCGAGTTCCATAATCTAATCACGTTAACAAAAAAAAAGTGCTTGAATTCAAAAGATTATGTACTGGTATGATTAGATTCATATTTCAAGTCGATCTACAGAATCGAAGTTTTAGAAATAGGTAATTAGGGGTTTGTGTATAAATCAAACTGTGTAAGAATATGCAGTTTCTAGCGTCCATGTAATTGAATATATTACAACCAAGCACTTGATTGCTAAGTGACTAATGCGGTCAAACTTCCTTAGACCATATACGTGTCTGACAACATTACTGAATGCAAGTTGCAACTTGAGCTTGGATCTGGAATCGAGTTTACTGAACACAACATCTGAGTAAGAAACTATTGGCGCTATAAGTTGGATCACTTTCTTCTGGTGTCGGTAGGCACATATGATGCAGTCCATGATATTCCGTAAGGCAAAGTACGTTTAACACAAAAAATTAAAGGCAGACTCCAATATAGCATATTCCACATGCACCTTGTAAAGTTTCCTTAAGTTGATTCAATTCTGTTAGAGTGAAGAAGATAAGGATTTCAAATCGTTGAGCAATATTCTAATTGAGGCCTTACAAGTGATGTATAAAGAGTTTTTAGGGTTTAAGGGTCAGAGAAATATTTTGTGTTTCTCTTTAAAAACCAAGCATCGCATTAGCTTTGGCTATGATAAAATCGATGTAATCCCTAAAATTAAGCTTTGGATCGAGAAGAACTCTCAAATCCTTCTTCATTGCAGCGCTCTCAAGAGAATTTGAGTAAATGGAGTAATTCCAAAAAGTAGTTAAAGACGTTCTTGAAAATGTGAGAATCTGACACTTTGGAATATTAACAGGAAGATTGTTAAAAATACACCAATTCGCGAGGGAATCAAGATCCCTTTGAAGTAGTTTGGAATCTTCAGCTTGTCTTAATCAATAAAGTTTTAAATCATCTGCGAATAGAAGGCACTGGAAGTGTTTTATATTGGAGGAAGATCGCTTATGATGATTAAGAAGAAAAGAGGACCTAGATGGCCTCCTTGAGGCACTTCTGGCGTTACTTGTATAGGGTTTGAAAAGCAATTATTTATTTGTACAGTGACAACTGACAGTGACAACTGATCCTGAAGATAGGAACCAATCCATTTAAGAAGATTTGAGTGAAAACCTATTGCTGAAAGTTTGGAAAGTAGTGTTTCATGGTCAATCTTATCAAATGCTTTGGCAAAGTCAGTAAATATTACGTCCGTTTGAAATCCTTTAGAAAAATTATCAATAATGTAGGTACAGAAAATTATCAAATTGGTGACTGTCAAGCTGCCTGTTGCAAACTCATGCTGATTCAAGGAGGTAAAATTTTTTTTAAAAAAAAAGAAAGAAGGAAAGTAAGAAAGGATAGGAGTTTACTCATTGGTCTATAATTGCAGACGTCCTCCTTGGGTTCGAAAGCTACAGTTAAATTTAATTCGTTGTAAATTTACGGTCGCCCGAATCGAAAAATTTGAGGTTTTGAAAAAAATGCGTTTAAAGTTTCAAGTGATAAAATTTTAGCTAAATTTGATATTAAGTATAAATTTGTAATACCTGTGGCAACATGTTATAACTTCAAAAGTTTCGAAGCTGTCAAAATTATCGAAAGTCGGTATATTGTAACACTTTCGACAGGCGATATTTGCGATAAAATATCACTTTATTTTGGTGGCAGTGATCGAGAAGCGAAATAAATATAAACGGAAATATTTATCCATTTAAGCATGGTTTTATTTATTATACATTATTTATATAACATAGAAGAGTTAAATAATGATTTGGAATAATAATAGTATTGGCTTTAATAAAAGTATATATATGGTTACCTTAGAACTGTTTGTTCAAAATAAGTTACCCTTAGTTTTGCCAAACAATGTTATTTATAATTATAGTTATATTATAATTATTAAATAATTAATTTATAATTTTTAGTTTAAATGACATTTTTTATTAATAAAAAAATTTTTTAAAATATTGATTCACGATATTTAGCATGCCAAGTATCAGAAAAAAAGCTTGCGGGCAGCTGTGAAATGTTCGATCATAACTTCGAAACAAACCAAATCGCCTGTCGAACGAAAATATTACAACATACTGCCAGATCGAAAACTTCGCTTCGATGTTCGCTTCGATAGTGAAGTTACAACATGTAGCCACTGGATTATGCAATAATACCCAGTGAACCTAAACTATCTTTTTTGAATTCATTTATGAACCTTTTCGGGTAGAAAACTTAATTTTCGGCACTCATAAATGAACCCTTTTGAACTCATTCGTCGGACCAAAATGCCTCTCAAAAGCGAAACTTCTTTTCTTCAGAAATGAGTTAAGAAAAGAATCACCAATTGTCCTTTTTTTTTGTTCGGAAACGAGTGGAAAAAAAAACTATTGAAAAGTTATTTTTCGGCACTCATAAAAAAACCATTTTGAAATCATTCGCCGCACTGGATTGCCTCTCAAAAACGAACCTTTCTTGTTCGAAAACGAGTTAAAAAACGAACCATAGAAATGCACTTTTTCGGCATTCAGAAATTAATCTTTTTCAATACAAAATTGTTTATTATTGCATATCGATAATGGGTTAAAAAGAATTTAAAAGTAATGTTAAAACGTTATTTGAATTTTATTTGGACAAAGTATTTATATGTTCAGGACCGACGCCAGAGAAATATTGCTCACAGAACTAAATTTATTCGAAATTAGAGAAAACAATAATGCCAGAATTAAAACGAAAACTTTATGGGGGAATTGAACCATTTTTATGATTTTTATTTATCAATTTAATGAATTCAGTCCTATCAATGATATACGTCCTACCCGAAAACGTACTCAAAAAGAAGACCAAAATGTCAAGATTCTTTTTTGAACACATTTCGGAATGTGAAAAAATAACATTTACTGAACTTATTTATAAATAAAAATTTTCCATTTATTAGTAATTGTTTATGAATAAAAAATTGTCCATTTTTAAGTAATTATTTCCTTCTGAAATGATAAAAGAGTATTTTTTTCGGCTCAAAATAAGTATTTTAATAATTTTGCAAAAGAATTAAACTTTTTTATGGAATAAATGTTCACGCATTTTATCGTCTCTTGAAATTGATTATAAAAATTAAAATAGATATATAAATGAGATTTTTATCAGATTTGTAAATTTGTTTTTGGAACGAAGTGGTGTGATTTGGAAGAAATCGTCACGTAACAGTGAGATTATGCGTGAGTGTATGCGTGCGAATATCGAGCAGATTGCAAACCAGCAGGCGAGTGCGCTGTCTGTGTGCGTGCGAGTATTGAGATTCGAGCAGACTAACAAACTAGTAGACGAGAAGCCGAGTAGAAATTGTGTTAAAACGCATTTGTTATTATTATTTGTGTGTTTGTTTTAAATCATACGTGAGAGTCTTTATTGCAATTTAGTTTTAAGACATGAAAACTGCAGCAAATGTGTGCAATACAGTGAAATCTGATGTTAGAATTTCGAATAGTTTTTTAACAATAGGGTGGACCCTGAAAATGTTTTTTTTTATTTTGTAATTTTTATGTATGTGATGGCAGTATTAAGAGATCGCTGATTTCGATTCTTATGCTAGAATTTAAAAATATTTTTTGATACTAGGGTGGACCCTAATTATGTTTTTTTTTGCAGATGCGTTGATCGCTGATTTCGAATATTATGTTAGAATTTTAAAAAATTTTGTATACTAGGGTGGACCCTAAAAATGTGTTTTTTTATACTCTGTGTGATAGCAGTATAAGGGGTCGCTGATTCCGAACCTGATGTTAAAATTTCAAAAAGTATGTTTGACACTACGGTGGACCCTGAAAATGATTTTTTTTTTGTTTTATACTTTTTGTATATGTGCTGGCAGTATTAAGAGGTCGCTGATTTAAAACCCGATGTAAGAATTTCAAAAAGTTTTTTTATAACAGGGTGGACCATAAAATTGTGTTTTTTGTTTATAGTCTTTGTATATGTGCTAGCAGTATAAGAGGACGCTGATTTCGAACCTGATGTTAAAATTTAAAAAAGTATTTTGCCACACTTAAAATGTGTTTTTTGTTTTTGTTTTATATGTTTTGTATATGTGCTGGCAGTATTAATAGGTCGCTGATTTAGAACCTGATGTAAGAATTTCAAAAAGTTTTTTGACACTAGGGTGGACCCTAAAATGTGTTTTTTGTTTTATACTCTTTGTGCTTATGCTGGTAGTATTACGGGGTTTCTGATTTCGAGTCTTATGTTAAAATTTAAAAACATTTTTTGACACTAGGGTGGACCCTAAAAATGTTGTTTTTGTTATATACTCTTTGTATATGTGCTAGCAGCATAAGGGGTCGCTGACTTCGAATTTGATGTAAGAATTTCAAAAAGTTTTTCTGCCACTAGGGTGGGCCCTAAAAATGGGTTTTTTGGCTTTGTGTTCTTTGTAAATGCGCTGGTCGCTGATTTCGAATCTGATGTTAGAATTTCAAAAAGTTTTTTGCCACAGGGTGGACCCTAAAAATGTATTTTTTTGCTTTATACTAGGGCGGGTCCTAATTATGTGTTTTTTTGTTTTATATTTTTTGTAGATGCGCTGATCGCTGATTTCGACATTTTTTTTTTTAAATTTAACTTTTATATACTCTTTGTATTTGTGCTAGCATTATGAGGTGTCGCTGATTTCGAATTTGATGTAAGAATTTCAAAAAGTTTCGAAAAATTTCAAAAGAACTATGGTGGGCCCTAAAAATGTGTTTTTGGCTTTATATTCTTTGTTGATGCGCTGGTCGCTGATTTCGAACGGTTCAGTAAAATAACACCCAATGAAATAACGCCCAAAATAAAAAATTAAATAAAGCTCAAAATATTTTGGGCATAAAAAATGAAATAACGCCCAAAATAAAAAATGAAATAAAGCCCAAAAAATTAAATAACGCCCAAACAGAAAATAAAATAAGACCCAACATAATTTGGGTTTACAAAAATGAAATAGCGCCCAAAATAAAAAATTAAATAAAGCCCAAATAAAAATTAATAAACGCACAAACCGAAAATAAAATAAGACCCAAATCTTTTAAGGGTTATGGCCAGTTTCTAAAAGATCATAAGACCAAAAAACTTGCTGGTCGTAAGCCGTAGTCGGTTTTGTAGAGAAAGCAGATCAACTAAGGTAAATATGCATGAAATAACAACTTTCCGTACAAGGGAAAATAATTTTATCGTAAAAAACACCATAAAAACTTGATTTGCCCTTATAAAGAATGGTGATAACAAAATTTTGTACAAGGGAAAATTATTTTTCAATATGCATCGAAATAAACTATGTCTGCGAAAAAAGCTTTAATTAAAGTTTCAAATCTAGCCATTTCTATCGTGTGATTGGTTTCATAATGAAATAAGACCCAAACAAGAAAATAAAATATTTCCCTAAATTTATGAAATAGCCCTCAAAAATGGGCTGTCCCAAAATTTCATATGAAGTAATAGCCAAAAATGTATGAATTTTTTTGGGGCTTAATTTTTTTTGGGCTTTTTTCAATTGGGGTCTATTTCGTAGTGCCAAGTCCAACACCGGCTTCGCTGTCTACAGTACTTCTGAGTTGAATTTGAAATTCATCTAACATTTTCATGCCAAATAGAAAAATGAAATAAAGCCCAAATACAATGAAATAACGCCCAAATTTGTATGGAAAATTTTTTGGCTTTATTCAATTTTTTATTTTAGGCGTTATTTCCCTGAACCATTTCGAACCTGATTTTAAAATTTCAAAACGTATGTTTGACACTAGGGTTGTCCCTGAAAAAGTTTTTTTTTTATACTCTTTGTATACGTGCTGACAGTATTAAGGGTCGCTGATTTCGAATCTTAAGTTAGAATTTAAAAAAGTTTTTGACACTAGAGTGGAGTCTACAAATTTGTTTTTGTTTTATACTCTTTGTAGATTCGCTAGTCGGTGAATTCGAATTTGATGTAAGTTTCAAAAAGTTTCTGACACTAGGGTGGACTTGTTTTATACTCTTAAGTAAGTCCATCTTTCAATCCAAGCTCCATTCGAGGAACATGATGGAATGCTCGACGCCTTGCTGCGTCATGAAACAAACATCGCTGGCAACGGTAACTGCCTATTTTAATCTCATAAGAATTTTACAGCTCAATTTTCAATAAATAAATTTTTTTTTCTAAAATATTAAATTAAACTTTTTAATTTGATTGTTTGAATGATTTCGATGCCTTGAAAAAATTATATAAAATAAAAAATAATAAAAAAAAATAAAAATATACAGATTTTATTTTGAATTACATTCGGAGTTGAAGAAAAAGCGTAACGGGAGTCCCTTTACCGCACCACTTTTTTTTCTAAAATGCTGATTTTAGGTGAAAATCTATAATTTGTTTATTATCAATCCTTTTTAACGCGTCTTTTTTAGAAACAACCATTCCAAAATCATATTCGACTATTAAGCGCCTTAGCTGAAAACAATTTTCTCCAATATTGATTTGGTTTCGTCTGTTTTTATAGGTTTCTTATGAGCTAGGTCCTCAGAATGGCATCTATATCTGCAGCGGATGACCTGCTCCTTCTGCTTTGGTGTTGCTGATTTAGCAGCTACTTGCAATTATTGTGTAGATACCTCTTTCCTTACTTTTTGGTTTTTTATTTTTGGATACATAAAAAAATATATTCCATTCATTTTCTGTTTTTGCGTCTTAAACTATTGTATTTATTTCCTGCTTCTTTTTAATTATTTGTTTTATTTTTGTCAAACTAAGTAGTCAGATTTGTCGAAAAAAAAAATAAAATTAAAAAGAAAGCAACACGACTGACGAATGCTTCCGAGGCACCTCAACTAGTTTACTGGTATTTGTGTGTGGGTCTGGCTATGTATCGTGCATATTCGTGTAAGTGCAGTATTTAATAATAAAAACGAATCAACGCAAAATACAAAGATTTCCAATGTAGCGCCGTCAGTTTTCAGCTAAAATGGTGGACTCATAAATTTTTCTTTAAAACTTAAATTATTTTAACTTTGCTGGCTCCCATGGGTACATTTGAAATGATTTCAGAGGAAACTTTTCATTTATGTTGTGCTAATTTTGTTAAGAGACATGAACTAAGACCAAAATTCATATCAAAAACTGCCTTTAACTATCTATCAATATCAACAAAATTAAGCTTGACGTGATAACTGTTTTAAATAGAAGCACCAAATAATTGATAAAACTCTCAGTTTCGAGTAAAATTTAACACACTTTTTGTTGGCCAGTCACAAATTTTTTCATTTACTTTTTTGCATTTTGATGTCTTACGTTCATTTAAAATTTGTCTATGTTGCTATTGCATTTCATACACGTTTTCAGCATTTTTTTGCACCTAATTAAAATACCCTCAAAAGTAATGGCAATTAACAAAAATTCTATCAACTTTGGCAACGACAATTACTGCGTCATCATCAGCAGCAGCAGAAGCAAATATCAAGAACCTATTAACAAAAGAAGCAAAAAAAAAAATAAATAATTATATTCGTTGTGGTTTTTGCATTTCGAAATAATTTCATTCTGTTTGCTTATCTTGAACCAATTTTCAGATACTGCGTTAAATTCGGTTAACAATATAATTGAACTGTATTTTGATAATGAAATGATGTGTGTATTTTTTCAAAAGTACATACTCTTTAAGTACCTTGAGTGCGTTGTCAAAAGCTAAGCTTAACCATTTAATAAGAGAATATAAATAATAAAAAAAAATAAAAGTGAATACTTTTAACTTGTGTTTGCAATTAAAAATCATCCGAGCGTTAAGCAAAACAAAGAATAACAGAATAGTTTTTATCAAAGCAAATTAAGAAGCACAAAAACAATGTTTTAAAAAAATTTAATCATAAGTTTAATGCAATAATCAGGATCATTTGGCAGCGTGGGATTATTTTTACTACAACTTCATGCTTCAGTGGATCATATTGAATAAAGGTAAGCAATTATTTTAATATGAATAATAAATTTAACTTAATAATGTAGCAAACTCATTGAAAGTCTTAACATAATATAAAATATTTATTTTATTAAATCTGCTTATGTCAGATTTCTTTTAAACTTAAAAGATCTTAATTTTTGTTGCTTAGAAATAAAGGTAATGTATTTACTTTCAGCTTTTTGAAAATATTTAAAAAAAAAACATTTTTTAAAAATAGAATGCAAATATTCTCGGATATACATACTTTTGAATGCATTTTATGACGATTCATGGATGTCTTAACATAATTTACCGTTATTAATTTGATCATTATTTGGTAAAACATGCAAGTAAAATTTTTTAATATTTACCCAGCGAACACATGAGATAATTTGTCATAGTAATTTTAATACATTCAAACCAATACGACACTCACACGTTTTACAACAATCAGACTGAAAGTCGGCTGACAATAATTTTGACATAGAGTGTCAAAAATTTTACGTTTATTTGTAAAAGTGAGAAAAAAAAACAAAACCCCAGAAATTAAATGAAATAAACATAATATTTCTTCTTTTTTAGAATGAATTTTTATTGTCAAACAAATGTAATTTTTTGTCATGCTATTGTTATGCCAATTGGCTTGACGACCGCAATAATTTGACAACTAATACAAATTTTAAAATTGTTATGACAAATTGTCACGTGTGTTCGCAGCGTTAATAAAGAAGGGGGAGTAGGGGCAGTTTGACAGTACTCAGAGTTTGACAGTACTTTTCGATTTTCGGATGACATTTGCATTATCTCAGAAACTATAAAAGCTAGGACCAGGAAATTTTGTACAAATGAGTTTTAGCCTAAATTAAGTAACAGCACAAAAAAGAATTCTAGGTCAAATCAATCGCCTACCTCACATACAAACCATACTTTTTTCAATAAAACAACCCGCATAAAATTGCTTATTTACGTTTTTAAAGAATAAATTTAGTTTATTTAACTTTACTTAAATGTCATGCTAAAAATATTCCAAATCGGATAACCTTTATATATATCTTCTATAAAACAATATTAAAAAATTAACGAAATTTAAAAAAAAAATTTTTTTAAATTTTTGCTAATACAAAATAAGGTCACAACTTGTAATTAATTATTTAATTTTTTTTTTAATTTTATTTTATTTTTGTTTTATAAAAAATTCTATTTTATTTTTCTTCAAATTTAAGAGTACCTACAGATTGTCTTGGAAATCAGTGCATTTTAGGGCATTATTTGATTTTTAAGACTTTTTTTCATATGAAGTGGTTTTTCTTAATAGCACCTAAATGCAGCAGGTATTTACAGAAACAGAAGGTAGAAGGTATCGTACTGGGGTTTTGTACGATATTTTATGATAGTTAAAGCCTTCGACTTTAATAATGCTTAATTAGATAGATATTTTCTACTAAATTTTACTTAAATTTTCATTTCTTGAAAAATTTACAGTGATTTTTCTATTTTTATTAACATTTTTATTGTATTTTATATTATATGCAATGGCGATTAACACATAAAAAAAGTAAAAAAAAACAAAACCTTGAAATATACTTTGTGCTCGAAATTATTATTGTTTAAACTTGACTTTATTTTTTGGTTTTTGTTGAACTTATTTTTAATAAAAGTTTCAACTTTGACGAATTTTATAAAAAAACCATACAATACATCCAGTTTTTAATACCACATTCATAATATATGTTTTATAATCTGACGAATAAAAATATTTTTTTATAAAATTTAACAAAAAAAAAACCTAAATGTCATCCTAAAATTAAAAAAAGCGCACTGTGAAGAGCTGTAAAAGAATGCATTCAATTTGATTTCATTCACAAAAAGTGAATCATTGATTAACGAAATAAGAATGCATTCAATGAATGCAAAATTGATTTATAAATAAAATTTTAATTCACATTCATTTTTAAAAAAATGATTAATTATTAATTTCAATTATTAATTTTCGTTTTTCAGAATAATGAACCAATTTTTAATTATTTGAATGCTATTTACAAAGAATGCAATTTACAAAAAATTTCAGTTTTTCTTTTTTATTAATTTTTTTATTCGTTAATCTTTTTTATTCATTGTTAATATTTTATTCATTATTTATTTTTTATTCATTGTTAATTTTTTATTCATTATTAAATTTTTAATCATTATTCATTTTTTATTCATTATTTATTTTTTGTTCATTATTAATTTTTTATTCATTATTCATTTTTTTATTCATTATTCATTTTTTATTCATTATTTATTTTTTGTTCATTATTAATTTTTTATTCATTATTCATATTTTATTCATTATTAATTTTTTATTCATTATGTAATTTTTATCCATTATTAATTTTTTATTCATTATTAATTTTTTATTCATTATTAATTTTTTTTCATTATTAATTTTTTATTCATTATTAATTTTTTATTCATTGTTAATTTTCATTAATTTTTTATTCTAATTAAATGCTTACCTAATTAACTAAACTAAATGATTTTTGTACTATAAAATAACATACAGTCATGTGAAAATAAATAGGGACACCTATATTTTTATATTTGAAGCTGCATGAATTATATACAAGGTGCCCCAGATATAGCATTAATTCTTTCGACTGGTGATTCTTCTTAATAAGGCGATTATAACACTTTATGGAGTTTCCTCCCACATTGTAAAACTTTCAAGATACAGGGTGTTTTACGGTTTTAGTACGTGTTTAGTATTATTGATCTAGAACGTAAACTACACACCATAAAATAAAAAATAGTATTTTGTATTTTAGAAAAAATATCAACTTTTTCATCAATATTTCAACCACTTTCGTGTCATGTGCTGCAGCGGACCTAAAATTTCGAGATTATTCAACGAAATATCAAGAAATTTTGTATCTTTTATTTTAGCGGAGCTGTAATCGTCCAAATTTAAAATGTCTTTTTTTCATGTAAAAATACACTTAATCAACAGTATTTTTTTAAATTCTAATTTTGGATAATAACAGCTCCGCTAAAACAAAAGATAGAAAATTTGTTGATATTTCGTTGGATAATCTCAAAATTTTTGCTCCGCTACAGCACATGACACGATAGTGATTGATATACTGATGAAAAGTTTTATATTTTTTCTAAAATACAAAATATTCACCCCTATTCTTGAATACGCGTCGAGTAAATATCGTCGTCGAGAGCGCACTTTCACCAATAAATTGTCGTCGAAGATGATTGCGACGATCAAAAATTTAAATATTTATTTGACGACGTTTGCTCAACAATTGACATGAACAATCACTGCAGATATCAACGTCGAAATTGAAAGCTTACAGAATACAAAAATTTTGTTTCGACGTCGTTTTGAGAGCGAGCGCGGGTTCAAGAATAAGGGCGATTATTATTTATTTTATGGTGAGTAGTTTAGATTCTAGATCAATAATACTAAACACGTACCAAAACCGTAAAACACCCTGTATCTTGAAAGTTTTACAATGTGGGAGGTAATTCCATAAAGTTTTATACTCGCCTTATCAGGAGAAACCACCACCCGAGGGATTTAATGCCATATCTGTTGCACCTTGTATGTAATCCATGCAGCTTTAAATATGAAAATACAGGTGTCCCTATTTATTTTCACATGACTGTAGTTTTAAGTGTACTGATGTAAGCCTTTAATACTAATTTTATAAACAAATAAATAAAAATAAATAAAAATATTCATTATTAATTTTTTATTCATTATTAATTTTTTATTCATTATTCATTTTTTATTCTTTATACATTTTTTATTATTAATTTTTTATTCATTATTAATTTTTTATTCATTATTAATTTTTTTATTCATTAGTCATTTTTTATTCATTATTAATTTTTATTCATTATTCATTTTTTATTCATTATTTTTTTATTTATTATTTATTCATTATGAATTTTGTATTCATTATTAATTTTTTATTCAATATTAATTTTTTGTTCATTTTTAATTTTTTAATCATTATTAATTTTTTATTCATTATTAATTTTTTATTCATTATTCATTATTTATTCATCATTAATTTCTTAGTCATTTTTATTAATTTTTTAAAAAAAAAAAAGGTAAAAGAACCAAGGCATGCGCCTTATACAAACAAGGTTTGGTCTTTGACCTGAAAGGAAAGGGATAGATTCTTTTAAAGGAATTGATTGGAACCGTTAGTGAATTATTGATTAGGCGAAACAACCGTGAAAGACAATTTGAAGTTCTTTTAACCGAGGTTAGTGTTATGCCTTAACTTCGGTAAGCATTTCCAGCCCTCAGTTGTTTCTGTCCTTTAATTTCACATTTTCCACAATTTAGTTGTGAATTTTTTTAGTTTTTCCATTGTTCTTAAATGTAAAAGAACAAAGAAAGTGCAAAGAACCATGTTCGAACCCGGATTCGAACCAGGGACCTTTGGGTTGATAGTCTAGCGCACTCTCCAGTAGACTACAAAGGCCGACAAATTCATTATTATTTTTTATTTTGTATTATTCATTTTTTATTCCTTATTATTTTTTTATTCATTGTTAATTTTTTATTCATTATTAATTTTTTATTCATTATTAATATGTTATTCATTATTCATTTTTTATTATTTATTAATTTTTTATTCTTTATTAATTTTTTATTCATTATTAATTTTTTATTCATTATTAATTTGTTATTCATTATTTATTTTTTATTCATTATTCATATTTTATTCATAATTCATTTTTTATTCATTATTGGTTTTTTTCATTATTCATTTTTTATTCATCATTAATTAATTAATTATTTTTTTATTCATTATTAACTTTTTATTCATTATTCATTTTTTATTCGTTATTTGTTTGCTATTCATTTTTTATTTATGGCTTAGGACTAAAATAAAAAAAATTAATAAAGAATAACAAAAAATATTGAATAAAAAATTAATAATAAATAAAAAATGAAGAATGAATAAAAAATGAATAATGAATTAAAAAAGGAATAATGAATAAAAAATGAATAATGAATAAAAAAATAATGAATAACAAATAAATAATGAATAAAAAATGAATAATGAATAAAAAATTAACGAATAACAAATAAATTATGAATAGAAAATGAATAACGAATAATAAATTAATAATGAATAAAAAAAGAATAACTGAAAATTCTGAATTTCTTCGTGAATCGTATTCTTTGTGAATCGTATTCTTTGTGAATAGCATTCAAATTAATAAAAAAATTGATTTATTACTCTAAATAATTGAAAGGAATAATTAATCTTTTTTTTTAAATGAATGTGGATTAAAAATTTTATTTATAAATCAATTTTGTATTCATTGAATGCATTTTTATGTCGTTATTCAGTTGTACTTAAAATTCTGAATATGAATACCGATTTTACAGCTCTGGTACTGTGCACCGAAGTGAATATAAGCATTTGTTTCCTTGCTGTGAGCATTGAAAAAAATAATCGAAGAAATCAACACAGAAGCAACTTTCGAATATTTTGAGAGTGCGATAAATTGAAGTGAATTAATTTAAAAAAGTGAATTAATTTAAAAAAAGTTTTTCCATTCTATTTTGTAATAAAACATAAATGTCTGGCAAAATATGTTCAACATACAATTTCGCCAGTCAGTTTCGAAATAGCTATCTTTTCCAGTTGTGGGACATGAGGTCACCGTTTGTGGAGCACCTTTTTTTTTGCATTTAAAGTATGCATTTGACTTACAAACTGTCAAATCTCGAGGTCCTACTCAACAACACCCATACTCCACCCAACAGTCCGATCGATCTATATAAACTAATCAACACTTTGAAAATAGTAGAACTCTCCTCGTTAATCTTAACAATAATCAACACGTAATTTTCGTGGATGATTTCAAGTAAGTCTCCAAATTAACTACGATAAAAATGTTCAGATATTATAGAAATGCTAGAAGGCGATCTCTTGTCTATGTATAATATATTTTCCAATGTTTTTATAGAGGCCTCGTATCGTTTCATTCCCGTTTAACAAACTCAGTGAAGTGATGTGACGAGTCGAGTTATTTTAGTCGTTAACTCGAGTCAAACTCGAAATCGAGTCTACTCGAGTCACTTTTCGCTTTAACTCGAGTTGTTAGAAAGTTAGGCGAATTTTTTCACACGTCTTCAATTTCAACAAACCTGCAAATGAGAAGGCTTTATTAGGGTTTCAGAGGTGCTAAAAAACTAAAAACAGCAAAGTCGTGTTCTTAAAAGCCAAATGAAAATCGAACGAATTTTTTCTTGAATGTGCTTTTTATATCTGCATAATAGAATTTTTTATAGAACTAGCCTTGCATCGAAATTTAAAATTTTATTAATAGTAGAAAAAGCTAATTGCAATATAAAATAAGTCGGCCCTGAAAATTGCCAATTTTACGTTCTATCACTCGTAACGAGCAAGAAATCGCTTACTCGCCTTGGCAAGCTGACACTTAGAAATTTAGAACTTAAAATTTTCTTTTCTTGGAGTGAAATTTTGTTTTTTTTTTTCTGTCATTTTTCATGCAGTATTTTCACCACCAAATTACCATTTTGGGTAATTTTTCACCGCCGAAATATCTCAAAGAATAATCGAAAAGAAAAAATTAAATCAGCCAACATTTGTTAATGCCATAGCTGTTAAATAATAATTACTACTTGTTATCATAGTAATTCGATTATTTTTTTAAAAAGGTGAAATAGCTGATTAAGTACGATTCTTTTCTGTTTATTATCGTAATCTAATAATTAATCGTAATCAAAAAATAATTACGATTACTTCAGATTACGAAAATAATCAAAAAGAATCAAAAGTAATCAAGACACAATAATCCGACTGCTTTTGGAAGCTATTTTTGATTCTTTTTGATTATTTAAATAATTTCTTAAAGTAGTGGGATTCTTTTTCTTGATTACTTTTGATTCTTTTTGATTATTTTCGTCATTTCAAATAATCGCAATAATCTTTCGATTATTTTTAATCGTAATCAACTACTAATCATAAATTTCTTCTGATTATAATGATGACAGTTCTTTTTGAAATATAATATAGTTGATTACTAATCGTAATCGCAATTTAACAGCTATGTTAAATTGGTTTATTTTTCATATGAAAAAACGCCTTAAATCGTTTTTGGGTAAAGCTTAATGTTTTTGTGTATCGGGGATTTTAAATTATTTTAAGTGATTTTTTATTTATTTGGTTTATTTTTCCTTAAAAAAATTAGACATCCATGAATTAGTATTAAAGAAAGCAGTTTTTAATGTAAGATTGACTTTGACACTATGTGAAAAAGTAATGAAATTAATTTTTTTATTAATTTTGTCACCCTTTTTAATGTTGTTATGACTGTTATAAAAAATTGTATATATTCTTGATCAGCATCACCTTTTGATTTGATTTATCTATATCTGTCCGTGAAATTCGATATATCTGTGGTCACAAGGAATAACGACTTAACTCAAAGTATCATAAAAAACGATATTTTAATTGCACGAACTACGACCCGTTTTTTTGAAATATATGAACCGTTACAAACAAAATACATGCAGACATAAGTGATGATCAATTCTGGGCAAAAAATGGATACCTGCATACTTCCAAAAATTGGCAATAAAGTAAATTCCATATCGCTTTTTTATGATATTTTGAGTTAAGTCATTATTCCTTGTGACCGCAGATATAAGCTTATATCTAAGAAATAAAGATAAAGATAAACACTACGCCAACCTCTCCTACAAAGTCACCTTATAAAAACGATAAAACCTCTTTAAACTCCACAAAAAATTGTTTAAATGACTTGAAATTTGGGAAAAACTACATGAACATCACGTCTACCTCCCATACAAAATGACTATATAAAACTATTGAGTCTATTTAAATTCCATAAATCTAATTAAATTACTTGACATTTTATAACATAAGCTGTGATCTCAATTACACTCGGATCTGAAAGATCTGAGTTTGAAATTTGGAAAGATCGACAGAAAACTTCGCCTACCTCTTGTACAAAGTGACGTCATCAATACAGTATAACCCTTTATAAGCTTCACAAAAATTAATATAATTACTTGGTGGCTTAGACATTAGTAAAAATATGTTGATTTTATATGATTCAAATACAAATTCTAAATGTTTGATAGTTTAAATCATATATGCATCAAATCATATACAAACTATCAAACAACTAGAATTTGTATTTAAAATCAAGTATGATTTAAACTATCAAACATTTAGAATTTGTATTTAAATCATATAAAGTCAACATAATAAATTTAGGTCAATTAGGAAAAAACTTTAATTAGTAAAAATATTTAAAGTGTACTTTAAATTATATTTTTTAAACAAAAATTTAAAATCTCCAATTCCATTGTTCGTGAAAAAAATCTACAAATTGTTATAAATGAAATAAAAACAGCTCATTTAATGAATATATTTATTTATTATTAGCGAAAGCAGCGGACAGTCAACGACTAACGACAGGTTCAAGATCCACGTCAACCGGGCGACATTCGTCGTCAATTCGTCTATCTGTTGTTCGTCTGACCTTCGCTTATTCTCCATTTTGATATACTACATAACTTGTTACTTATTGTTTGATGGTTTCGACATAATTCATAGCAGCTTTTCCACTTGTGCCACTTTTATTTGTTTTGTGGTTTTGTAATCGTTTAACTAAAGATCGCTTTTGAGCTTCAGCTCCCACTGTATGTTGCTCGCACTAGCTTGCTCTCTCTCTCTCTCTCTCTCTCATATCTTATCCTTGCATTTTAACACTTATTAAGCCTAAAATTACTGCTTTACCATTTTTTGCCAACTACGTCTTACTTAAACTATCAACTGTGCTGTGCTATATTTTATTCCTTCTTTTGAGTGAATTCTACTTTATTGCTACGTCATAGTTTGATGACCCGACTGAAGAACGCTCGCTGGCTTTGCAGTATTCTACGTTTCCTTGCCATTTCTGCGCCGTCAACGGTTTTTATGGCTTACACTAGCGTTTGCTGGCGTCATTTTGCTGATTGTAAAAAATATACATATATTTTTTTTTGTCTTTTATTTTTGCACCTTGTTTTTGTTAAGCAATTGAGAAGAAAACAAATGAATAAGTATTAGAAATAAAATGTAAAGTATTTATGTAGTTAAATTTATTATTTTTGAAAATTGTTTAGTCGTTTTTTTAAGGTCGATACCATTTTTCACACAATACTTTCACTAGAAATACAATCCGTTCTCAATTTTGGGTGTGTGGGTGGCTTAACTTGTGGAGGCTGCAGCTAAATTCACTGTACTGACGCACTGAATTGCGGTAGCTGGGTGTCGCTAGCCGCTTGGTAAAAAAAAACATATTGGTAATAAACTCCATGTTCTATCAAAAGCGCATGCTTATCAACACTGTTGCCAACAGTGCAAAAACACTAATAAATAAAAAAAAAAATGCAATAAATGATAAATAAGATAAAACAGAACCACGATTGAAGCAAAAACAACAGTTGTAGGTTTATGCATATTTATGATAGTTTTGTGCCCATTCAGTGAATGATTTAAAAACATGAGAATTTGTACAGCAAGTCTACGTGTTTCTTGGACCATTTACTTTTGTACTACATTACTTCAATCATAACTTTTTGCTTAAAACTGAAAGAAATAACTAAAAAAAATTGGTGTGCTGCGATGTGCCCGATTTGTGCTATCATGTGCCGTACTGTAAAATAAAATTGGGGAGCGGGTCGAAATTTCCCTTTCACAAATTGCCTGAGACAAAATTTTCCCCTCACAAAATTGCCATTTTCAGAATTTACCCTTTTCAAAATTGCCATTTTTAAAATTGTCCTTAACAATATTCCCCTTTACGAAATTTTCCATTTGTAATTTGTATTTCAAGGGTTAATTTCCCTTTATTGTGAATTTTTTAGAGGAAAATTATGTGAAAGGAGAAATTTGTGAAGGATAATTTTAAAAAAGGGAAATTTTGTAAAGAGCAGTTTTTTTCAAAGAAATTTTTTACGGTCAATTTCGACCCCAACCCATAAAATTGATCCCAATGGTATTATTTTTATAAGGTGCCTGTTTAAGTATACGTTTTTTCAGTTGAACTTTCGCTATAAATCGATGACTTCATATTTAATATATTTTTGATTGCTAAAGACAATAAATAGTATTAAGTTTTAACAAAACAAAAATATATATCATAGAAACATACAAACATATCTTTGCAGTCTACTAAACAAATCTAGTTTTTGAATAGCATTTTTTGAGCTAATCTCTGTGACTCTTTACAGCACAACTCGAGCACATCACAGCACAAAAATTCAAATTCTGGAATTCTCATGAAATTCGAACTCTTAGAAACAATTTCTTCCTAAGTTCCAACATGATAATTATACATCGGGCACATGGCAGCACATATTTTATTTTAACTTACAATAAAAAATGCTGAACGTACTTATCTCACTGTCAGCTTTGCCGGTCATACTGATTAATATGTAACTATTTCTTGCATTCATTGTGTGCTTCACATTTTACCGCAAAGCATTTATGTAGTTGTGTATTTTTAGTGCGATAATTAATTCTAACTGTATTTCGTTATGCTTTGACTGAACTTGAAAGCTCAAGTGGCGGAGTAAAAAAAAAACCATACCATCGCTATCTTCAGCAGATGACCACAAAAAATATTTAAAGCTGCTAAGTAGCTATGTTAATAAAAAACCTTTTTCATTCTTAAATTTCAAACACATGTCTCTTTTTCTCTCTCCCTCTCTCTTTCCCTCTCTCTCCCTCTCTCTCTCTCTCTTTCTCTCTGTGCATGTCTTAAGAGGTCATTTGTTCAAGTTTTCTCCCCTTTTTTACAAACAAATTAAGTTTCAACTATTTAACATTAGTAGAATCGTTCAAATTTTTTTAAATCGATAAAATTTTGGACGTCAAGCCTTTGCATGTTTTTTGCTGTTGTAGTTGTGGTAACGTTTATTCCGCATTGCAATGTGTTTGTTGCTCAGCAAACAAAAATGTTTGAGCAATGAAATCAGGTTATTTAAGTACTTAAAATGCTGCCACTTCCCATTGAGTAGAGAATCACAAGCTCCAAAGTTTATTAATTCCATTTAACGCTACATACATCCATTCATAATGAGTGTGCACAGTGGTATGTGTCACACAATTTTTGGAGTGTGGAATGTGTAACAAAAAAATTTAAATATGTGTAAATCCTGTGTTGCGGACGTTACATTTGACTACTATTTCTTCGATCTTAACCCTTTCCGTGGATTTGTCGAATATATTGGACAATTCATGAAGGTACTCTTTAAACATCACTAACTAATGGTTGATTTGATCTTTATGTTTTGTGTTTCTTTTTTTGTCATTTCCAAACATTCAAAATTCTTGCCAAAAATTATAAAATTGAAAGTGCAGTTAGTTGGAAGTAGAGTTTAGTATTGCAATCGTTAGTGCTTTGACATTCTATTGCTGTAAAAAAGAGTGAACATGTTAAATGGTTGCATTTGATGACTCATAATTGTTGAATAAATATATTCCACGTTGGCACGCAAAGGTAGTTTAAAAATTGTATTTCACATTGCAGCTTTTGCTGGTTAATTTTCGCAAAAAATCCTTGTATGTATGCCAGGTGAGTACAAACTCTGTCATCTGCTAGAATTGCCTTTGCAAAAGTAATAAAGTGCGTGAGGATAAATTCGTCAATCCGACGCTAACTTAGCGAAGACTCAAACCAATACATTTGATCCGCAAAAAGCTAAATTCGTACTTGTTTCAAAGTATTTTTTAAAAGTAGTGAAATTGGAAAAATGTTTATGGCAAAAGTCTTAATTGTGCCCCTATAAGCTATATATCGTTATAAAGTAG